>OX030949.1:99933461-100533461 GCA_943735915.1 Pherbina coryleti | reverse complement strand
AAAATTTGGTACTTAATCTAATTACACTAAAGATGGTTTTTCGGCATGATATATATCCGTTAAAAACTGTTATTTTCTTTAAAAAGTACGTAATAAAAGTAAGTAGAACATAACATATGTTAATAGCTGAAAAATTAACCTTTTTGTTTGGTGTATAATATGTTATACTTGTTTTCCCTATTTCTACCATTATTTTCATTTTTATATTGTTACTAGATTAAACAGAACAATCATACGGTTTTTATTTTGCTTTTTAAACGTACAATTTTGATGTACTGGGCCTAGATTCCGTAACTGTGAAAAAAATCTGTGTACACAAAATTAAAAAATTCACTTTCACACGCAGTGTACACTTTTCAATTTCAAGCGATTCTGTAAGCTCAAATGAACACTATTGTGCTAAATGAAAATTTACGTTTGCTGAATGAAAATAAATAACATTATAAAACAAGAAAAATAAAAACAGTATATTCAAATTTTGCACGTCCAGTATTTCAGTGAATAAATTTATTCATTGTGTACACTTTTTTGACATTAAAGTTCATTTCACACGGTTACAGAATCGCAAACTACACGTTTACACAAAATTTCGTGTACATTGTTTTTTTCATAGTTACGGAATCTAGGCCCTGTGCTGTCAACAACTTTCATCTTTATCACGAAGCACATAAGAATCGCAAGCACATCGCACACCTATGTAAAATAAAAAAGAATATTCGAATCATATTAATTATGATTCGCATCGTATTCTTTTTGAATAGGATATACGGATTCTCATTTTATTTCACAAAAAAAAAAACAAAACAGAATAATTGTGCAATTTGTAAAAGCCAGAGTCACCAAACAGTTCCGTTGAGTAAACATTTTTTGAAAAATCGATATCTCGATAATTAATCGATATTATTAGGGCCACGGAAATCGTAATCTCCCCTATAAACTCCAAGAAAAAAGAATTGAAAACAGTCGGATATGTTCAATTTAGTTTATACGTAGTGAACCCTCGCCAATCACACATGTTTTTATCGCAATATTGTGTGGCACACGAACTTGCTAATGTGTTAGCTGCATAATCTAGATTGTAGTTGAACAAAAAGAAATGTCAAAAATGACAAAAAAATTAAAGAAATCGCAAACTGCAGCTTCTATGCTGACGAAGAAATAAAGTTAAATTTTCTATAAAATATAAGAAATTCTAGTTATGGGTGCTTCTAACTACGATGGTATTAGTTTTAAATTGCATCATTTATAAACAGCATCCTTAAAAAAAGCTATTTTATTGCAGCACTGCGTAAACAAGCACGTCATCTCGAAAACGAAATCGATCTTAAATTGGTTGCATTTAGTAAAATCGGAGCAGGCACAAGTAGCAGTGGTGTCCATAGTTCATCGGCTGACACATCACCTCTTCTAGGCGAACATGTATTCGATTCTCTATCAGAGGAAATAGCACAAATGTTGGATAAGGTACGATCTATGAAAACAAAATTTATCGCTTTCGTTTTAATGAGCAAATGTTTTCTTTGAAGTTGGCCTCATTAAATGAAACTATGTCAGAGCTGCCAGCCTCAGGTGCAGCTGCAATGCATACTTTGCAACGGCACCGTGAGATTCTCCAAGGCTATCGACAGGAGTTCAATAAGATTAGCGCCAACCACACAACACGCATGGAACGTGAGGAATTGTTGCGCGGGTCTGGTCTATCTACGAATAGTCCAACGATATCAGGACTGAGCCGACGTGATATGTATCTGAAAGAAAGTGGACACATGACCAGGTGGCGTATTCTTTCACTTTTATACTACTCTCTTTTTCTCTCTCTCTCTCTCTGTTAA
Organism: Pherbina coryleti; assembly: GCA_943735915.1. Lineage (NCBI taxonomy): Eukaryota > Metazoa > Arthropoda > Insecta > Diptera > Sciomyzidae > Pherbina > Pherbina coryleti. The sequence continues at coordinate 100,531,629 of OX030949.1, read as the reverse complement.
CATGATCTTTGTATAATTGAATAGTTCCAATCATTTGATAAATGATCAAATAAGTATTGCAATGGAAACCAAAGAACATTTGTTATCACAACGACATGCATTCAAACGCCTGCAAACACGTTTCAATGACATATCCAATCGTTTTCCGCTGATATCAAGGTACGAAAACATATATAAATTTTTATTTTTTTCGCAAAATTCAATAATTTGTTTTTGTTCTATCCTCCTAGCCTTGTACAAAGGATCAACATAAAAAAAAGACGCGATTCTTTGATTTTAGGTGCTGTTATTGGGTTTTGCACAATTCTTTTGCTTTTGTACGCATTCAACTAGAAGGTCTTTTTATAAACACTAACATTAGTATAAGTTATAATAATATATATCTTTGTTTAATGCAGTGAATCAGTTATATATAACGAAATATTCTTGTTTTTTTTCAACCAATTAAATTTAATTTCGTTGTACACACCGAATACTTCTTCAGTTGAAACTGTGTAATTTGTGATAAACGAGTCTTAAGGAAATCAATATATAAAAAATAAATAATTAACCATATTTTTATCAAAGGAAATGTGTTTTTCTGCATAGCAAATAAATAAATCGCTTTATCAAGTAATTCCACAAATAACGATTATATACCAATACCAATTATACTTATACCAATGTTTTTGCAAATCATTACTTTCTGCGGTGCAATTTTATAATTTGTTTGTACATAATTGCAGCTCATTACAACACATTGTACAACTCATTCGAAACTCGAATATGTGCACCAAATTATTACACTTCTTTTCGTGTCACTGAGTGGCTTAGATTATATAAGAAATATATTAAGTAAATAAAAGTTATGTTTCTTACAACAAAACTTTTCGTAAAATCAAAGTTTTCGTTAAAGCATGATGTGTTAGTATGTTAAAAACAATCAATTATGTTAGCTGAAATGCTTAACCTATTTCAGTACCAAACCAAACTTCTTATGATAAAATTGTGTTTAGCGTATTATTAAAATGTTTTGTACACAATGACCGAGGACTGAACCTTCTGGTCCTATACCGACTCCGAACGGGTAATCTGCTTGTTCTTAAGAAGTTTTACATGTCATTATTTACTCTCTTATACTTGCCATTTTCTGGAGCGGAGAATAATTTTGTGTGTCAGCTGGGGTTCGAACAAATTCAGTCAATCTGGCTAATATCCGACAGCATAAAAAAGGCCTATAAGGGTCAATAAGTGACAACAATGAAAAGCAGCAGTCAGCTGCACCTTTCCAATGATACCTCGGAATTGAAAATCCAGCAAAAAATTTAGGAGTTATACATATTATAATAAAAATTGAAAAAAAAAATAATAGTCATATTATTGCAATATTATGTCTTTACACCCCTAACTAATCCGTCAACTAATCCTAACTAATCGGATCAACTAATTGTTGATCCGTCTTATATTTAGAATTCATTATTGTTTATTTTATAGCACCAAATAATGCTTTGTTTTTAAAGAGATGCGGAAAGCAAACTATTAAGCTTTACTCTAAACTCTCCACAACTGCATTTATGTAAAATGAGAAAAGGTGTTGGTTAAAGCTGATATTAAGCTGAACTTTTTCATAAAAGCTTATTATAATAAGATAGAGTTAAGCTAAATTACAAAATAAAGTTAAGTTGTTGATCAGAAAGCAAACAAAGAACATTCTTTAATTACTATATAAAAAATCACTGCAAAAAAGTAAATATCTTTTGTATTAGGGCAAATTTCCCAAAACTTTTGATGCAGAACTCTGTAATTATTTGAGTTACACAATTTGTGACAGTTTTTTGTATATGTTTATATATAGTTTTTTGTATAAATATGAATTTCATTATGAAGTAAAATACAAAAACATAGAGCGATAATAAAGTAATAGCGACTCAATAAATTCTATGAAATTATAGAAATTACAATAAAAATTAATTTTTTTATTTGTGTTGTTAAAATAGCATGTGTAGTAAAATCATTTTAAATACAGTATGAAAACAACCGATATTTTGTTTTCATATTTATAAAAATGTAGTAAATATGCTACAGTTTCAGTAAAATTAACTACTATATTGATAGAAAAAGCATTAAGAAGTACTGCAAATTTCGTATGGTGTATAAGTAACGCTCCCATATCTTTTTTCGCCAAAAACAGGATAAAATGACAAAATTTTTAGATTTTACAGGATTTATAGGACATCTCATACAAAAATAGGAAATTTTTGCAGGATGCAGTTTAAATTCAAAAATTATCATTACTTATTTGTTGAAAAAAATTAATTAGCATCTTCATTGATAAAATAATCATATTTATTATTAAATTTAGAAATTGCAGTTTAAACTTCGAATATGGAAACAATTTTCAAATATTTTTGACGCACAATCTGAAGATATGAAGCTGTTGTTTGCATCGATAGCGTGATATGCCCAGACGGCTTCCATCGCTGCATTTTTCGTGTTGAATGTCGATTGGAAGTACGTACCAATGGTTAGGTTAGAAGACGCAGCATCCAGGGCGGAGAGGTGCTTATCTGTTTGCAAACGCCATCCTACGTCTCAATTCCCTATTGATGCTATCGAAAAGACTCCTTTACACTTTGCACAGAACACCTTACTGCCATTTTTCGTTTTTTCCAGAAGTTAATATCTTCTTTGAAGTTGATTTTTTAACACAGCCTTTCTCTTCGATATTTTGACAAGTTCGAATAATTAGTGGCACCGACAAGTTTGCAGTGCATCACTTTTAATAGAGTCGCAAAAAAGAGAAAAGTGTATTAAGAGAAATTTTGGACTTTTTATTAAGAAGTGTAAATAATTAACATAAAGTGAACTGAAGTCCAAAAATTTGAGAAAAAGAGAAAAACATGACAAAGGAAGAAAAATAAGGATTTTGAGCCCGCTACACAGGACATAGGACTTTGCTTGAAAAAACAGGACTGTCCTGCCAAATACAGTACGGATGGGAGTCTTAAGTATAAGTTATAAGAACATTTGTTTCTAACGTAAATAATGTTATGTTTTGTAGTTAAAATAAATAAATAATAATATATGCATTACGAATACAGTCAAACTTGCGGTAGATAGGGACCGTAGGTAGATAGGGACCGCAGAAAAAAACTCAACAAAATACATATACAAACTTAATAAATAGCAATAACGACTAATTTTTCACAACATATTAAAGAAAATTCGCATAAAAAAAAACGAACTGCATAAAAAACACCACACAAAAACAGGCTTGACTGTATGTACATGTACATGTACATGTGGATTTTGAGGTACTAGGTCTGTTTCCGTACTTTACACTGTGTAAGATTTGTGTAAAACGTGTGCTAGAGAGTAAAAACGAAATGTGAGAATAGTTGCAAAAGTACGGAAACAGCTTCTAGTAAGTTTCGAGCACAAAACAGCTGATTTTGACTGCAGACGGCAGCACAAAATTTAAAACACTTTCACTCAAATTATTAAAAGCCATTTTAAATGCAAAACTGAACAATTACTTAATTTTTATTTATTATTATATTTTTATTGTACGTAAATTTCTTTTTAGGCACACAATTTGTGCATTTATTTATCGCAAAACATAAACAATTATGAAATGTAATTTGACATTTGCTTCTTCTTATTGATGCTTATTCTTCTTGATGCTTGTTCTTACTTTACTCGAAGTCTCGAGTTCTAGCACTCTCTGTGCACTTTGTGTGCTCGAGAGAGCGATTTTATGCTTGTTCTTCTTCTCCCATTTTAAGCACAGAAAGTACGGAAACAGAAAATAGCGTCCCACAAGTTACACAGTGTGCGTACGGAAACAGACCTACTAATTCACATGTGTTTTAAAACATTAGCGGTATTCACGGTCTGGAGTTTATGGTCATATATTCTCTATAGTTTGTTATTTGTAGTAAATTTGATAGTTTTACAAAAAAAAAACATGAACCTTTTCCAAATACTATAAATACTAAGTTTACAATGGTGGAACCCTATTGTAAATTTTACATAATATTTATGTATTTGAAAAACAGCTGACTTGACATTATTTGGTAGCACTGCATGTCAAGAAAAACTATAGGAGTGCTCACAATTTGTAGCAAATTCTTTTTAATTTACTAAAAATACTCCAAAAACTCCAGATTGTGAATACCGCTATTTTTATTTAATGTTACTACAGAATTCTTTTGAGTGTGTTTGATTTGCTTTTCATCAAACACAGCTCAAAAATTTTGTTGTCATATTCAGTTGGCAACGCTTCGAACGTCAGAACGTTGTGTGAAAAACAGCTGTTTCGTCTATTAGTGTGTTTTTAAATAGAAGTTTCCAAATCTCTGACTTAAAATAAGTTATTTAATTTTAATTGACATAAAAATAAAGTGAAATGTCTATTTTGCCACCGCCACCCAACCGTAATGATGGCAACAAACCGCAATTCTTTGAAAACTCTGAATTTGATGCAATGGCGAAACATTTTATTGGAAACATGAACAGGTCAGTGAAATGACTTCGAAGCGACACACTAAATAATACAAGTGTTCACATCTTTCCAATTGCAGATATCGCGAAAACATTATTATACCAAAGACCCACGGGCCGGTGAAAATCAAAACCAATGAGGAGAAAATGATTGAGAATGCTGTGGAGAGCTGTACCTTTAAATCAGTCATGGCGTGTGTAATGGGTATGACGAAATACGAAGCTTAAATAAATCTTTTATTCTATATTAATACATTACAGGCTATGGATTAGGCGCAGCTATTGGTCTGTTCTCAGCATCGGTCAATCCAAATATGTCTGCTATGCCTTTGGGCGATGAGAAAAAACAAACAGCGCGTGAAATCTTTCGCGAAATGCGGTCAACTACGCATTCCTATGCCAAAAATTTTGCCATGATTGGTGCAGTATTTTCGGTAGTAGAGTGCGCAATCGAAAGCGTAAGATTCCGTTGATAGTTCAATTTTAAATTCCATCGTTATTGTATGTTTGTTTCACAGGAACGCGGAGTCACTGACTGGCGAAATGGCACCTATGCTGGTGGCGTGACTGGTGGCTTAATAGGTCTTCGCGCTGGTCTCAAGGCGGGTATAATTGGTGCTTTAGGGTTTGCTGCATTTTCATCTGCTATTGATTATTATATGCACAGTAGATAAAAAGTTTACAAAAATTAGAAATATCGTAAAAATATTTGAATAACCAGAGAAATAGAGGCATTGGCGGAAAGCCAGGCAATGGCTTTCAGTTGTTGGTTTTAATGTTAGAAATGGTAATGAACATAAGTAAATAACGGAAACTTGTAACTCATTTCCAGATAAAACAAAAATTATGAGTTTGTTAAGCTTAATACATTTGAAAGTTATATAATTTAAAGAATATTTTTTTTTCTAATCATGAAAAGTTCTAGCTATGATTATTCTGCACTTTTTTCTAATTGAGAAACGAACGTGGGAATTTGAAGTCGAATTAAGTAATTTGATCATTTTTTTAAGGTAATTAGAAAATATTTAATATGGTGAGAATATCTAAGGTTGATGTTTAAATGTCAACTTTGAATTATCAGAATTGCTAGAACTTAACTCATACAATATTTGAATCTTCTATAAACAGAAACACTTGAGGATTATTTCCACCTGCAACGCACTTCCAAACTGAATACATAAAACGCATCAGAAGTTGTCGCTAGAAAGATTTTTATCGGGAGGAAAGCTTACTTCACATAGATTTGTGCACACTTAATAGTGTTTTTCGTGGAAAAGTAAGAGTTTCAAAACAATTTTAAACTATTTCATTTCGTGCTGTTTGTGGGTCTCACGTTTTTCTATTAGATACATATATTGTAGTTGAATATGACTTGACGGCAAAGTCAACTGTGATCTAATTGAGTATGACTTAACTGCAATAAATCCAATACAAATAACAGTTTTTTTTCTGGTTTAATTGAAACTAGCAACCTCTAGATTTTCACTATCATTTAGATTACATGCTTTGCGTTTTCTGACGTTATTTTTATTTTAGATAAATAATGCACATATCGATGGCTTTATATAGAAATGGCGTAACTCGTATTTTTGTTACTTTACAGGAGAAGAAAATAAGAAAATAGGAGTTAATCTTATATATGATATGTTTGGTAAAGCTTTCCAAATAAATAATTTGTTAAATGTGTTGACTTCATGTATCGATGATATTAATTGCGTACAAGTGTTAAGATAAATATGGAGCTTGGTTATGTTATAGTACAAGTATAAGTATTTTACTACTTAGTATTTACAAGTACAAGTATTTTATGCATAAAAAAATCTGTTATCTTAATTATGTTTTTAAAATTATATTACTATTAAAAAAAATCTGGATACCTATTTTTATATTTTATTGTTTTCATAATTCTTTTTACCAAATTTTATAGAAGTATGCTGCAACGGTTCCGTGAAATAACGCCAAAAATAAATAATGAAATGACGCTCCAAAATTTTTCATACAAAGTAATGCATTTATCTTAATGGAATAAGGCCACCTATTTGGACTTTGTTTTATATTATTTGGCCTTTGTTTTATTTTCGTTTATGTGCATTAATTTCATTATGAATGAAAACCAAGCCCGAAATAAATAGTGGAATAACGCCCCCATATTTTCCATACAAATATTTCGTTATGAAATAGACCCGAAGAATTTCGAATCGTTTTCTTAGTTTGAATTTTTTTCGCCCAAAATACTTCGGACTATATTATAATTTTTTTATTTTGGGCATTATATATTATGGTGTTGTAACCTGGCTCGACGGCTTTCAGATTTTAAAACCAATTTTTTTTTTAAATAGAATTTATATAAAACAGAACTAAAACGATTTTTTTTTTACATACTTGTTTCTAAATTTTGAAGGTATTTGTTTTTGACCTTCAAAATTTTCTAAACAAAATCTGGATCTACGTTTTGCTTTTGTTCCAATTTGCTTTTGTTTGTTGATGCGTCTTTAGGGACTTTTGCAGTAGCTTTTTATGTAAATTAGACCATATCTCCTTTGAAATGTATATAAAGGAAAGAAATTAATACGCCGGTAGATATATATGGTTTGAAGAAATCAATTCTGGTTACTATTTGTCAGAGTTAACATATAAGTTCGATTTACACTAAATTGACATTATAGTTAAATGAGAGCGAGTAAAAGTGATACAAATAGCCATTTTAGAGCGATAAAAAACATCTGAAATGTCAGTTATTTGTTCTACGTGGTATCTTACCAATAGAGGAATCCTTACAATAGGTCTGTTTCCGTACTCGTTTCAAGTAAAGTTCGAGTAATATAGAGTTATTTGATTATCTGTCAAAATAAGAAAATTTGTCAAAAAGTACGGAAACGACTTCAAGTATGTTTGAAAAATAAAATTAAATAAAAATTTAATTTGCTGGTTGGTTTATTTAAAAGAATGGAAAATTCAAAGAAGTTACAAGGGAAACGCTTTCAAGTAACTTCAAGTTTCTTGAGACGAGTACAGAAAAAGACCTACTTTAATATGTTTTCAAAATATATGTATGTGTATATTCAAAATAATTAGGATCAAAAGAATAAGAAAAAAATTACTCTTTAAAAATATTTGCAAATAAAGTGGGTTAATTGTGTGGCCCATACGCCAGAGAACCCTGGTTCAATTTCCACCTGACAAGTAAAGCTTTTTCAATTGAATTCATTTTTATATTCGGCCGTCACCTCTCTGCAGACAATGGCAAACCTTTTGAGAGCATACACATTGGCCGTTCGGAGTCGGCATAAACCAAGTAGGTCCAGTTCTCGATCAATTGTGTACAAACATTTAATAACACGCACAACACAATTTGGTCATAAGAAGTTCTGTCAAAGGCCTTTCAAGGGCTGTCGATTTCTTTATATACATAAAGGCCTAACATTAATGTTATGTTGTTGCTTGTGCTGTATTGAATGCATATCAAAACATCTTACTACACTACTTGTTTTGAAATGTGACTGCAGAAGAGACGAAGTACTTGAAAGAATGGTATATGGCTTGCAAATTATTTTTCTTATGCTTATGCAGTAAGGTGGTAAGCTTTTTTTAAAAAATTTAATTTTTACTTATTTTTGCTCTGGGGGTCCCAGTGTAAAAAAATCTAAAAATTAGGTAAAAATGAGATAAGTACGAGTTAATCTTCTTGTTGAGACCTATCTAACGACTTACTATTTTTTTAGATCGGTCATAATCTAGTTATAAAAAATACCATTTTGGTTATATGTTTTATAAATTTTTCAAATGTGGCGGTGACACTGCAAACTTTTTTTCCTCCCAAGGAGGTGACCCATCTTATTATGCAGTTCTCTAGTAAGTATCTCTTTAGTCGAAATTCACTTGCGATTATTTAAAAATGTTATCTTTTGGAGGGTATCCACTCTATTGCATTCAAAGAAAGATGTTAAAAGCTTTACGTCAGTTTATTAAAATAACAGACCCTTTAATTTATATTTTAAAAATGTTTGGGAATCACCTACCTTTAACCATTCAGGTGCTTTTAAAAAAGCTTATTACAACTTATTGAACTCAGAGTAAAACAAAACAAAACAAAGCCAAGAACAATGAATTGAACTGAACCCAAATATAAACAAGTGGGTACCAGCTGCTCCCATAACTTATCGCACATAATAGCTAAATGGCAAAAAAAAAATTACAAAGTTACACGGTAAAATCATAACTTACCCACGCTAATGGATGTTGGCTCTCTGTGCTCTCCCGAGTAAACCAAACGAAAGTCGTTTGTTTGATGTTCGACCGGTTTATTTTTTGTGGGTTTCGGGTTTGACTAAAGCCATCTTTATTGGCATCAGTTGCTTATTCATCTGGACAACCACAAATTCGATACCATTTGCTTCCATTGCTTTTGCCAGGTTTTTCTACAATTCTTTTTGTTTCTCTCTTTTGTTTTTGTTTATTATTAACTTTTTCTTTTATTATTTTATTATATTTAGCCGCTTTATTTGATACACATTTCCAGGTTTCTGTTTTTCAGTTCCATATTAGTTTCAAGCGTTGATGGTTCGTTTTTATTGTTGTTGATCGCGCGTTAACTTCGACGAGTTTAATTAAAGAGAAAAACGCGTTTTCAAGCTCGACTGAATGGCATTTAATATTGTTAAATGTGGCGTTAATAGTGCAGCAAGTGGTTTTGTTGTTGCATCGGTGTAAAAGTTCACATGTGCGCGCATGTTTGTGTATTTTGGAAGGAATCCTCATTTAAATAAGATATCTCGTAAATATCGTAAATGTGCATATAATAGTTGTAATGTGATGATTTTAGTGCTGAATATTTAATCGACTAATGCTGGAGTAGTATTTGATATGTTGACTTTAATTAATGACATTCATTAACGGAAACCGAGAGCCGCATGAAATAGAAAATAGAAAATAAATGCCGATTAATTTTCGAGCAAAATAACGTCGATTTTTTTTAAGCTTCAATTTTTTTAAAATTTTATAATGTTTTCTTAGTTCTCCATGTTTTTTCTTTTCACGTACTTCTTCTACATAAAATTGAATGACTTAATATGTTCACTTGAAATATACATATTAAAGACTTTTGCTTTTGCTAATTAAAAATGAAATATTTGGAGAAAAAAACTTGTTTTTCTTGTTAATGCAACGTGTTTTTGTTAAAAGAATGTTTATGTCAAAGCCGTTTTGTAACCACGAGTCCATTAGCTGTATCCCTGAGGTTCCATTGATTGTTTTGAAATAGAGCGGCATTTGATGAATTTGTTCTTTGATCTCTAAGCCATACATTTATTATTTTTTCATTCGTTTCATCCATTTTTATAAAGTAAACAAATATGTTCTCTACAAATTTAAAATACTGTTTTGCTTTGCTTTACAAAACTCTCACCAAACGAACCACCACTCGTGAAAACTGTTGGCCTCTTTGCATGAAACTTTTGTTTTGGTTTGTTTTATTATAAAGAAAAGTCGAGTTTATAAATAACAGAGCTGCCAAAACCAGCTGAAGTTCTCAAAACTTCAATAGTGTACACTGTACAGTATCTGGATTCTGTATGTTCTGTATGAAGCGAAGCCAACAAAACTAGCATTGCATATTTTGAAAGATTGAAGACAATGAAGTAAAAGCAACGTGAAATCAAAGTGAGCACACCGAGTGCACCATGCATCTCTCATTTCTATGGGTTTGTTTTATTATGAAAAAAAAGTCGAGTTCATAAATAACAGAGCTGCGTACAACCAGCTGAAGTTCACAAAACTTCAATAGTGTACACTGTACAGTATCTGAATTCTGTATGTTCCGTATGAAGTGAAGCCAACAAAACTAGCATTGTATATTTTGAAAGCTTGAAGACAATGAAGTAAAAGCAACGTGAAATCAAAGTGAGCACACCGAGTGCACCATGCATCAACATCGATAAATTTGCAGCGACCGTTTCCAGGTTTTTAAGAAGTTCACAAGAAGAGGGGGTCGGTCGATAATATAATTTAACCATAAACTAGTAATAAATTATCTTCGACTGGGCCAAAGTTAAAATACCCCTACGTCCGAACAGAAGTATATTCAAAGCCTTAAGCAGTCAAAAAAATGTTTATTTGTAAAAATATTTTCGTCCTAGTTTAAACAGAAAATATTCGCTAATGAAGTCACTTTGTATGGGAGGTGGGTGTGGTTTTCACTTGATTTCGTTGAATTTCATATACTGAAAATTTCAAGTCCATATTTTAATTTTTGTGAATTTTAAAGAGATTTTACCTTTTTGATAAAGTCACTTTTTATGGGAGGTAGGCGTGGTTTTCATCCGATTTGGTTGAATCTCATACTCAGAGTGTATATTAAATATCAAAACTCATACGCAAACTTTTAAATCCATATATTAATTTTTGTGGAATTTTAAGAGATTTGACCGTTTTGATAAAGTCACTTTGTATGGGAGATAGGCGTGGTTTTCAACCGATTTGACTCATTTTCGAGCTTGACCTTAACCACCTTTTTTAGATAAAAGCTCGAATATTGAATTTCGTGATGATAGCTTCAAAATTACGGCTGTAATCGTGATCACAGATGGACAGACGGACAGACAGACGGACATGGCTAAATCGACTTGGGTGGTGATGCTGATCAAGAATATATATACTTTTCTATACCTTCCACGCCTCCTTATGGGCGTTACAAACGGAGTGACAAAATTAATATACCTCGTTTACGTTTTTTAAACTTAGGAGTTTAAAAATAAGAAAACACCATATCTTGAAAACTAAGTAAAATTGTACAAAAATAACCGTTTTTACGGTTTTACTAATTCGATACCCAAAAGTAGAGTGATCGGTCGACATGATAATTGAACCTTAAAAAATTATGAAAGACGCCATATCTTGAAAACGAAGTAATATAGACCAAAAGGAATAGTTTTTATGGGTTTCACAAGTAGTCGATTGATACTATTTTACCTTGAAAAATTATTAAAACGCCACATCTCGAATTCAAAAGAAGATAGACTAAAAACAACAGTTTTTGCGGTTTTTCTAAAGGGGTACTCAATTTCGTGACGCTCAAGTAGAGGGGTCGATCGATATTATAATTGAACCTTTCAAAATTAGAAAAAACGCTATATCACAAAAACGAGATACTCACTTTTAGTAAAGTTCGAGTAATAGAGACTAGTAGTAGCTAGATTAATTTTATATTTAATGTAACAAAAGTTACCGCCGTGCAAAACTGGCTAAATGGAATTTTTTGTAATATTTTTTATTTTTATACATTTTGCAAACTTGAACTAAAACGTTTTGTGTCTTAATAAATGAAGTATATAACTTGAAAATTTGGTAGCTTTATATTGAAAAATGACTCTACAGCAATCAAAAATTCATGAAAGCGGCAAACATTTAGCCATTTTGCTCGCCACTGTATGTGCTTTCAAAGCAATGTTTTAAACAATATATTACTTTGGTGAATAACCATAAGTTTCGAATTTCCATACAATTTTCTTTACCCAAACTGGCTTAGGTGATTTTAATATTGTTTTTTTTTTCTCAGTGTAAATAAAAAATTTTTTACAATTTTCCTCTTGACTGTTGTAGAGGGCGTCAACCAAAAAGTCTGTTTTAGACTGTAGAACACTTTGTGGATCTCCTGTAAGAAATTTTCGTAAAACTCAAAATGGATTATATTTTTAAGACTCAAAACTAGACAATAAGCCTTTAAAATACTTACTTCATTATATGTTGATGCTTTTATATGAATAATTCTGAAAAAATTATATATATATAAAAAAGGAGAGGATAGTTTTTTGAAGTTTTGGAGGCTTATTGTCTAGTTTTCCTTATAATCAAAAAATTTTTATTTTATTAAAATCGGTCAAGTATATTCGGAGAAAACCTTCCTGCCAGTTTGAAAGTGGTAGTTTCGAGAAAAACGCGCTTAAAGTTTATTAACCACAATCTATTCATTTGCGGACGTCGTTACAAATATTACTATAATTTTTTTCTAGTGAGAATTTCCTTATTAAATTTTTGAAGGGTATTTTTTAATGTAAAAGGAATCGAAATATGTAAAAAAAATTGGATTTTTTGAGAATTATTCATGAGAATGCCCCCTTAAGGATTTTTCAAAATAATCAAGTTCGAATATTTATAACTTTGGTATCCGAATTATTGGTTTTTTAATTTTTTGCACTCTATAGCTCGATGCCAGTGGTTCTCCATGTTCACGTCAACTCGCCCCCCCTCCATATTTTTTTTTTTTTTTGTATGTTCAATGAATTTGTCCTTTTTTATATAATTCGTTTTTATTAAAAAAATAATACAACTTTAAAAAAAGATATTGACATAAATATAATTTGTATATGTAGGGTGCGGTGGAGTGAAGCGTTTCACCTGTGAAATTTTGACACACGCTTACATATAACCAAGTGTCATACCGCCACGTGTTGCTTTCATTACCGCACAGTTTTTCAGGATACAGTGAAGTGTTCAGACGTGCGTTGTGTTTCTCTTCCAAAACAGTGGTTAATTTTTTCCAAAAGTTTTTTGATTGAATGAATTTATCGTGTTATAGCCCAACTACTCAACACAAATTCAAGGTTAATATATCAGTCGTGTTTAATGTTGTTCTTTAAAAATATGAAGTGTTTGACTGAATAGGTATTCCGCCTGAAATCCTTGGTTCAAAGTTTAAAAAAAAAATAGTGTTTTTGTGTGTGTTTAATGCATTTTTATTGTTTTTTTTTTTATTTCATTTTTGGCAATTCATTGGAACAAATGCGACCGGTCATATCACTTGAAATGCGTCGACATGGGCAACCGTGGCTACTACATCTGTCGAAACTGCGACTCTGACCTCGATATTTGCGATGAATAATAAATTTAGATGTTTCGATGACTTCCCAGCAAACATTATGACTCTTAAAAGAGTCTTTTAAGACTCATATAAATGAGCGTTTATCGTCATAATGCGCTCAAAAAAGACTCTTTTATGAGTACATTTTCGTAGGTTGTGGGCCTCAAAATATGATTCATAATAATGACTGTTTTATGCCTCATTTAATACTCAAAATGAAGACTCTTTTAAGACTCATATATAATACTCTTTTAAGACTCATTTTAAATACTCTTTTAAGACTCATAATAATGACTCTTTTAGAACTGATATAAATTAGTCTTTTTGGACTCAAAATTAAGACTCCTTTAAGACTCATTTTAAATACTCTTTTATGACTCATAATAAGGACTCTTTAAAGACTTAATAAAGACTCTTTTATAAATCATATAAATGAGTCTTTTTGGATTAAAAATTAAGACTATTTTAAGACTAATTTTAAATACTTTTTTAAGATTCATAATAAAAACTTTAAATAAATACTTTTTTAGAACTCTTATATGTAAATGTCTTTTGGACTCAAAATTAAAACACTTTTGATAGTCATATTTAAGAATCATGGAATGGAGGAAATTTAAAGACTCATACTGAGGATTCTTTCAGAACTCATAGAAGTAATTATGATCCATTTAGACTGAAATATATTTTTAGATTCAAATTTATTTAAAATATTTGATAGTTGAAAAATAAAAAAAAATGACAACAATATCTTTTTTTAAACATTTCAAATAAAAAATAATAGTAGAAAAATTTAAAGTCATTTTACAATAATATAAAAGACTTCTTTTTATTGCGTACTCATAAAACACGCATAAAAAATACTATTTTTTGAGTCTTATTTTTGAGCAATCATTTTAGAATCATATCAAAGACTCCTTTATGAGTCTTTTTGTTGCGTACTCATAAAACACGCATAAGAAATACTCTATTTAGAGTCTTATTTCTGAGCAATCATTTTACAATCATATAAAAGACTTCTTTATGAGACTTTTCATTGCGTACTCATAAAACACGCATAAGAAATACTCTATTTAGAGTCTTATTTCTGAGCAATCATTTTACAATCATATAAAAGACTTCTGTATGAGTCTTTTTATTGCGTACTCATAAAACACGCATAAAAATACTATTTTTTGAGTCTTATTTTTGAGCAATCATTTTAGAATCATATCAAAGACTCCTTTATGAGTCTTTTTTTTTGCGTACTCATAAAACACGCATACTCTTTTTAGAGTCATTTTTTTGAGGTACTCAGAAAATGTTTGCAGGGTTTTATTCAGTATTTTAGTTTTTTGCTAACTTAGGAGCCTGCCCGAGGCATTAAACCGATTTATGTTGATTGTATATGAAAACGGAAAGATTCAAAAATTGAAAAACGAACATTTTCGAAGAATTCCCATCATTTTTTGCCGAATTCGAAAATGTTTAAATCCGAGCGCATAGAAATTAAGAAAAATTTCCATTCTTGCGATTTAATATGAAAAAATAGATATAAACATTAAAAAAAAAACTATGTAAAAATGATGAACTATTTTTTTAAATTTAAACTTGATTCAAATATAAGGTAATTTCGACTTTAAGTTTTGACCAATTTTTTGTTTTTATATTTAATAAAGCTGAGAAGCTAGAACCACACAAATATGTGGGAAGACGTGATGCTTCCGCACTAACCAGAGGATAAATTAACCAGTATTTTAATCAAAACTCCCCAAAACTTATAAAAGAGAACTGGTCTTTGGCACATAAATCGCACTTCACCTCTAATACCTCTTCTTGAATGATTTCAGGAAAAAGCATCAACAATACATGGGTCACGAAATAACTTAGATTTCCAGTTTGCTGAAGAAACATCAGGAAAATATCGAATTCCCCATAAAGGGAGTTAAAATGCAAAATCAGAAGATTAGCAAGCAGATGTACAAAAACACACTATATAAATATAAAGATGTTGAAAAAAATTTAAAGAATATGAGTGGCCAAAACAAAAACAGCAAAACCAGCGTTGTATTGAAAAACAAAGCAATGAAAGAAAATAAAGGTGCGATCATTGCCTTGCAATCAGTTCTATGCAATATTCGAAGTTTTTATTTTGATGCTTTTTTAAAATTTGTTGACCACCACCCCTGGAAATGGCTCACGCCTCCCCAGGGAGACGCGCCCCATCAGTTGAGAGGCACTACTATAGATTATGTCTAAAAAAATATTAATATTGAATTTATATTTTGCATTTTTGGACTTTTGGGGACTTTTTACCAAAATCCGACCTTAAGAAACAGAACGGAAAAAGGGTGTTGGTAACCCTGGAATTAATTTTTTTTTTTTTTTTGTACAAAAATTAATAAGATTTGTTTAGAAAAAGCCAAAAGTGAAAAATTTATGTTTTACATTTTTTTTTTTTTTTTTTTGGAAAAAAGGCACTTTAAGGATTTAAAAAAAAATCAAGTTTGAAGATCGATAACATTGGTATTCGAATTTCGGTTTTTTTAATTTTTTTTTTTTGCACAAGATAGGTGAAGACTATGCTTTAAGGATATATGAAAAGTTATGTTTAAAATTTTGCATTTTTGGTTTGTTTTTTTTTTCCTCGTTTCACTTCTAACAAAAAATTTAATAACGGCCAGTTGTTTCGACGTAATCATACAATTTTTGTGGCAATATTAGCCATAGTTTAAAAAAATATCTATACTGAATTTTGTTAAAATAATGTTATACACTCTAAAAACTGATTGTGAAATCACAACCATAAATTTTGTGCAATTTTACGCATTTATTGATGTTTTATAAGAAATGTCACGCCACGTAGCCATAAGCTTTCAATTAGCCTTTTTTTTTACGTAGAATACGTCATTCTCGGTGGTTAGTAGGGTGGTTGATAGTGACCAGGCGGCGGTTGATAGCGTTTTTAGGGCACATTTTGAGCCTTTGGTGTGCCTTAAGTACTGATCGTACAATGTTGATGTAAGCACTTGTTGGTCTGCTTGATCCTCACTGGGAGAAAAATTCATGTTTGAACTATCTAACTTATATAAATTTTACACAATTACATGAAATATAAAGCCAACATTTGATGTTTTTGTTTGCTGTGCGCATGGTTCTTGTTTAAGATTGCCACCTATTTATCGACGGTTTCCAGTTTTTTCGACAGTGAAGATAGCGCTAGCGACATAAATGTTATGTAGCGACATAAATCTTATGATTTAAGAAAATATATGTAGCATTATTTTAGGGGCATGCTTTTTTAACAGAATCGAGCACTTCCGATTTCCGTTTAGAAAAAGCGTCAGCGGAGGCGCGGCTGCGGCATGGATTTATAATTGTTATTTAATTGTGAGAGGGGAGGGTTTCATTTTGGCGAGGGGGGCGGTCTGCGGCATGGTTTTATAATTGTTATTTTAAATGCAAGCTAATAGTTGTAAGCCATTAAATGCGAAATCTACCACATAAAACCACCCAACAAAACAAATTGAAAAAATTGTACCAACTTTTTCTATGTTTTAGTATCAATAAGAATTGTATAACTCGGTTGTTTCTAATTTAAGTATTATATAATTCTACGTCTTGTGTTACGACATAGTCGAAACTGCTGTATCTTTTTGTTAATTTCTCTCTGTCCTCTCTTTTTCCCCGCATTTTTAGCGTGTTTTCGCTCATAAAATAATCCAAGAGAGAGAAATATTAGGTCTGTTCCCGTACTGTTGAACATTCGTACGAATTCGTATTATTTTCTGCGATTTCCTGTTCCAATACCCAAAAAATTCGCAAAAAAAAGCGAAAATGTGAAATCCAGTCCTTGTCAAATGTTGCTATTTTCTGCTACACGAATTTGGCGAAGCAGAAAATCGCAAGCTTTAATTTTTTGACAGCTAGTATTAAATTAGAGTGGCAGCCATTGAAGCAACATTAAGAAAAATAAAAAATGTCGAGAAATGTGCAAATTAATTGTTTGGCAAGTACTTTAAGTAGAATACAATGTAATAAGCAGTATTTTATATAATTTTTCATCAAAAGTTGCAAATTTTGCAAAAACCTGTTCCCGTACATTTTGCAATTTTTCACGCAAAGAGAGCATTTTTTGGCTTACTCTCTCAAATTTTGCAAGTTGCGAATTTCTGCTGCAAAAGTACGGAAACAGACCTATTATTAATAAACGTTCTTTAAGCGATATTTTACTACGATAATTGCTGGCAACTGATTGCCTACATTTATTGTGCATTTTTTTTAGAGTGTAGTTGGATTTTTGCGAGTTTTTTTTAAGCAACAAGAAAAATTTCGTGTTTTTTTCGAAAACTGAAAAATCACAACTTTGACAGTTTTTGTCTAGCTAATTTTAACGAAAATATAATTAAAAAATTATCGACTTAAAAAAAGTTTGGTTCTTTAAAAAAAAATAGCACTTTTCTTCCTCTTTGACCAACAAAAGCTTGTTGCGGCATTTTTAAATCTTCTTCGATAAAACTCATTCTCTATGATTCATAACTTTTTCAAGAAACTTAAACCTTTTAGGGGGTGTCCCAAATCATATTGGCATTTTCGTGAATAAGGACCACCTGAATAAATTTCTGAATAAATATTACAAAAGAGCGACAACGTATTAAAGGCAACGAGAAATCATAGCGAGCATACCGAGTCATCGACAAATTTTTACAGCGAATGTTTTCAGTTTTCTTAAATGGTAGACGAAAAGAGAGAGAGAGGGGCGGTCAATATACCCAGCAGTTATTTTGGAGTCAATTGAAAAAGTGAACTAGTTCATTTCTAGCGCAGTTCGCAGTAGCTCTGAAAGAGTACAAAAGGCGTTCAGTGTAGAACAGTTATCTTTGCTTTTGTTTTCAAAAGTTTTGCTGAAAAAAATAAACGCGTTCTGGCTACTTTTTAAAATTTGCTGCGCACAAGAAAAAATAATAAAAAAAAAAATGTTTATATACAAAATGTTTTCTGGTATATGGATGGAAAAGATGGTGCAAATGAGATATTTAGGACCTTTCCGTTGCACTAAATTTTTACACTTTTAATATGTTCACTTTAAAATTAGTTAAAAAAGAACCACTTTCAGCCTACTACGAAAGCAACCAGTTTAAAAATGTTCCTAATGCCACTAGTTCAAATATGGGGAAAAAGGAGTGTTTCTGGGGACAATTGTCTTTTCCTATGACATCAACCCGCAAAAAGCGTCAGTTCGTTCAATGTTAAAGGGTATTGTAGTGGAACTAGTACTGGTCCTTTTTGGAACTAGTTCAGAACTATTTCAAATTTGGTCCACTTTTCTGCTGGGTAATAACAGAACCTTAAAAAATTAGAAAAAAGCCTTGCATATATTAAAAAATAAAAAAAAAAAATAAATAAATAACTGGCCATTTCAGCCCTTGAAAGGACTTTGACCTAGCTTCTTATGATCAATTGTGTTGTGCGTGTTATTAAGTTTGTACACAATTGACCGAGAACCGGACCTACATGCTTAACGCCGACTCCGAACGGCGATGAACGGAATGTTCTCGTTCTCAAGAAGCTTTACATGGCAATTTGATTACTCTCTGAGGTTTGCCATTGTCTGCAGAGAGGTGGCGGCCGTACAGAAAAATTATTTTAATTCAAATAATTTTCTGTCGCTGCTGGGATTCGAACCTGGGTTTCCAAAGTTCGTTGACATAGCGGCCACACACTTTAACCAACTACGCCACGGACGCCACTTGCATATATTATATAGGACAAAAATAACGGTTTTTACGGATTTCCTAAAAAGATTTGCCCATAATCGGGGTGCAACAGCCACTACAGTAATAAGATACCATAAGAGATGCCACAATTGAAGCATAATCGCGAATAACGTTGTAAACGACAGAATTGTAATTTTTGACTAGTTACTTTAATATTAGAAACTATTCATTGTTTAGAAATGATAGGATTAATAAGAAGGGTGGTGGTGTTGCCGTCTATTGTAAATCTTGTCTCAATTCGAAACTCCTTAGTAAATCCTGTGGGACAGATGTTGAATTTATTAATATAGAAATCTCAAATAATAGTTCTAAGCTTCTAGTGTCTTGTGTATATAATCCTAGCCGGTGTTTCAGTGTCGAACCTTTTTTCTGTGAATTGTACAAACATGTTGCTGACTTCGACTGTCACACCATCTGCGGTGACTTTAATATTAACTTGCTTTCTAAAGACAGTGTCTCGTACAGTTTTCATGATAAGGTTAATGCTGCCGGAATGACAGTTATAAATTCATCGCATCCGACCCGTTTTCCTCCCAATGCATCTCCTAGTCTACTTGATGTTTTAGTATTATCTGATGTCTTTTTACTTTTACTATATGACCAAATCTCATTTATTTCTGAACACGACTTTTGTACTATTAATTTTCGTGCTTCATTTGACTCTAATCCAATATCTGTATCGTATCGTGATTACAAATCCGTTGATTATTCATCGTTGTTTCATTATATGTCTCAGCTTTCTTGGGATGATTGTTGGTTTTGTCCGTCTGTTAATGATAAATTAAATCTGCTCGTCTCTCGTGTTTCTATTGCTTTTGAGAATTTTGTTCCTCTGCGTACTGTGACTATTGGTAGTAAATCTTGTCCCTGGTATACGTCATATGTAAAGTCATTTATTAAGAAAAGAAATGCACTCTATAATATATGGAAAAGGCATCGTACTGGTGAAAATTGGGATCAATACAAGCGTGCACGTAATGAGACTGTCTCTGTTATTAGAGAGTCAAAGAAAAAATTTTACCACCGTAAACTTAACTGTTCGCTTCTCCAAAAGTACTCTGGAAAAATATTCGTAGTTTAAGTGTTCGTAATCAAGAAGACCTGAAGTGTGTAATAGACCCTAATACTCTTAACAACTTCTTTCTTTCCAACTTATCTGTTGGTAGTAATAATTGGCAATATCGTGCTCGTCAATTTCTTGATGTTGACAAATTCTCTTTTCATAATGTTGATGAGAACGATGTTATAATGACAATTATGAAAATTAAATCATATGCTATTGGTGACGATGGAATTTGCCTAAGATTTATTAAAGTTATTTTACCTTATATAATAAGACCTTTGACGCACATAGTAAATCATTCTTTTACAACTTCCTGCTTTCCTTACTCGTGGAAGCTAGCTACTGTAATACCTATCGCTAAAGTTACTAATGCAACATCCATGTAAGATTATAGACCAATTAGTATTTTGTCGTCGTTTTCTAAAATATGTGAGTCCCTTATGGCTAAACAAATCAATGATCACTTAAATAGACATAATCTCTTATCACCATACCAATCTGGTTTTAGATTTGGACATAGCTGCTCGACCGCTATGCTTAAAGTTGTTGATGACACAGTGCGACACGAAAAAATAACTTCAAATATCTCAATGGTTTATAATAGTGGATGGTCTATATATTATGCCCTCGTACTCAGTTTTATCGGATTAGGTCAAATAAGAGAGAAATTCAAGGTCAAACTTCACTTTTAAGTCACAAATTTTTTCTTATAACTCTTAAACTAAATTCAAATTCTATGTAGTAACTGCATCTAAATATTTGCAATGGATGATTCTTTACATTTTAAGACGATTTTTTGCTCAAAAAGTTACGTAAGGGATTTGATATTTTCTTCGAAAACAGGACTTTTTAAAAAAAAAATAAAATTTTCAATAGTTCATTTACTATGTATTTGTCTTCAAAAACAATCAGATTTTACTGAATTTTTGCATACACCTTAAGTAAAATAAAATAACCCACCTGTGAAAAGATCACAACCATTACATGTGTGGATTCAAAGATTACCAACGGTGGTAACTTCGTTAATGTAAGCCCTAGCGCAAAATCATTCAAATGAAACTTATAGACCCAACAATTTTCTTTAAAACTGTACTAAACATTTTAACCGAAAGAGTTACCGTTTTAAAGATATGCGCGTAAATGTGTAATTACAACACATATGAAAAATTAAAACGGTTAAAATAAAAATTTTTTTTTATTTCTATTTCTTCTCAAGTTCATATATTTTTCATATATGTTGTAATTACACATTTACGCGCATATCTTTAAAACGGTAACTCTTTCGGTTTAAATGTTAAGGACAATTTTGAAGAAAATTGTTGGGTCTATAAGTTTTATTTGAATGATTTTACGCTAGGGCTTACATTAACGAAGTTACCACCGTTGGTAATCTTTGAAGCCGAATATCTTTGGATGCACACATGTAATGGTTGTGATCTTTTCACAGGTGGGTTATTTTATTTTACTTAAGGTGTATGCAAAAATTCAGTAAAATCTGATTGTTTTTGAAGACAAATACATAGTAAATGAACTATTGAAAATTTTATTTTTTTTTTAAAAAGTCCTGTTTTCGAAGAAAATATCGAACCCCTTACGTAACTTTTTGAGCAAAAAATCGTCTTAAAATGTAAAGAATCATCCATTGCAAATATTTAGATGCAGTTACTACATAGAATTTGAATTTAGTTTAGGAGTTATAAGAAAAAATTTGTGACTTAAAGGTGAAGTTTGACCTTGAATTTCTCTCTTATTTGACCTAATCCGATAAAACTGAGTATGAGGGCATAATATATAGACCATCCACTATTATAAACCATTTAGATATTTGAGGTTATTCCAATTGACCCTTAAATTGTCGCATAGTGTGATATTCGGTTATCTTATGATGTAGGTCATATTACTCTTCTTTGTCTTCTAGATTTTTCAAAGGCCTTTGATTCCATCAATCACCTAATTTTTGTTCAGAAGCTTAAACACCTTTTTGGATTTAACAATAGTGCTATTGTAGGCAGGATGCAAAGAGTTAAGATTGGTACTACATTTTCTGACTATAAGGAAATCAAATCTGGTGTTCCACAAGGTTCCATCCTTGGACCCTTGCTGTTTAGCATATTTGTTAATGACATCTTTACGGTGTGCAGTAATGTGGCAATGCATGCATATGCTGATGACATTCAACTATATTTTTCTAATCGTGTAGGACTAGTTGAAGATTTATGCTGTCGATTAAATGAGGATCTTAGTGCTATTGCTAAGTGGGCGTCGACTAATGATCTGTGCCTTAATGCCAATAAGTCTTATATACAAGGTGGCGCAAAAATAACCTTCCGATGTTTTTTGGCTGTAATTTAAAAAAAAAATGAAAAACGTTGATTCTTCTTGTGGATTATTTTTATTTGGTCTTTTAATTTTTTTTACATCAAGTCGAGAATATGATGTCATGTAAATGGCCACCGCCACAGTTGATTGTCATTTGAGCCCTTTTTATGGCATTTTCCATCACTTCGGCCAAAACTTCCGGCGATAGGTCCTCAAATTCTTGACGGATATTGTCTTTAAGAGCTGCAAGAGTCTGAGGCTTGTTGACATAAACCCGCGACTTCAAAAAGCCCCACAAAAAGAAGTCTGGAGCGGTCAAATCAGGCGATCTTGCTGGCCAGTGCAAATCGCCAAATCGGGAGATTAGGCGCCCGGGAAATGCATCCTTCAGCATATCGGTTGTGGCACGTGCAGTGTGTTCCGTTGCACCGTCCTGTTGGAACCACATGGTTTCCAATCCCAATTCATCAAGTTGCGGCAAAAAGAACTCGTTGATCATTGCTCTGTAGCGCTCACCATTCACAGTAACCGTCATCGAAGAAAAAAGGTCCGATGACGCCTCCAGCGAAAACAGCACACCATACAGTGACTTTGAGCGGGTGTAATGGCTCTTCGTGGGTTACACGCGGATTTTCAGTGCCCCAGAAACGTAAATTTAGCTTATTTACGTACCCGCTAAGATGGAAATGGGCCTCATCACTCATGATTATTTTTGATGAAAAATCATCTTCCTCTTGGTGGTGATGAATTCCGCTGTTCTGGAGCAGTGTAGCGTAACATTGTTTATTAACGTGTATTTCGCATGTGTTTACTACACAAATGTCAAAACAGAACTGACATTAGGGACCAATCGCAAAATTTACAGCATTTTCTGATAGGAGGATTACTTTTGCGCCACCTTGTACTTCCTGTCCATAAAGACAAATTAGACCACCTTCAAATTCCACCAATTTATATAAATGACAATCAATTGCTAATGCTTGACAAAGTTAAAAGTTTGGGGTTTATTATAAATTCTAAACTATCTTGTTCTGACCATATTAATTATGCAATTAAAAGGATTTATTTCACTTTGCGATGTCTACGGTTATCTGCCAAATTTACCCCAACAGCTGTTAAGAAGAGACTTCTGCTTCAACTAATTGTACCGTTTATTACCTATTCGGAACTAGTTTACAGCAATCTTGACTCACATTCTTCACACAAGATACTTGTTGCATTTAATGACGCAACTAGATATATATTCGGCATGAGGCGCTGCGAACATATATCTGCAAAGAGTAAGGAAATACTAGGATGTAGTATACTTGATTACTTGAACGCCAGAAACTGCATGTTCTTGCATAAATTGATAAATAATAGAACTCCAACATACCTGTATGAAAAGCTGCGTTTTAGTGTTTCAAACCGGACGTGCAACTTAATATTACCAACATTTAATTGCCTACACTCAAAACGTTTGTTTTTCATCAACGCCGTTAAACTCTGGAATTCACTTCCGTATAATATCAAATCCATTGTCAGTTCAAATAAATTTAAGCTTAAAATTATGTATTACTATGCAAACATCTAAAACTCAATTTTATCGTCTATATCTCATTATCTTCTTCTTTATTTCTTTCTTGTCCTCTTTATATGTGAAAGTGTTATTTTTTCTTTTATTCTTTAATATCAATATTTAATTGTAATCTTAAATTTATATACTGGTTACTTTCTATTTTTAAGTATGTATTCAATATTAACTTCATATTTACTGTTTTTGCTGATGGTATATTGTATTTTGTTGTACTCCAAAAGATCTTAATTGTATCTTACTGTACTAATTATAATTTAAATAAATATCAAATATCAAAAAAAATAAAAAAACGTTTTAAACATTGTAGGCGTTTATTTTTGTTTTTTTTTTAAACACTCTGATTTAATAAAACTTTACCATACATAAAATATAAAAAAAAAATTAAAAAGTTTAATTACATCTAAATTATCCGTTTAAAAGTTTTTACAGTGGAATAACGTTTCATATCCAACAATTGAATGGATCCACTTACAGCTAACTGCACTTACAACGTTCTTCCAAATTACATTCACAGGGGCATTTTTATTTTCTATGGTCTCTCCATTTCTCGAAATATTAGACTGACCACTATCTCTTAGTCTTTTATAGTTAAAATTTTTCCAATTTTCGAAATTTATGTAACGTTTTGAGCATCGATAGAACTTGCGCATCAAGTTCGATTGTTCGCTTTTATTCATTTTACAAGCACGTGCAACGTTATTCCACTGAGTGGCATTTAAAAATGCGTTAAAAATGCCCCAACCTGTATTTTTTTTACTCACTTCTATTTTAATATAGTATAGAGAGTAATTTTAACTGGTATCCGCGAAAAAAATACTTTTAAAAAAAATGTCGTTTACAACGTTATTCGCGATTATGCTTCAATTGTAGAAGGGTCAATGAATATTCGGCTTATTATTTTTTTTTATTTGTGTGTTTGTTAATTGGCATATAAATTTACTGGGTATTCAAAGATCAACATTTAGATTTGTATTCAGTGAAAACTGTATGAATCAATTTATTAGTTGTTGTTAGTTCGAAGTTCAATGGTACGAATTCTGTAACAATAACTTCAAGCCCATTAGTCATGGGCAGAGTCAATGGAATTTTGAGATTCGATTTCAAAATAAACAGAACATTACTTCGGTCTCAGCAATTGATGTAGGAACGTTTCCACGGTAGCTTAATTTGTTTGCTTATGTTCATCGTCATTTGTTGCTTCTCTTAGAATGAATCACTTAATTGTTATGACCATGATACGGCAAATACTGCGTTTCTGTTCCGAAATTTATTACTTTTTTAATATTTTCAATTTATTTATCACAATGAAGCCCCTTCAGCTTAATCCTTGAATGATATTTTTTGTATTGGATATCTAATTATGTCCTGTATAACTTTTATTGTCACCAGCTACAATGCTCTTAGAAAATTCGCTGTCAACTGGTAATTTTTTATAATAAAACATTTACATAAATCGCAAAATTTAATTATATGCGAACCAGAAATCAGTCAGAAGATTAGTGACGACTGAAGTATTAATGGACATACACTGTCAGCATGCGTCATAGTAAGGCTGTTCATCATATTATTTTCCCAGAAACTCAAATAAGCTTATGAATGAAGATAACCAAAACGTAAAACAGCTGGCCAGACATTCTCACTGTCATGACCCACTCACTGATGTTCGATTTAAGTTTTTTTTTTATTTCAAGGAACACTTAATTTATGCTGACATAAGCTCAGAGATATAAAACATAAAACAAAAATGCTGTGGAACTTAATTGTCTTATTTTATTTTTTTCCCGGCAGCTGTTTTGCGATTCTACAAACATGGCCAATAATCGTTTACACACATGCATGCATGCCTATTAGCTGCAATAACTCATTGACGAGGGAGGCTTTGATTTTGTTGTTTCTTTATGTTACTCTGTATAATGGGAGCAACGCAGAACAGTTCAATATAAGAACAAAAATGCAAAAATAATAACACTGTACAACAAAATTTGGAAAATATTTCAAGTAATTGTTTTAAAACCAAAACTCAGGCTACCAATGGAAACTCCTATTCAAACTCAGTTGTGTTGTAATGACTCCAATATCTGAGAACGGATTGTTTTACATGGAATTGTGATTTTTTTCAACATTTCGACATAGTGAAGAATATACACATCTGCGTCACGCTGCACAGTGATGCAAGCAAAAGTCCAAAAATTTGATGTAAAAGTCCAAGTATTTTGTATTTCTGAAAAGTTAATTATTCTACTACAAAAATGGAATTAAAATTTTTTGGATTAATTGATTATTGTTCTAGCAGGAGCCTTTCAAACTGAACTTTTCTCAGCAAGAAATTTACAGGTATAAAACTAGAATTTTGAGACTTTCTATAAAATTACATTTTTGACACGATTAAATCCAAACAAATTTATTTTAATTGAGAAAAAAAAAGTGTAACTGAAATATAAATTTTTTAAAAATATTTGTAAATCCATTTTTTGTAGTACTTACAATTAATAATACAATGTTTTAATTGGTAAAACACAAAAATCTCAAAGTATGATGAAAAAAAGAAGCCAAAAATGACGATTTCATCTGTAAATTTGTGAATTAAAAAATACCATATTTTACCAAGTTTGAAACGAACACAGTTTTTAAAAATCTTAAAAACTTAAAGAAAACACAAAAATTATCGTATATCATAATCAGTTACGGGCAGAGAGCGCTCTGGGAGCGTTGAGAGCAAGAATTGAGAACAAAAGTTTATGTAGCAACGCAAAACGCAACAACAAATCAAAGACGAAAGAAAAATACAGACACAACAGAGAAGTTTTAAATATAGTGATGCTCATACTCGATCATAATAGACGGCGCTGTAGCAAACTTTTTATCTAATACGAATGCAACAAGCAAATGCTTCATTTGTGAAGCTATTCCTAATGAAATGAATCTTATAAATTTGTCAAAAACTGCAAATATTGAAAAATTTTGAATTTTTATAATTTTCAAAAACAATTGTCTTATATAGTAGTAGCAGTCCGATCAAATCAACCGACATCATTTTTGAGCTCAGCGGACATAAATCCGCTTTCATCATCATAAGACATTAGCTTTTTTTAAATATTCTGGCAAAACTTGAATGTTAATGAGGACCAAATGAGGAGACCATGTCAGAAATGGTAAAGAAATCCACAAAATAGAAATGGATGACCGTCGACTAAAAGTGTGCATACATAGCATATTGAATGAAAATTTGGACATGAGAAAGTTGTCCTCAAGATGGATGCCTCAATTACTCATAATGGATCAAAAACAGGATGTTACATTCGAGTGTTTGGTGAAGTTTCACATCAGTAACGCCGAATTTTTGCGTCGATTCATAACCATGGATGAAACATGGATCCATCACTTTACACTTGAGACGAAGAAACAGTCAAAACAATGGACTAAAAAGGGAGAATCGGCTTCAAAGAAGGCAAAAACTGTTCCATCTGCATCTGGGATAATTTTCATTGAAAGGAAAAACAATCAACGGAGAGTATTGTGCGAACTTATTTTAGCGTTTGGGTGATTTATTCAGGAAAAAACGACCAAATTTGGTGAAAAATATAGTTTTTTTTCATCAAGACAATGCACCAGCTCACACATCATTTTCCCGATGGCTAAAATCAATTAAAGTTAAAGTTCGTGTTGCTTCCTCAAGCACCCTATTCGCCAGATTTAATCCCCCTCGTATTATTTTCTTATAAGTATAATCTTGTCGGATACTATGATACTATAGGTTAGATGAGTTTAAGAATATTCTTGCAAACGTAAATTGAAACCGTTTTAATTACATTAACTTTAAACATGTAATATTGCACGGGGAAAGCAGTGTTAGGTGTTGGAATACAACACTATCGATAAACCCTATTAAGGGCAGATTTTCAATCCTCAAACTAAAAAATAAAAACAAAAAGATTTATACGCTTTGTGGTTTCATTTAAACTATTTAAGCCTGTGCAAATACATTTTTTTTGTGCCACAGATTGCATTGAATTCAAAATGGGTTTGTTGTTAACAAAATAAAACTAAATTTTACAAAATGTGGAATTTACAGAACTTTTGTAA
Organism: Pherbina coryleti; assembly: GCA_943735915.1. NCBI lineage: Eukaryota > Metazoa > Arthropoda > Insecta > Diptera > Sciomyzidae > Pherbina > Pherbina coryleti. The sequence continues at coordinate 100,503,499 of OX030949.1, read as the reverse complement.
GATTCTTTACAACTGTGCTATTATTTTTTTATAGATAGTTTTCACGAAAGTTAGCAATTCACTGACAAAAATGCATTCATAAAATATTTTATGTGAAATTTCAAGTGAAGTTTCATAACGAGGTATATAATGTTTGCACATATTCATAGTGTTTTTTTTTAGAGTTTCGATTTTTCGATATGAATTAAACAGTATAATACGAGGGTTGCTATTTATATTTCTGGTCTAATAAAGAAAAAACTAATATTTTCGACCAAAATTGGTTTCAATGTTTTTCAAAATATTCACCATGAAGATAATACACTTTTGCATGCGTTTGAACCAATTTTGGAAGCACTCTTTCCACTCCGATTAAGGTAACTCATTATCATAACTCAAAACATTTTAAATACAACGACCGTTACTTCGGGCGTTGAAAATCGTTGACCATGCTTTTTTTCCCGGGAATAAAAAAGTCATTTGGTGCCAAAACATGTATGTTCAGCGGACGACCCATCAATTCGATTTTTTCGATAGTCAAAGAGGTCTTTGTTTGAGCAGATGTGTAACATCTCATCATTGTCATGATGCAGAATAATTCAACTCTTTTTCGAATTTCTCCAATGACTTGTGTAAAAGAAATGTTCGTGTACCATTCGGAATTGACCGTTCTATTTTGCTCTAATGACATGCGCGATGCATAACCGGTAATGCCGAAGAAACAAGCGACCATTTTGTTCGATTTGCTTCTTCCACGAACAACTTTTGTTGGATTTAGTTGTTTTGGAAGACCCATACAGTCGATTGCTGATTTGTTTCGGAGTCATATGCATAAATCCATGATTATTCACCTTTCTAGATGTTATACCCAGCATTTGATGCACCTTGATCGTATTTTTTCAATATTTTCTTGCATCAATCGACATGAGAATTTTTTTTTATCATACAAATGACCATCAATCTCTCGGTATGTCACATGACGATCTGGCTTTATCAGTCTACATCAGTGATGTTCACGTAGTACCATGGTATAATAGGTCTGTTCCCGTACTCTAAAGTTTTAGTCCAATTACAGGTTTTAGTCCGAGAAGCGTTCCCGTACTCGAAAAAATGGTAAAAGAGAGTGCAATAAATGCAATGTTATAAGCTTTTCTCGAAAGAACAACGTAACATTAAATACCTACCATCTCAATAGTACTGAGCTTAAAAGAGTCAATCATATAGTGGATCTTGGCGTTGTCTTAGATTGCAAGTTGCGCTTTAATCTGCACTATGATAAAATTTTGTCCAGGGCCAGTAAACAGCTCGGTTTTATAAAAAGACGAGCAAATGAATTCAAGAATATTTGGGTCACTACATCGTTGTACTGTGCATTAGTGCGGCCGATACTTGAATATGCCTGCATAATTTGGAATCCATCTTTAGATTCTCATTGTGAAAGAATTGAATCTGTTCAAAGGCAATTCTTACTATACGCACTGAGAGACATGTATAATCCCAGGGATTATTGTAGCCTTCCATCATATGTCTATAGACTCAGCCTCTTAAATTTGATGCCATTATCATCAAGGAGATCATTATTGGGCTCATGCTTCACATTCGATGTTATTAATGGTGCTATTGACAGCGAATTTATTTCTAGTTTGATTTCCTTCAACAACCCAATTAGACGCTCTAGGCATACTCGGCTGCTAACTGAATATCAGCATCATACTTCATACGCAAATAATGAACCCATCAGTCGATGCTGCAGGGAGTTTAACCACATCTCCTCATGCTACTCACCTTCCATGCCCAAATCCTCTTTCAAATTTACCCTATCTAAATTTCTCAATAACCAAAATTAGTCCAGGTTTGAGATAAATTATATGTATGTATGTATATATATTTGATTTGGTAAATAACTTTACAAATTAGCATAATAGTGATAATAAGTTCCTTTTCTTATTAAAATGTGTTAGTATGTAAGTTCGCTTTATTTTTGCTTTTCTTCTTGCCTTTTCTTTTTGACATGTTCTTGAAATCATGTCATTCAGGTGGGCGGATTACGCCCACATTGAATTGATATCATCGAACACAAAAACAAGGAAAGGAGAGAGAGAATAAAAAAAAAAAATAAAAAAATGAAAAACAAAAAACCTGTTAGAATAAGTAAACTGCCTTGTTTGGCCAAATAAAATAAATAAATAATAGAGAGAGTAAAAAATTTCCCCTCCCTGTCAAAAGCTGCAAGTTTTAGTCCGAGAAATTTCTTCTGGCAAAAATGGTAAAAGTGTCAAACTGCTTGTTTACATGTTAACATAGAAATTGCAAAACAATAAAAGTTCTTTAAAATAAATAAAAAACTGTGGGAATGTAAACCAAAAACATGGTAAATTGTATAAAAACTAAATATAAATGTTTTGAGAATTAATTTTTATATTGTTCAAAATCTTTAGCATGTCGTCTGCACTGCCAATGCTTCACATCAAACAAACGATTTTATTTGACAGTTTACACAATTTTAGTCCAAAAAGCGTTCCCGTACTTTTTTGTGTTTTTCAATATTTTTGAGATTTTTCCTTACTCTCACGTTTTTGACAGTTTTACCATTTTAAGCCCAAAAAGTACGGGAACAGACCTAATAATACAAGGTAGCATTGACAGTTGCTTGGGAAACCATCTCCTGTCAAAAAATATACTCAAAAAAAGAGCGCTCACAATCTGCAATTGAAAACATAAACAATGTTGAAAACGTTGAAGTGAAAAAAAACAACAACCACAGCAGCTGCAGATGCATTTCCACAAAAAGCTGTTTTTGACAGGAGATGTTTTCTTGTAGAAGAGAAAATAAGCAATAAGTTGTCAATGCTACCTTGTATTATTATACCATGACCATGATACAATAAGAAGGTAGGGTAAGGAGCTTTGACAAGACCTACTGCTTATGTCAAAAAGCATTTTAGCGATGCCACTTTTCTGTATATTTCATAAATTTGGGATAAACACATAAAAATGGAATTTTATATAGGGTAAATAAGAAAAATTTGAATCAATGTGTCTATATTTGAAACAACGAATTTTTTAGTTATTTTATAGCTTTATTTTCACTAATTTAATATTGCCCATCATTTTTTGTTTAAAATTAAAATTAAAACTAAAAATTTTATTCTAATGTGCATACTTTATCTTAAAAAAAACTTGTTTAAGTCTTCTTAAGACATTGGAACTGTTGAAGATAAATTAAATTTTTTTTAAGTTCCTCGATTATTAATATTCTCAGCAATACATTTTATATAAAACGCTTACCCACGGAAACCATGAAACATGGATTTGTCATGGGATTTTTTTCTTAAGATATGGTAGCACAGTATTTTATGGTTTTGACATTAGCAGTAGGTCTTGTCAAAGCTCCTTACCCTACCTTCTTATTGTATCATGACCATCATGGTATAATAATACAAGGTAGCATTGACAACTGCTTATTTTCTCTTCTACAAGAAAACATCTCCTGTCAAAAACAGCTTTTTATGTATCATGGTATAATAATACATGGTAGCATTGACAACTGCTTATTTTCTCTTCAACAGGAAAACATAAACTGTCAAAAACAGCTTTTTGTGGAAATACATCAGCAGCTGCTGTGGTTGTTGTTTTTTTTCACTTCAACGTTTTCAACATTGCTTGTGTTTTCAATGGCGGATTGTGAGCGCTCTCTTTTTGAGTATATTTTTTGACAGTATATGATTTCCCAAGCAACTGTCAATGCTACCTTGTATTATTATACCATGTTTGTGTATATGCATCTGCATCTGATGTGGTTGTTGTTTTTTTCACTTCAACGTTTTCAACATTGTCTGTGTTTTCAATGGCGGATTGTAAGCGCTCTTTTTTGAGTATATTTTTTGACAGGAGGTGTTTTCCCTAGCAACTGTCAATGCTACCTTGTATTATTATACCATGCATGACCATTACTATGTTTCCATGACGAGTTAACTCGGTGTTTACTCGGGGTTAACTCGCTATGGAAACGCGAGTTGAGTTGAGTTTCGTTAAATCCACGAAACTTCACGAAACTTGTAAGATTTAACTCATGGTATAATAATACAAGGTAGCATTGACAGTTGCTTGGTAAATCATATACTGTCAAAAAATATACTCAAAAAGAGAGCGCTCACAATCCGCCATTGAAAACACAAGCAATGTTGAAAACGTTGAAGTGAAAAAAAACAACAACCACAGCAGCTGCTGATGTATTTCCACAAAAAGCTGTTTTTGACAGTTTATGTTTTCCTGTTGAAGAGAAAATAAGCAGTTGTCAATGCTACCATGTATTATTATACCATGATTTAACTGGGTTCTATCCATGGTATAATAATACAAGGTAGCATTGACAGTTGCTTGGGAAAACATATTCTGTCAAAAAATATACTCAAAAAGAGAGCGTTCGCTGGTCGGCCATTGTTAATAAATGAAAACACAAACAATGTTGAAAACGTTGAAGTGAAGAAAAGAATAACATCAGCAGCTGCAGATGCAAATGACCGAAATGTGAGTATTTTTTCTTTGGTTTTGTTTTCATCATTTCATCTTTGGTCCAAGGAAGAAGCTGGTGATTGTACATGGTTATACTCCTGAACTGGGCATTAAAAAGAAACAAAAGAAGACAACCTGTTGGAGAAACTAAACTTTACATTCGCCTCACGCACATCGCGCGTTAATTGTGTGGCGAGATCAAGCCACAGGCATCAATCCACCGCTGGCGACGAGTTTCGTTATTAGGCACTGAATAAAATTTAACATCACGGACTGAAAAACTTTTCGCACAAATTACACAAGATCTTTTTATCACTTTCATGATTTTAAATATTTATTTCTTTATGATTTGTTTATTTAAACGCACAATATTCTTATTAGTTTTTTATGTTTGTTTTTGTCACTTGCTTTAATTTTCGCTTCGTTTCGCAAACAGCTGTGTTTGACAGTTTATGTTTTCCTGTTGAAGAGAAAATAAGCAGTTGTCAATGCTACCATGTATTATTATACCATGGGTTCTATCTGTCAAAGTGAATGCTGCCATTTAGTATCCATTTTGCTAGTAAAACACAACAAAAATGTCAAATCAAATCGACAAGTTCAACTCAACTCGATGCTGTGCATGGAAACACTATCGAGTTAGCAACGCCATTTTCTTAACTCGACGAAAACCCTAACCCCGAGTTACTCCATGGAAACTTTTACATATACTATGTTTCCATGGCGAGTTAACTCGGGGTTTACTCGGGGTTAACTCGCTATGGAAACGCGAGTTGAGTTGAGTTTCGTTAAATCTACGAAACTCCACGAAACTCCACGAAACTTGTAAAGGCCTGACCAAAATAGACGAAACGAGACGATTGCAACTTGCCGAACGTTTGCAATCGTTATGTCCGTTTTGACATTTAACCCAAAATGAAACGAGTACCTCCAATCGTCTGAAACAAGAAGAAGACTGCTTTGCACAGCTGTTGTTGACGAGTTGAGACGCTAAAAGTTCGGTTCTTACGGAACAAACCGTCTCGTCGCAATGTTTCGATCAGTTACGTATGTGCATTTTGGGTTTTATCATTGGCTTCCATTTGTTCGAACTTACTCGTTATGTCTCGTTCTGTCTATTTTGGTCAGGCCTTAAGATTTAACTGGGTTCTATCTGTCAAAGTGAATGCTGCCATTTAGTATCCATTTCGCTAGTAAAACAATAACAAAAATGCAAATGAAATTGACAAGTTCGACTCAACTCGATGCTGTGCATGGAAACACTATTGAGTTAGCGACGCCATTTTCTTAACTCGACGAAAACCCTAACCCCGAGTTAACTCGCCATGGAAACATAGTAATAGTACATGACGTACCACGCGTGGTGAGACTCGAAAGATTTATTCGAGAATCGAAACACGTACACGATCGAATGCACGAAGTTCTCTCAATCAGTTAGGCTTGGGCATTTTAGTTCACCACAAAGATCGCTCTTTTTAGTTCAATCGTATGTAATGAACTAGTTCGTTCATTTAGTTCTTTTAGTTCGTTCGTTCATTTTGTTCGTTGCATATTTTACTTCTTTTGTTCTTTTAGTTCGTTAGTTCTTTTAGTTCATTCGTTCTTTTAGTTCGTTAGGTCTTTTAGTTCGTTTGGTCTCTTAGTTCGTTTCGTTTACTCGTTCATGTCCAGGTTCATTACCAAATGAAACAAAATTGGTTTGAATATGTGTAGCCTCTATTAGTGCAGACACAAAAAGTCTCAAACCTAGTCTTAAACCAAGGACTGAAACCATAGCTTGGTAAATTTAGTTATTTTTGATTTCGTTCGTTTTGTTCCTACTCGCTGCAATATCAATTGAACTAAAATGAACTAAAAGAACGAGAAACACTGAACTAGTTCACATAGTTCATGAGTGGGAATCGTTCAATTGAACTAGTTCGTTCATGAACTACCCAAGCCTACAATCAGTTGGCGCTGAAACTTCAAACTGGTTAGTTCGCGCCGCTTGGTCGTGTGTTTTGCATTGCACGAAATGTTTGAGGCTTATTAAAATGCGTAATTTGCGGGATTATAATAATAATGATGGGGTTGATAGTGATAATGATAATGAACTGATAATGATAATGATGATGACAATGATAATTATAACAAAATTCTTGCTTTATACCTGCACAACAATTTTTGTCAGTGCAGAGAGCGAGAAAGCTACAAACACAACCACAAAAAGGCCTAACCAAAATAGACGATTTGCTCCGTAACGAGTGAAGACGAAAATGTTCGCTTAAATGCATTTCAATGTTGTAACCCAAAATGTACAAACGTAAACTTATCGAAACTAAACGAAACGGTTTGACGAGACGTTCTGTTCCGTAACAACCGAACTGTTAAGACCTGACCAAAATAGACGAAACGAGACGATTACAACTTGCCGAACGTTTGCAATCGTTATGTCCGTTTTGACATTTAACCCAAAATGAAATGAGTACCTCCAATCGTCTGAAACAAGAAGAAGACTGCTTTGCACAGCTGTTGTTGACGAGTTGAGACGCTAAAAGTTCGGTTGTTACGGAACAGAACGTCTCGTCGCAATGTTTCGTTCAGTTTCGATCAGTTACGTATGTGCATTTTGGGTTTCATCATTGGCTTCCATTTGTTCGAACTTAAGGCCTGACCAAAATAGACGAAACGAGACGATTGCAACTTGCCGAACGTTTGCAATCGTTATGTCCGTTTTGACATTTAACCCAAAATGAAACGAGTACCTCCAATCGTCTGAAACAAGAAGAAGACTGCTTTGCACAGCTGTTGTTGACGAGTTGAGACGCTAAAAGTTCGGTTGTTACGGAACAGAACGTCTCGTCGCAATGTTTCGTTCAGTTTCGATCAGTTGCGTATGTGCATTTTGGGTTTTATCATTGGCTTCCATTTGTTCGAACTTACTCGTTATGTCTCGTTCTGTCTATTTTGGTCAGGGCTTTACTCGTTATGTCTCGTTCTGTCTATTTTGGTTAAGCCTTTAGCCCTAACCAAAATAGACGAAACGAGACGATTGCAACTTGCCGAACGTTTGCATTCGTTACGTCTGTTTTGACATTTAACCCAAAATGAAACGAGTACCTCCAATCGTCTGAAAAAAGAAGAAGACTACTCTGAACAGCTGTTGTTGACGAATTGAGACGCTAAAAGTTCGGTTCTTACGGAACAAACCGTCTCGTCACACCCATGGTATAATAATACAAGGTAGCATTGACAGTTGCTTGGGAAATCAAATACTGTCAAAAAATATACTCAAAAAGAGAGCGCTCACAATCCGCCATTGAAAACGCAAGCAATGTTGAAAACGTTGAAGTGAAAAAAAACAACAACCACAGCAGCTGCTGATGTATTTCCACAAAAAGCTGTTTTTGACAGCATATGTTTTCTTGCAGAAGAGAAAATAAGCAGTTGTCAATGCTACCATGTATTATTATACCATGGTCACACCGTTTCGTTCAGTTCGTTGAGTTTACGTTTGCTTATTTTGGGTAACAACATTGAATTGCATTTAAGCGAACATTTTTGTCTTCACTCGTTATGTAGCGACTCGTCTATTTTGGTTAGGCCTTTTAGCGTCTCAACTCGTCAACAACATCTGTGCAGAGTAGTTTTTTTCTTTTTTCAGACGATTGGAGGAACTCGTTTCATTTTGGGTTAAATGTCAAAACAGACGTAACTATTGCAAACGTTCGGCAAGTTGCGATTGTCTCGTTTCGTCTATTTTGGTTAGGGCTAAAGTCGAAAATTATAGTAGTATGCGTGTGAACACCACTGGTCCATGGTGTAATTAACAAGGTGATCGTGACGTTTACTAATTTCCCTACGGTTGTCAAAAAATGTTGAGAAAGAAAGAAAAAAAGAGACAAGCTGCGGAAAAGTGTCAAATCGCTTGCACTCAATAAAAAAATTGTAATAGATTGTTTGCATCTTTTGCTTGGAATTTACGAACAGCTTTTTTTGACAAGGGTGGGTAAATTTTTTTTGAGATAAGCTAAAAATTCACGATCACCTTGTTAATTACACCATGCACTGGTCTACATACTGCATCGATCATGGTACAATGAAAACAAGGTAGAAGCATTTCAGAGAGGCAGACTGCCGCAACTGTCAAAACGAAATTGACTGCCTATAGAAAATCTGAAAACGATTAGTTTTTTTATTTTTTTTTTTTTTCATTTTCATTTTCAAATTACAATTGAAAGACAATTTTGGCTATGAGAAAGAGAGCGCAGTCCGAAATGCGTCTACCTCTGTTATTCTACCATGGCATCGATGTTTTCTGGCACAGCAACCGATTTTAGACGGCCTTCGCCACGATTGAATTCGTTATAATCAGCTATGGGCAGAGAGCGCTCTTAGAGCGCTGAGAGCAAGAATTGAGAGCAAAAGCTTATGTAGCAACACAAAACGCAACAACAAAACAAAGAAAAAACATAAACACAGAAACAATACAGAAGCTTTAAATGTAGTGGTGCCCATACCCGGTTATAATCCATTGATAATCCACGTCGAAAATTATGGAAAAATAATCACACGAAATTGTTCTCGAGCTAGTTCCATATTTTGTTCGAGATGAATTTTTCCAGTTACTTTAAACAACATAATGCCATGCAACAAATTTGCAGTTTCGTTGTTTAACCAGCTCCCCCGCGTCCCGATGCAGTCCTAATTTATTTTTATTTTTGTTATAAGGTCAAAGAATTTGCTTTTACAACCTTACCATTAGTTTTCTCATAACACTTATACTCAGCGAGTAATAATTCAATGCAACGCTAATGGATTTGGAAAAAATGCCTCAATACAATTATAATTTAATAGTTATCGGTATTTTATCGTGGTAAGATAAACGCTTCGACAAGGCTACCAAATTTTAGAATTAAAATTTCAGTAAACGACCCAAAATCTATTGGCATTTGATCCGATGTTTCAGGAGTCTGAAGAATGCTGCGCTGACTTCGCGCGTATTATTACCAATGATATCGATATCATCAGCATACGCCAGAAGCATAATACTCTTGTAGAATATCGTGCCACTATGTCTCAGATCAGCAGCTCTGATAATCTTCTCCATTATTAGGTTGAAAAACTGGAAGGAAACACGGTAGCGAATCATCTTGTCCGAAACCTCGTTTAGTATCGAATGGAGTGGAGAGATCTTTTCCGATTTTAACTGTGCTGATGGTATTGCTCAGTGTCATTCTGCAAAGATGGATGAGCTTTGTAGGAATACCAAATTTAGAAATGCTGGAGTACAGGTGATTCCTTATTGAACTGTCGAAGGCAGCTTCAGAGATAATGAGATTGGAAACTTCGGCAAAAAAGAGATAGCCGTATGCTAAAATGTAGTCAATACTAATGCAAATATTATAAATGTGTTAGTAAAATTTCATGACAAACTCACCCCTCGCGATGGATTCTCCATGAATTCACCCCTCAGGATGGACATGAGCGCTGGTGAATATCTTACTTTCGACAGCTAAGCCACCAGTGTACACATAGGGAAAAACTAACTTACAGTTTTTGTTCAAACAAATTCATGCATTTAAAAATTGGACCAGAGTTTTCAAAACAAAGATATAGCTGTTCTTGAAAGAAATTGATTTATGTATTTCTGCGACAACAGCACTTGTAAATAGAACAAGTGTTTTTATTTTAAATTCAATTTTTTTTCATCAAAAATATTTTTGTGTATTATCAAAACAAATCCATGAATTAGATTGACAAAACTAACATTTCTATATTAACGAAAGTTCTTTATGGACTATTATTAACAATATTCTTGCTCAGCTTAAAGGAATTTTTTATTTTAAATATGCAAGACTTTTTTGGGTGTAGGACCTATTTTTGACAAATATGAGGTGAACTCACATACACAATACGTGATTGCATAAAAAATTGGAGAAGAAGCATTTTTAGCTGTCAAAATCAACAGAATTCACAATAGAAACGAATTATCTCTGGCAGCTTAGTAACCTACCCCCATATAAAAAATGAGGATAAACTTGTAAATTTTACTGATTATAAAAAAACCTGTAAAATTTCCGCTGAATGCAACTTTTTCTGGTTTATTAATATTTTCTTCTCTTGCTTTTTCATATCAATCCATTGTATTGAACTTTTAAATAGTATCTAGTATATGAAGAACAAAATCTTTTTATATTTTTTTTCTAAGCGGGCTGAAATTTATCTCTGGCAAGTGCTCTGCATTTCATAAATTAAAATATAAAATATTTCTGAAGTTTTTTAATGTTACATCAAATAACAAAAAAAGTACATTTCCAATCGTGCAGGTTTTTTAGAGCTTATCATCTTATCGCTTGTTTTTATCTCACAAATACTACCTTAAGACTATAAAAACAGTGTTTATCTTATCTAGTGCCGCCTCATATAAAATTTTGTACTTCCTACCTTCCAAAGTTGCTTTGACGGGAAGGGTTCGGTCGTTGTACCTCATTGTGTTTTGAAAGCATTTTTATACAATGTTTTTATAATTATTTGTGATTAAAATTTAGTTTTTTATTGACCAGCTGATGGCAGCGATATAAAAAAATAACAACAACAGCACCTACAAGAACCACTGTTATCTGCAAAAACGCAATAGGCTGGGAAAAACAAAAAAAAAAAAACTTATTGATAACGTATCGTAGAAAAATTCAATGGAACTTTAAACAACAAATGGCTCACGATATACACGAAACAACGGAGCCTTTCAGTGCGTTATAAGAAAGCTAGAGCGGGAGTTCAAAAAATTTTAAAGAAACCTACGTAAAAACAAACAAAAACACTTGTTATAATAAAGAAAAAAACCGGCAATTAAAAAAATTATATGCGTCTGTTATCATGTCAATGATCTAGCTCAAATAGAAGCCTAAATTAAGATACATAACAAAAAAAAAAAAAAAAATAACAAGGTCAGCAGCAAAGATTAGCCACATGGATTATACCTGCTTTATTTGGGTAAGATTGGTTACGATATTATTTAAATTATAATTATATTACTTATTATAAGACATTTAAGTAAATTGTAAAGTTTACAAAAAAGTATCAGGAGCTTCTTCATTATGATGTAAGAACGAAATGAGTCACCCAAATGATGTTGGAATTTAGTATTTACTCTTTAGTCATTAGTGAACATCTCAAATTAGCACTTTTCAGTTAATATTCATCCTTGAAAAGAGAATCGCGTGTCTTTTCGTAACAAATACAGCTTTCGTTATAGTGACAAATATTTTATCTGCATCATTTTATACACAAGTAAACAGTTGCAAACCTTATTATATGAAATTATCATGAAATTAGACGAGTAAAGCATTTTCATTGTACGATCAAGTTAATTAATAAAAAATAAAAAACATTAAAAAATTAATTTTTTTCAATTGGAGATGCCGGGGTTTGAACCCGGGACTTCTCACATGCGAAGCGAGCGCTCTACCACTGAGCTACATCCCCTAACAAATAACAGTTCGTCCAATTTACTTTATATTTTTACGAGCATTCGCTAAGTTTCGTGCTTCTATAAAAATCTAATAACAACAAAAAAAAAAAACACACATTTTATTTATACGTTTTGCCGTCTTCTTAATTCTTCACATATGCTTCTTTTCAGCTGCTTGCAATAGGAGCCCCAAGTTACCTGACCGTGATTCATGCGCAACACGAAGACATTCCGTATCAAGATGTTCAGAAAATATGCGAAAGTTGTACTTGTCTTACCGCACAGGATGCTGATAAGCGTTATCATCACATGCTCAGCTGTGTTATGAAAAATTTCGACCATATCTTGGCTCGATGGCCAGAGGAATTTGGAAAAAATCATAACGGTTGGTGAGACATTTATTTTGTATAACACTAGATACAGTGGTTGGGTGGATTTAAAATGTACAAACATACTTTATTATTTCATGTTCATTTTAGGCATTTTATATTCATACAGAATACCCGAAGAAGTACAGTGATGCGATTGGTAAAACTTAGACGGAAAATATTTTGGTGTACAAAAAAGTTTTAAGGGATTACAAAAGATTTCGAAAATAGAACTCAATTTTGTCGGATAATTAGGTAACTGTATTCATGTTAAACTACCATCATAGCCCTTCGAAAATCATGTCTCAATTTTTTAAAGTGTAAACAACAAATTTTTTTGCATTCGGTTTTTGCATTCAGCAGCAGATTTTTTTAAGTAAAAGCAAAACAGTTCCTGCGAATTGCGTTTTGATGGCACAAAAGTCGACATAACAACACAAAAAATTTCTTCTTATACCCGAGAACAACTTGAGTGCATACAAATGGCGTTTTAAATGTCTCGTCAATATACGAGCTACGAATGTGCCTTTTGCATTAAAATTAATGCGCGAATACATGCACCAATCGTTGTGGAACGAGCACTTGCGATTACGAATGCTTACGAATCAAGAATACCCAACGAAGCAAGACATGAGCAACATTCGCCAAAAGCAATGAAAATCCATGCTTTTATGTCCAATCGCACCAAGGAAAGAATGTTAAATACACTGTTCAACAATTGTCCGAAAAAAAACCTCGCGGGGTTTGACGACTTCGTTTAATATTTTCGAAGTTGCTGTAATCGAATTTGAAGTCAGTTTTTTCGGGTAACGCTAGGTTTTGTACTACGGGGGAGGGCCAGAGAGGGTAAATATGTATAACCGACCCCCATTACTTTTGCAAAATGAACATTTTTCCCTTGGGGACTTTTTCTCTCCCACCACTCCTTAGGGGGGCTCCCATATAAATTTTATGATTTTATGAAAAATTCATACAGCAGCAGACACTCGAGTTTTAAACGAAGCATCCGAATGTCTGCATTTTCTAGATGCTGCCTTTTCATATATTCGCAATCGTGACAAACTGTGCTTAGCACCAATCGTTGTTTACGAACTCGAGTGTTATGCATGCATTAATTTTTTGTATGCGATTGTGGCTGACGACGAATGTTATTCGAGTGGCAAAAAATGACGAATGGTCTCATGCAGATCTCTGGTTTATACTTTTAAAAATTGACACGTGATTTTTGAAGGGTTATGATGATTGTTTAACATGAATACAGTTATCTAATTATCCGACAAAGTATAGTACTATTTACGCCATTTTTTGTAAATCCCTTAAGACTTATTTGTACACCAATGTTTTCTGGATTTTTTTTTTTTTTTAGTTTTCGATGTTTAAGGTAAGTAAAAAAAAAATATTTCAGATAATTATTCTGACATATTCAGAATGTAAAAATTCGATTTCGTTATTTTCCGTCTAGCATGCCCTTTCTCATCACTGTGCGTTGGTGGAGATAAAGATAAGGATGAAGCTTATTTTTAAACTAAAATATATTTATTATAACTTTTTCTAGGAGTGTTCCTTATAAAGGGTGTAACGGCAAGAAAAGGTGTCCAATTTGTTTTTTTAATAAAGCGAACAATTGTTTGAATATCTCTTAAATGTTTATTGTATCATAAAGAAGACACATGAAAGGTCTGTTCCCGTACTCTAAAGTTTTAGTCCAATTTACCATTTTTACAGGTTTTAGTCCGAGAAGCGTTCCCCTACTCGAAAAAGTGGTAAAAGAGAGTGCAATCGAGATATTTGGAGATAGTAAAAACTAATAGAGATTGTATTATCTTCGACTTGACCGAAGTCCAAATACCCCCACACTCGTGTGTAATGCACATAATTACCCTTATCATCATTGTCGAAAACGACTAAAAAAAACACGATGCGACTCAAATTGGATCATGGTAAGTCGTTTTACGACGTCGACTGTCGAAAAACGGCAAATCTTTTACATTTCTGCACTCGTTATAGTTTTTTCAAATCATCGTAAATTAAAACGATGCGTTATCTGTAAAAATAAGTTTGATTTCTGTCGCCTAAAATTTTACCAACGACAGCTTAAAAAGTAAGTTTGTTTCTCTTTTACTTTAATACATTAATATTAAAGTAAAATTTTTTTAACTTTAAAGATGAAAATAACAAACGAATATCAGTTTGAAAAGCTGGTTTCGCTAATGGAGGAAAGAGTTGACTTGACCAAGGCTTTCTCCAAAAACATTTCTAAAGTTGATTTTAGAAAAGAGTGAGGAACCGTTGCAGAAATTTTAAACAGCCGCTGACGATGAACGTACTGAATTTGAATTTCGGCTTCGTAGTACTGCAAGCAAGTATCTAAATGAATCCTTGTTCAATCTAAAGTTTCGCACAAATCCGAGTATGTCTCATATTCATAAGTTAAATGCAAGAAATTTGTTTTTTGGCAACTTACTGTGCGATTGGTAATTCAAAAGGATTTGAGCGTTCCCTTATGCTCCGCCTTAATTTCACTAGCTCGCGTTTTTTACTTCTTCATCCTCGTCAGAGCTGCAAAAAAAATGTGCCACGCTGTTCATTTTAAAATTTGCAATTAAATTTAATTCTTCACTTCACAGAAAATAACAAAATCACAAACGAAAATTTTTTAGTAACTATTTAAATGACAGCTTTTTGTAAAAGATTTTTTTGTTCACTAGTCGTTTAAAATACTGTCGTTCAAAAAAACACGGTGATCCAAATAAATTTTCGAGACTACGGAAAAAACGACAGTCGTCGTAAACGACTGACGACAACGATGATAAGGATAAATATATCCGAAGTTATAAAGGTTTTATTTTTTTGATGACAACCACTTGTATGGAGGATAGGCCTGGTTTTTATTCAAACTTCAACTTTATTTCATTTCATTTATTCAGTCTTATGGAAATACAAAATCCTTACAGACTAGTGATTATAAAAAATAATTAAAAACAGTAAATATATATGGTGTAACGCAAACGTTCATTAGCACTTATATCTAAATAAAAAATATATTATTAATTGATTCTTTGAAAATATTGTTTGTAACAGAGAAATCGATATCATGATTTGAAGATAACCCATTAAAACCCAATTTGCTTGAAAATGTTCTATAAAAATCTTATATATAAAGATGACTGACGTCCGAGTGTACGCGCATAACTCAAGAAGGAGTCGTAGAACACGAAGTATGTAGAAAAAAATTTGCCACACCTCCCTTTTACCGCCCACAAATCAATAAAAATTCTATATATCGGAAGATTTTGGGGGTATTATACTTAAATTTGGTAATTAATTTTGTTTGATTGCTGTCGGAAACTGTACTAAAAATAGGTTGCCACACCCCCTTTCACCGCCCAAAAATTAATAAAAATTCTATATATCGGAAGGTGTTGGTGGTATTAGACTAAAATTTGGTAATTTAGTTTGTATGCTCACTGTCGGCAACTGTACAAAAAATGGGTTGCCACACCTCCTTTTACCGCCCACAAATCAATAAAAATGCTATGTTTCCGATGGTTTCGCCGTATTAGGCTACAATTTTGGAGTTTAGTTTTTATGCTCACTGTCGGCAACTGTACTAAAACTGGGTTACCACACCCCCCTTTTACCGCCTACAAATCAATAAAAACTCTATATATCAGAAGATTTTGCTGGTATTATACTAAAATTTGGTATTATAAATAAATTTTTAAAGTTTTATACTAATTTATTTTGTTTGCTTGCTGTCGGAAACTGTACTAAAAATATGTTTTACCACCCACAAATATATGAAAATGCTATATTTCAAACGGTTTTGGTAATAATAGACTAAAATTTGGTAATTGTGTTTGTCTTTCAAAACTACACCGTTATCTATTGAAAAAGTAGAAACATCGAATATTAAGTTTGGGCAAAACTACGTTTGCCGGGTCAGCTAGTAATTTATATAATCAGAGTTGTCTGGATGGAATGTTAAGCGTTATCAAAATATGGACTCCAGATAAAGGAAGCATATTCTAATCGCGACCTAACAAACGAATTATATAACATTTTTAAGGTGTGGTAATCAGATAAATCTAAGCTATGAATGCCTGCAGAGAATAAGCCTTTAGAATAAGAACGTTAAAATTATCTATAAACGTAAATTTAGAATCAAAAACAACTCCAAGATCTCGATACGAATTAACCGATTTTAGTGGACTATTCACTAGATAATATGAATTGAAAAGAGTATGTAAGTGAGTTTGGAAAAGTCATGTGGAAACACTGTGAACAATTCAGAGCCAGACCATTTACTTCACTCCATTGCAAATCTTATTCAAATCAAACTGCAGGTCAGAAACGCCTCCCAAACAAATATTTATACCCCCACGTTTAAAAAACGTAAAAGGGGTTTATAAATTATGTCACTCCGTTTGTAACGCCCATAAGGAGGAGTGATAGGTTTAGAAAAGTGTATATATTCTTGATCAGCATCACCATCCGAGTCGATTTAGCCATGTCCGTCTGTCTGTCTGTCCGGCTGTTTGTCTGTGATCACGGTTACAGCCGTAATTTTCAAGCTATCATCATGAAATTCGATATTTAAATCAGCCAAATCAGATGAAAACCACGCCTACCTCCCACACAAAGTGACTTTGTCTAAAAGGGAAAATCTCTTTAAATTCCACAAAAATTAATATGCTGACTTGCAATTTTGCATATGAACTTTGATTTTTAACATGTACTCTGTCTCTGAAATTCCACCAAATCGAGTGAAAACCACACCCACCTCCCATACAAAGTGACTTTATAATAAAAACTGTGATGAAAATATTTTTACAAATAAACATTTTATTGACTGCTTAAGACTTTGGATATACTTCGGTTCGCCAGTGGGGATATTTTAACTTCGGCCCAGTCGAAGCTCGTTTCTTACTAGTTTTTTAAAAACTTTGAGGTCATCTGTATAAAGCAGAAGTGAGTTACTAAAGCATTTAAAGATGTTATTTATAAAGAGAACAAAAAACATTAGTACAAGAATAAGAAATTTATTGGATAATACTTAACGTTTTAAATATGAAAGCATAAAATATAAGTTAAAACATTAGATTTTATGGAATTTATGTGGTTATAATACCAATATCATTTGGACCGAGGTAAAGGTAGTCTTCATACCCAAAGCAGGCAAAACCTTGCATGGCAGCCCTAACGACTTCAGGTCAATGAGCCTCTCCTCTTTCTTACTGAAAACCCTAGAAAGACTTATTCCAGTGTATTTGAGGCAAATCATTAATACATCGACTCCTTCAAAGGTTCAACACGCGAATAGTAAGGGTAAATCCACAGATGCAGCGTTCCACCCCTTGGTCGCGGATATTGTGAGATCACTCGAAATCAAGGAGTAATCGTTAGTGGCATTCTTATACATAACGGGTGCCTTTAATTGGAGTCCAAGGAGTTGAGGTGTCGTTCGTCTGCCAGATTCATACCATCAGGACAGTTGGGGCATCCCGCAAGGGGACCCCTTACCAATCCATTTTTATGGGTCGTGACGATGAACCAATTATTGCGGAGCAAGGAACATCAGTGGTCATCAGTTGAAAGCGTACGTAGATGATGTTTCAAATATTGAAAAACGAAAGTTTCCACAAACACTGTGCAACCTCATGGAGAACGCCTTGTGGTCACTTTTGAAATAGGAAATAACCCCGGGGCTCAGCGTGAACCCGGAAAAAACAGAACTAGTTCTCTTCACAAGGAAATATAAAACGGCTAAGCTGAAACCGCGAAGCCTCAATAACGTCAGGCTTAAATTAAGCAACAGCGCAAAATATCTAGGGGTAATCCTAGATATGAAACTTATCTGGAATCAGAATACAGACGAACACATCAGGAAACCACATGAGGCGCTCTTCGCCTGCAAGCAATCCATAGGTAAAAAATGGGGCTTTTCTCCCAATACTCCTCTATGGAGCATTAGTCTGGTGAATTATCACGTGTAAGTCTTCAATACCAAGCAAACTCTACAAAATGCTGAAAAGTGCAGAACTATGATTTCCGGAGCTCTTCGCTCACTCAACAGATGCCCTAAATTTTAATCCCCATGTAACTTGTATAGGCTTGATTGCCAAGGAAGCTGCTCCATCACAGCTTTGAGGCAAAAGGAATCTGGATCCTGGTCCGATACTAATATTGGACATACGATATTATTGACCTCGGCCTGCCTCCCAAGTAGTAACATTCGCCAAGATACTAATACAATATTCACATCACTTCACGCCAGGAAAAGAATAATATACCCCATCACATTAATGGAGCTATAAATATTTTTACAGAAAGCTTTAAGCTTGAAGGACGAGTAGGAGGCAGAGTCTATTCTCCAGACCAGGGGGTTGAGACCTCTTTTCAACTCCCCGATCATTGTAGTGTACCAAGCGGAGGTCTTGGCTATCCAAGAAGCTTCCCTGCACCTTAATCAGTGGACTACCAAATACAAATCTATCGCTAAATGCCGCAGATCTCTCCACGAGATGGCCGAGCACTTCAGAATACACCTCATCTGGGTGCCTGGTCACGATATTCGCGATATTCGATCGCGATATTGAAGGCAACAGCAAAGGTGATGAACTGGCTAGGAAGGGTATGAACATCACTATCCTCCCGGTGAAGGATTAGCGAGGCCAATTAGCGTCGGAACCATCCTGACACCTGCAAACGGATGCGGCTAGAACAACTTGGCCTTTGTACAATATCAAGCGCACATCCTCTCTATTTAGGTTAAAAAAATCGAATCCTCTGTTCTGGCGAGAGTGCTTACTGGTCATTGTCTGATAGGAGCATAGGCCCTCCGTTAAGGTATCGAAGACAACGACCACTGCAAAAGCTGTAAATATGATAAAGAGGAGGAAAGCTTTGAGCATCACCTTTACCATTGCTCTGCTCCACGCAGGAGAACACTGCACTCCCTCGGTCAACTCCCTCCCTTGCGACAGTATCGGAAATATAATCAAATCAAATTGATAGATTTATTAAATCCTCTGTATGACAGGTAGGCGTAGTTTTCATTCGAGTTTGACAAATTTCAGTGAGTATTTGGAAGAGAGCTTATCTTGCAGAGATTACTTGCAGAGCTTTTCTGCAAATTCCAAGGTCTTAGATTTATTTTCTTGAAATTTTTAGATTTTTAAACCATTTTGAAGACGTCACTTTGTAGGGGAGGTAGATTTGATTTTCATCCGGTTTCTCAAATTTCAAACAAAAAGTGCGTTTTTTAAATCCAAGTTTTATTTCAAGGACTTAGATTATTTTGTGTGATGTTTTTAGATATTTGACCATTTTGGTAATGTCGCAGTTTATGGGAGGTAGGCGTAGTTTTCATTTGATTTTAGCAAATTTCAGTGCGTATTTGGAATCAAAGCTTATCTACAAAATCTTTCAGGTTTAAGATTTGGTCAGGTCTTTTGTGAAGTTTTTAGAGATTTTACCATTTTGGGATAGTCACTTTGTATAGGAATTGTAGAGGAAAAAAAGATTTTTTATAAAAATATTTGAGGTTGAGTTTTTCGCATACATCATCTATGAAACCTTCCATAATTTAAAGCTAAAAGAATAAAAGATCTTTAAAATTTATATTTTCTTGATTGAATTATAAGTTTTTTATTTTCAATCATTTTGCAGAACACTGTGTTCTGCGGAGTCCGATTTGCAAACCAAGAGTCTACCGCATAGAAACATCGCTTTTTCAGATATGAGATGTATAGACGCTAAGTTTTCTGCTTCTTTTACTGTCCCAATCAAATTATGTAAGCGCATGATTTGTTTTTCTATTAAATAAAAATTAAAACATTTAAGATTTTAAATTATATCCTCCTTCAAGATTTCTAACCAAGAAAGAAATCTATATTAGTGAATAAGTTTTTATACTCTAAACGCTAAGAGCTTATTCGAGTTTTATGTAAGGTGAAACTGTCCATTTTCCAAAGTTTTCGCTAAATATGCTGTTAAATGTTATGTTGATCCCGTAATTTTCAAAACATTTCTGCAAAATCCAAGTTTTTCGGGACAACGAAATTATCAACATATCTAGTCCATACTAGCTCTATTGTAAATAGCTTTTAAGCTAAACCTTAACCTTTTAAACAATTAGAACTGTTTAAGCGGTGCCACACCTCGTATTCTTAATTTATTTTTATATAGCCAGCCCTTAACCTGGTTATACTTAAGCGCTCTGTCAGAATTTCGTTAAAATCAGCCCATTGGTTAAGAAGTAAGCTCAAGCACAGGGCGAACAATACTCTATACATTTTAAACTAAACTTAATTAAGTACAAATAGGTGGCTATTTTTAATTAAATTCACTGTATTTTTAAAATTTTAACTCCAATTCTAGGTGTTGATGTCGTTGTGTCCTTTTCGGGAAACCATATTAATTTGCTGCAACAACTACCGGCTACAAATGCCTCTTTAACCTTTGCTTGCCGCCACTGCGGCATCAAAGATTTGCAAGCGCCCACATTTATGGATGTGCCTAACATCAAGCGTCTCGATTTAAGCTGGAACGAGCTTCCCTCAAACGTATTAACTCCGGATGTGTTCCGTGGTCCCTACCGTACCACACACTATGAACCTATTGCTCTTTTGGTGCTGGACTTGAGTCATAACAAGTTGCACTCATTGGACAAAAAGCTGTTTGAGCACATTCCAAATTTGACAGAACTCCACTTAGATCATAACAAATTCAGCGTCTTGGATAATCCAACTCAGTTTGCATTAGCTTCGGCCAGCGGTTTAGAGGTAAAATTGTTGCAAATACATCATCAAAACTAGGACAAACATTTATGATCTTTTATAACCTTTGCAGATTCTCGATTTATCATATACTTGCCTGAAGACGATACCTTTATCTATTCTAAAGGCTCTAACCAATCTTAAGGAACTCAACTTGGCGGGAAATGAGTTTAAGACAGTACCGGAACATTTGAAATTCGTTGGTAAAAGCTTAGAAATACTTAACATAGCTGGAAACCAAATAGATCGATTCTCCGAAGCAAGTTTCTTGGGGTTAAAGTCATTGAGACGTCTTAATATAAGCGAAAATAACGCTTTAACAATTATTGAAAATGGTACCTTCACACGACTGGAAACATTGCAATATTTGCACTGTTCACATAATCCCAAGTTGCAGTCATTTAATTTAGACAGCCTGAGACACAGCAGTAATCTGACAGAGGTATGTATTTAATGTTAAATGAATTAAATAATCAGTTCAATTCAAGATTTTACTCATTTCCAGCTGGATATTTCCTTCTGCGGCATTAGCAGCTTGACGTTGTCCATGGATTTGTTGGTCACCAACACAACCACTAGTACTGAAAGTAATGAAATCAACCGGACTTTACCGCTGCCATGGCCGCAGCTGCACATTTTTGAAACTGTTGGCAATCCATGGCAGTGCGATTGCGCGCTGCTGCAGACTCTTGAGTATGCAGGTGCACATCATCTACACAATGTAGTGGAGACACGCTGTAACACTCCATACATTTTAGCCGGTGCCCGGTTGTCGAATTTAACAGCGGATTTTATCTGCTCCCTGCACCTGCCTAACAAGTTCCGTATTGTAGAGGAAGATCCGCCACGTTTTCTTCGCAAGCGTTACATAATCCTCACAGCAATAACGGTGTCCGTGGTAATAGTGCTAGGATTAATAATCGGATTTTTAGTTGTTTGCATACGAAAGTACCTTAAAAACGATGACTTTGGCGTGGAACCCATACGCTATACTAGTGTTCGAAGCAGCAACTTGTCGGCATTCTCGCATGTGAATCCAGCGAACGGAAGCACCAGCCATGCTTGATGTTATCTATCGGCCAGGCACTGAAATGTTTTTTAAGGCTGACGCATTGAAGTATCGCAAGTTTTACGTTCGCATAAAAATAACGAATTTTGAACCAAAGAAACGTAAAATTGTAGCTTCTTGTAAAACTAAAAGTATTTAAATGATTTTTTTTAAATAAGATCATTGCAAACTCTTCCTATTGTAAATATAAAAAATATTCCACATAAAATTGCCATTTTTGTACTTAATTATAAGCAACAACAAAAACGTAAACGAAGATTTTTCTTAAATAGTTTGCTTTATATATATATATATATTTTTTTTTTTATTTGTTCTTGTACAAGAATTCTTTAGTATCATGATTTTATTGTACGGAAAATTAATGAAAAGTTATATCAACATTTCGATTTAAGTTGTTTTAGACTTTTTAAACCGCTTTTTTATTTATTAGTTCGAAATTGGTTCTGAAAATAATTGTTTTAGCTCTTCGGTCTTATAAAAACACTTAATTTATGTGAATTATTTTTAAAATCAACTTTTATTGTTATTTATCTTTTAAGCCTTATTAACAGAAATAAACAAAAAACTTATTAACAAAAATAAATAAAATTCTGTTAAAATATTAAACGGTATGTAGAGTATGAAACAATGGGTTTGAAAAGAGACTACAGTTTAAGTAAAATATTTCATAAACTTATACAATACTTTCAACATAACGAAGTGCTAGTGAGTGCTATGCAATACATTTTTGATAAAATCGTTCTAGTGCGAACCTTACACAGCCAATCATTTACTTGTGTTCGTACAATTTTTGTGAATGTGCCTCACAGACTTGAAAGCGGATTGATTGGCGTAAATCAAAATCCAAATTGAAACTAGCTAAAATATACCTGGCGCCGATGATCTGATGTCGCAAACCTTAAATGTGGACAATATATGATAGTTTCCATAATTATAATTTTATACATATCGCCGTTATAAATTTTTAGACTAAGCTTAAATCAATATAACCGTCGTTTGCATAATCTCGTCTATATTATTCATAGAAACCTTTTCTTATCCTCTTAACCCCTCCAACCTGAAGAATAGAAATAATGAAAAAGACGAGAGTAGAGTTGTGGTTTGTGGTTTATGATTCATTTTGATCAGAAGAGTAAGACACCGAAGTGCATTTATTTGGTGGATTTTAGAGCAATCGCCAGGTGTAGAAAAAGAAAAACTACTTTTAGGTTGTCTTACGGGACTAAGCATTATTTAAAAGAAAACCCTTTTTCAGCTGGATCTATGTTGCTGATTTTTGGTCAAAAATTAAAATCAATTAGTTAAACAAACAGCATGTGTAGCTTTGAATGCGTTTCTGTCAAAACTATGTTTTTAAACTCGATGATCAAGATTTTGGAGAAGGGCTTAACCCTTAAATTTTACAGAGGGTTATAGATATATTTTCCATATAAGATAACAATTTCATAAATCCTTTCATAATTAAATAAAAATATAAATAAACTGCCAATTTCAGCCCTTGAAAGGACTTTGACAGAACGTCTTATGATCAAATGTGTTGTTATTGAATGTTTCTACACAATTGATCGAGAACTGGACCTACTAGTTTTATGCCGACTCCGAACGGCTAATGTGCATGTTCTCAAGCAACTTTGCATGGTATTATTTACTCTCTGAGGTTTGTCATTCTGTCAGAAAAAACTTTCTGTCAGATGGAAATTGAGCCAGAGTTTTTTGGCGTATAGGTCACGCAATCTATCCACTGCACGAAGGGCCGCCACAATAAGTATTATTTCATTCATGAAACTTACATAAATAATTTAAGATAACACTTACTAGGTGAAATCGAAACTTTTATTGAAAATTTGCATCGGTTGTTGCTCTAAATGTACATATAAATATAAAATATTCTTTAATAAATCTTTTGAATGGAAAATATCGTACAAATCAGGTCTTAAGGACCTTTGCTCCAGATTTTGCACTTTTAAAATGTTCACTTTAAAACTAGTTAAAAAATAACCACTTTCAAGCTACTGCGAAAGCAACCAGTTTAAAAATGTTCCTAATGGAACTAGTTCAAATTTGGTCCACTTTCCTGTTGGGCTGTTATGCCTTAGAGCCTACGTTAAATTTCTATTTATAAATCTGAAATGTGGACTGAGTATTGAGCGTGGAGACAAAAATTTTGAGGTCTGAGCTAGGAGAAAACAATTTTTTCCAACCAACCAACTGTACATTGTGCATTGCGTACCAAATTTAGTGGAAATCTAAGAGATTACAAAAAATTACAGCTATACTGACATTTGACTTTATAAATTAGATTTTAAAATTAATTGGAAATTATATAAATAAAATGGGATTAGGTGGAATTAATGGCGTCCGTGTTGTACTTGGTTAAATTGCGTGGCCGCTATGTCAACGAACTTGGAGACCCAGGTTCGAACCCCAGCAGCGACAGAAAATTATTTGAATTAAAATAATTTTTCTGTACGGCCGCCACCTCTCTGCAGACAATGGAAAACCTCAGAGAGTAATCAAAATGCCATGTAAAGCTTCTTGAGAACAAGAACATTTCGTTCATCGCCGTTCGGAGTCGGCGTTAAGCCTGTAGGTCCGGTTATCGGTCAATTGTGTACTAAATTTAATGACACGCACAACACAATTGATCATAAGAAGCTAGGTCAAAGTCCTTTCAAGGGCTGAACTGGCCAGTTATTTATTTTTTTTTTTTTTTAGTTGGAATTAAATGAAAATTTGGCATGATCGGCATGTGTTGAAGGGCTCCCATCAGTACAAATACTAGATCCAAATGATTGACAGTGTAAGAATCGTATAAATTTTGATATAAAAAAAAAATATCTGTTTCAAGTTAATATATGTTTGTTGTTTCAACTATTCTAAAATGTCCTCAGCTCCAAGGACCTTACCTGTTGGCATGCCAAGTTGGAATAGATTAACGGCTTGTTTTTGTGCCAAAAAATTGCGCATTTCTGCAAAGTTTTCGCGTTCTTTGAGTTTTTTTGTACGAATTTGATATTCCTTTTCAGCAGAACCATCGCTATCGCTATCACTTGCTTCAGGAGCATGCATCTGACGATTATCGACGGCAAGTGTGTCGGTTTCGTCATCTTTGCCAAATAATTTATCTACATTAATGCCTTTGGCTGCTAATACGTTTCGCTCTTTCTCCAACATTTCCTGCCGTATCGGATCAATACGATTCTTGAGCTGATTTAGCACTGGACGAAATCTGCTCTTAGTGAGACGTTTATCAAAATTTAAAATTTCTCTTTCGTATCCAGGAGCTACATCATCGGATAGTTCACTCTCTGCTTGTTTTTCATCAAACATAAAGGCAAAAAATTCATCTTTCTTTTCAGAATCTTGCAGATTTTGGGAAATTTCCACACGCAGAATACTTTCCGGTTGGTTGTCCGACGTGGCATTAGGATTTTCAGAAGTTTCTATAGAGTTTTTATCTAATTTGCTACTAAGAAATTTATTATAAACTAAAACTAAGCGCTGGAAATCGTCACAACACAGCGAGATAGCGTTCTCGATGGTGCGCATGTTGTTTGCTACTTCGATGAGTTGCTTAGCGTTATCCTTGCGCCCAGCTTCGGCCTCGGTAAGTCGTTGTAGTGTTATATCAAGAGCTTGACACTCTCCCGCTACAGCAACCATGCAAGCGCTAAGTTTCAGAGATGAGTCTTGGAGAACAGCAACAGGGCCGCTGCGATTTTGCATTGTTTTAGTGCCATGCAAGGCCTCGAGTTCCAATTGTTTCTTCTTGTTTAGCTCAATGGCCAGATTTTTAAAGTGGGTCTCTTCCTCCTGCACCAGTTGCCGTATAAGGCCATCTATCTTTACAAGATCCATATTGAGCTGGCTAATAGAGGGTTTCGTGGAGATTGTCAGAGCCAAACGTAACAGAAATTGAGATTGTACATAGGCGAATATGTTGTGGAAATCCTAAAACGCAAAGTTGACCCTATACCTACACAGATGTTTTTATTAATTAATACCTACTTTTATATGCTTGGGGCTATAATCGGTAACATTCATTTTGAAGTGCTCGCAATCGCGTAGCTCTTCCATAGGAGAATAATATTGTGAGAATTTGTCAGGAATTGGATATAAAGCCTCCAATTTGCGAGTAGCATCATAAAGAATTTCAGTTACTTCTTTAGCAGCGGTTATACAGTCCCAGAAACGCTCGATCTGGCGAGATCTAAGTACAAATGGAATTAATACCTATGTATGCATATGTTAGCGAATAATTTTCAATATACTCCATTAACTCCTGTTGCTTCATAATCAGAATCTCGTTGAAATACATCATGTTGCGACGTATACAATTGCCAAACTCGTCAATTGTGCGGATTAGACTATCCAGTTCGCGCTCCACAATCTTATTACGAAAAACAAACACATTCTTCAAAACGTACATAGCACTAAAACCACTTGTGAGTAGCAATGATGGCAGCAATGTAAGTCTCAAAGCCTTCGGAGTAATAAAGTGCTCCAACAATGTACTACCCAGCATAAGGCAAGTATTGCGTGCTGTAAAAATGCCGCTTATTTTAAACATGTGACCCGATGAGTCGCCCACTCGTGCCCCAGAGTCAACTTCGGATACACTAGGAATTGCAGGTGATTGTGACACACTATGCATGCTCAACATGCAGTATTCCAAAGCCTCAACATGATCGATCAACAAGCGTTTGGAGAAAAGTATTTTGTTGATGAGACATTCAGTTATGGCCTAAAATTGAAACAAATTAAACCATTTTCTTCTCACAAGTTGTATAGCATCAATTGGTCAAATTCAGTTTCTTACCTGCTTTTGCTTAATTTCATCAGCAATTTGCTGACTGTAACGCAGCTAAAAAGAAGTTAACATAAATTAAGGGTAGGGCTGGTTATATAAATAAGGTACCTTCATTTTGTTTTTACGTATTTTATTAATTTTTATGTTTACTTATGCCTAACCATTAGTTTTGCAAATTCTCGGTTGCCAAAAATTAAAAACGAAAATTGCAGAAATCCACCAAGTGCGTATTCAATAGTTCTGTACAGGGTTATAAGCAATAAACAAAAGATACAGTGTGATCATGATTGAATTCATGATACAATAGGTCATGGTATAATTATACCAGGTAGCATTGACAACTGCTTATTTTCTCTTCAACAGGAAAACATAAATTGTCAAACACAGCTGTTTGCGAAACGAAGCGAAAATTAAAGCAAGTGACAAAAACAAACAAAAAACTAATAAGAATATTGTGCGTTTAAATAAACAAATCATAAAGAAATAAACATTTAAAATCGTGAAAGTGATAAAAAGATCTTGTGTAATTTGTGCGAAAAGTTTTTCAGTCCGTGATGTTAAATTTTATTCAGTGCCTAATAACGAAACTCGTCGCCAGCGGTGGATTGATGCCTGTGGCTTGATGCTGGCAGAAAATTCGTTTGTTGTTTGTGTTTTCATTTATTAACAATGGCCGACCAGCGAACGCTCTCTTTTTGAGTATATTTTTTGACAGTATATGATTTCCCAAGCAACTGTCAATGCTACCATGTATTATTATACCATGCAATAGGTCTGTTTCCGTACTTTACACTGTGTAAGATTTGTATAAGATGTGTGCAAGAGAGTAAAAACGAAATGTGAGGATAGTTGAAAAAGTACGGAAACAGCTTCTAGTAAGTTTCAAGCACAAAACAGCTGATTTTGACTGCAGACGGCAGCACAAAATTTAAAACACTTTCACTCAAATTATTAAAAGCCATTTTTAATGCAAAACTGAACAATTACTTAATTTTTATTTATTATTATTTATTTATTGTACGTAAATTTCTTTTTAGGCACACAATTTGTGAATTTATTTATCGCAAAACATAAACAATTATGAAATGTAATTTGACATTTGCTTCTTCTTATTGATGCTTATTCTTCTTGATGCTTGTTCTTACTTTACTCGAAGTCTCGAGTTCTAGCACTCTCTGTGCACTTTTTGTGTGCTCGAGAGAACGATTTTATGCTTGTTCTTCTTCTCCCATTTTAAGCACAGAAAGTACGGAACAGTGTTGCCACATTGAGGTAAATTTCCCTAATTGAGGTAATTTTTGGCTCTGTTTTTGGGCAGAGGTAAAATAGGTAATTTTTTATCAAAAGTGGTAAATTTTGTGAAAATAATATTTTAGACTTGTTAATTCTTTGAGTTATTGGCAGCACTGTTACCTCTCTAAACATACTCACAAGCAGTTTTAGAGCCCGTATAGAACCAAAGAGGCAGTCGGTTGGCGATCCTCTCTCGGAGGAATCCGCTGAGACTCGTCCAGAATAGCAGCGGTTGTCGGATAAGCGTTGCTTTTCGCTGTGTGAATTGTACAAATGTTATTTTTTCATGTTTTTATTGTTTTTTTGAAGTATATGTATACATACTAACAAAAGTTAATTATAACGGTTGTTAATCATTTAAAAAATTTTTAATTTTTTTATTTTGGGAAAGGTAAATTTTTTCCTAAAGTGGTAAATTTTTTCCCAAATAGTGGCAAATTTCAGTTAGTCTCTCTGGCAACACTGGTACGGAAACAGAAAATAGTGTCCCACCATGGTAGAATTATAAGGTAGGGCCGAGTCGCTCAGTGCCCTCACGCGTCAACGAAGAGTGGATAGTGCATGGTATAATAATACATGGTAGCATTGACAACTGCTTATTTTCTCTTCAACAGGAAAACATAAACTGTCAAAAACAGCTTTTTGTGGAAATACATCAGCAGCTGCTGTGGTTGTTGTTTTTTTTCACTTCAACGTTTTCAACATTGCTTGTGTTTTCAATGGCGGATTGTGAGCGCTCTCTTTTTGAGTATATTTTTTGACAGTATATGATTTCCCAAGCAACTGTCAATGCTACCTTGTATTATTATACCATGGGATAGTGAAAAGGTTGGGTAGTTGTCAAAATGACGAAGTTGGTGGAAATGTCAAATGAAAACAGAAATATCATGTTTTCAATTTGTAAATAGTGCGGACACGTGTGTTAAGTTTGTGTTAATTTGAGTGGAAATATTGTAAAAACATTGTAAATAAATCTATAAAATGCCGCCGAAGTGTTAAATTTGAAAAAAAGCTTGTAAAAAGTTTAACCTAAAATCAACTGCGAAGCATGAACATAAAGAAACTCGATATGAACAGCTGATTTTGACAACTAGCCCCCTTTTTCGCTGCTTTCCACTTCATTATTCTCCGAGTCGGCACTACCTTATAATTCTACCATGGTGTCCCACAAGCAGAGCTGTAAAAGATTGAATCATTTCGGAATGCACACACTCTTAAATCATTCAAAAGTTGCATCAACCAGATTGCAATCTTATGCTTCTGTAGAGTAAATGAATTACAAATGCACAATTCATCATTCTTTGAAGATAAAAGAATGCACACCCAATGCTTTATAAGGAATGGGATTTATGAAAAATATCAATCCCATTCTTGTAGGCTTAAGAAATACGATGAATGCACTCAGTTTTATCATTCTTTTCAACTCTGAAACACTGGAAATTTTATTTACTACCATGAAATACTACTAAATATAAAGCAGCATTTTGCATTTTTGTTGTCATTTGTTTTCGACGGCCGATCTTAGTGACATGCTTTTGCCTTTCCTTTGACATTTCCTGGAATAATAAAGTGCTTATAAACAATAAATATTATTAACAAAATGTATTAAAATTAACTTCTACAATTTGTTGTATATAATACTTTTTCTATACATGATATCAAGCCAATGGCAACCCATCACAGTCATGCCCAACAGTCACACACGCATACACAAATACACACAAAACAGCTTCAGCAACAACAAATCCTTGCGGCTGAAGCCATCGCCGTCTGCATTCACTAAAATTTCAATTCGGCTGCAACTATCGATGGTTGCAGCCAAAGAACTAAAATATAAGGAAGTGGTGTTGTCTACACATACAGTGTACGTGAACTGTGGCCGATTCGTAAATTGAGCGAGCGAGACAAAGTGTGTTTTTTGACATTTATGAGCATTCGTCATTTATGAGCGTTTGCTTGTAAACAGCCTTCTCAGTAAAAAAAAAAATTTTCGCGCCAATTTGATGCGACCACAGTTGTCAAAACGCAAACACTGCTTCAGGGGCGCATTATTTTTTCACTCTTTAAAGCACTTCTGGGGCGCTTTTGTCTTCAGCAAAGTTTATGATACATTATTGTTATTTTTGATTGTTTTTAGATTTCCGCATATTGTGGATCTCAAATTATATTATATATTATATTATATTATATTACATTATATTATATTATATTATATTATATTATTATTTCCCAATAAAATATCGGTAACGCACCATATTATATGCCTCAAAGGTGGTGTGGAAATACAATAAAGACAAAGCTATATTATCATATTTTATAATAATTTAACTATTTTTATATAATATAATTAAATTAGCACCAAAATCAGTAAATTTAACCCAGAATCTATTGTATATCTGATTCCAATTAGAAACTGTTTGGACCTTCTTTAACGATCTAACCGAATATAGCCCTCAGTAAATGTTTCTGTATTGCAATACAATTTTATTTTAATTTATTAGGTCTTAATTTATCAAACGTTTTATTAATACCGTATAACTCTAAGCACCTGTTTTATATGTTATTCGAATCAGAAACAAATTGAGCCTTCTTCTTCGATGCAACTGAATACGGCCCTTTGTGAATGTTTATGTATTTGTGTCAACCAACACGAATAAGAAAAATACCACACTTTTGGGCAATAACACCACTTCCTTATATCCATGATACAATTACCAGGTAGTATTATTCGCTGAAAATCAGCTGTGGAAAAACTGTCAATATGGGCATATAGTGTCAAAATATAGCGAGTAGGTGCAAACAATGTCGCTTATTGTATTATTGCAAATGAAAATAGCGCAATTTTTGTAACAATTTTTCATATTTTTGAAATGAAAACTTTTTTTAACGGGTTGATCACTTTTTGGTAAAGCGTAAAACAATAGAATCGCGGTATCATCATGTTGCTTACATCAAGAACGAATTTGTTTCTATATGTTTCAAGCGTGATACATACATACAAACATACACAGTCTTCAAATAATTTTTAAGGTTTACATGAGGGAGTCTTAATAAAATCAAGATGAATACTTCAATTTAATCATTTCATTATATTTGTATTAAATATAAAAAACAAAGCAAAACCTAAACAGAGCTTTATTTTCGTCATTAATCATTTCCTTCTAAATATTTAAAATGATTGGTTTAAGTATAAAAAACAATAATATCCCCTTTTACTTCTTGCTGTGATTGCAATACTGCTATTTGACACTATATGCCCAAAGCAACGAGTAAAAGTAGCGATTAATACTACCTGGTAATTGTATCATGCTTATATCTTAGTTCTTTGGTTGCAGCCATGATACAATTACCAGGTAGTATTAATCGCTACTTTTACTCGTTGCTTTGGGCATATAGTGTCAAATAGCAGTATTGCAATCACAGCAAGAAGTAAAAAGGGATATTGTTGTTTTTTATACTTAAACCAATCATTTTAAATTTTTAGAAATTAAATCTCTGTTTAGGTTTTGTTTTGTTTTTTATATTTAATACAAATACAATGAAATGATTAAATTGAAGTATTCATCTATATTTTATTAAGACTCCCTCATGTAAACCTTAAAAACTATTTGAAGACTGCATCAACAATAACAACAAAACCCAACAACACCAACAAATTGTTAGAAAAGTTAGTATATAGTTGTACACCATTGTATAATATAAAAATAAGTACAACTGTGTTGGCAGTGTCCGCCATAGCGCAAAAGTTCTTATATGTATGTTTGTATGTATGTATCACGCTTGAAACATATAGAAACAAATTCGTTCTTGATGTAAGCAACTTGATGATATCGCGATTCTATTGTTTTACGCTTAACCAAAAAGTGCTAAACCCGGTAAAAAAGTTTTAATTTCAAAAATATGAAAAATTGTTACAAAAATCGCGCTATTTTCATTTGTAATAACACAATAAGCAACATTGTTTGCACCTACTCGCTATATTTTGACCCTATATGCCCATGGTATAATAATACATGGTAGCATTGACAACTGCTTATATTCTCTTCAACAGGAAAACATAAACTGCCAAAAACAGCTTTTTGTGGAAATACATCAGCAGCTGCTGTGGTTGTTGTTTTTTTTCACTTCAACGTTTTCAACATTGCTTGTGTTTTCAATGGCGGATTGTGAGCGCTCTCTTTTTGAGTATATTTTTTGACAGTATATGATTTCCCAAGCAACTGTCAATGCTACCTTGTATTATTATACCATGCTATATGCCCATATTGACAGTTTTTCCACAGCTGATTTTCAGCGAATAATACTACCTGGTAATTGTATCATGGTTGCAGCCATCGTGGCTGAAGCCATCGGTGGCTGCACTCGTTAAAATTTCAATTCAGTGTGCATTCTTTACGTTTTGCAATTCATGACTTGAAAACAATTTTATCCAGCCTTAAGACTTAAGCCTAAAGAGTTCACACTTTGAATGCTACAAAAAAAGAGTTCAGCTTTTGAATTTTTAAACAAGAGAATGAAAACTGAAAATGATTCAATCTTTTACAGCTCTGCCCACAAGTTACACAGTGTGCGTACGGAAACAGACCTAATTATACAAGGTTGGAGTGACAACTGGCTATTTTCTCACTAGTGTCTTGCACCCATAGAAATGAGAGATAAGGAAGTGGTGTTCTAGAATAAAAGTGCGGCATTTTTCTTACTGGTGTATGTTTACACTAATACATTAACATTCACTCAGGGCCGTATTCGGTTGTAGCGTACAGCTAGGCGCAGTTTTTCTAATTGGAATTGTGTATTAAAAGTTTCTTTTTAACATATTTGCGTAGTTAAAAACTTAAGTCAATGATTTATTTTATTGTGAAATTATTCTATTATTGTATTTCCACACCACCCTTGAGGTATACAGTTAGGTGCGTTACCGATTTTTTTGGGTGTTCGGTTCCCCTGTAGGCCTATTTCACCCATAAACACAGAGAAATATTAGTATGCAACATTAAAAGATGTTAATTCACAAATATAATATACATTTATATATATATATATATATATGTATATAATGTAATTATTAATATATAATAATGTTCGGCTTGTTTTTGAACAGCCGACAAAATCAGATTCATAAATATGATTACAGCAAACAACTGATAGCTTGCTTACGAAGCTTGGTTGCAATCCTAGGGCGCAAATCAATTTATATCAATAATTAGTATCAATAATTTGCGGAAATCTAAAAATAAACACAAGTATAAATATTCAGCCCTACCCTATGAGTCGTTGTCAAAGTCGTCATCGACTCGTTGTCGTTGTCACTTGCTATCGACATCGTCGTCACCTCAATGCTAAATCGGCACTCGCTACGTCGTTTCATCCAATGACAAGACGAGACGACATTTTATCGATAATTTAATACCATCTTCAAATTTGCCTTGAATGTTAACTGTCAAAGTACAAAAATTTCGTGTTAAAATATATTTCATTTTGATTTAATATGTATTTTATGACGGATACAAGTTCAAGTGATTTTTTTTCTTAATTTCTAGCACAATTTTTTTTATTTGCATATCACTTTCATGTTGCAATTGCTCTCTTTCATTTTCTCTTTTCAGCAATTTTAATTTCTCTTCTTCGATTTTTTTTTATGTCTTTTAAATTATTTTTCATTGAAATCAATGTTCGAGAAACTTTGTTGAACACTTTTTCCTGCATATGGTTATGCATTTCCAGCAAACAATCCCGCCTAATTTTGTAAGCGTTCCTTTGCTCTTTGCTTTTTTTCTGGAAGCAGTTGAAGGTCTCGGACGCTCATTATCAGAATTTGATGGCGCACATCTTCTTCACTTTAAATTTTAAGTCTCTCCAGACCAAATATAAAACAAAGTAAAATTATTTCTTTGTTTATGTCCAGTATTACAAGTGGTATTGTTCCTTACCTTCTGCCAACCATCACTGTCCCTAAGCGGTGGACCAAAAGAATTTAGCTGTTTGCTTATTTCTTCCCATTTTGTTTTAAAATTGGCTGGGACGTTCCCTCTGGTAAATCCTTTTGCCAGGTTTGAATTCTTCTCCAGCTCGCGCACCAGATGTTCAAATTGACGAACGTTTGTTATTTTTAATTTTTTTTCCATTTTCAATCACACTTTATTCAAAAATTTACAGTAACGAAGAAAAAATCAAACACTTAGCTTTAAGTCGTTGCAACTCGTTCAGGAAAAACTCAACGAGTAGTATTGAGTCCTGTTGACACGACATGTTTTTCAAAACGACTTGGCGAGTACCGCATACTCGTCGTCAGCTGTCAAAATTTATCGATAACGACTCCGGTGGTGCCAATTTCAAGATGACGACAGAAGACGTCGACGATAACTGTCGACGACGACTCATAGGGTAGGGCTGATTAATTTACTACAGTGATTAACAAAAGGCGCCCTGAAAATAATGACACCATGAAAAATGAATGCGCCCTTGTAGTCGTGTTTGTGCTTTGACATAAGCGCTGGAATAGAAATGGCGCAAAATTAACTGGCACTAATTATTGCTTTTTCACTTATTTCTGATTAGAAATATATTAATTTCCAATTGAAATACACTTTAAGAGAACAAATATAATATAAATAACACTCTTTTATTTAAATAATTAAACCGATGTGAACATAATTTGAATATACTTACTTGTGGAATGAAATAATTTTGTTTATCAATTTCTGACTGCTTCCACAACTGTGCACGATTCTATTCATTATTATAAAGTTAGTTATAAAAATCAATTTATTATTTCAGTTACTTTCAGCAATGACAATTGCTTTTAATAATTATTTTAAAAGAATTTCTCGAGTCAATTTTCTTTGTTTTGATTTTCTAGCGCAAATGTCAAAAATTTCGCCCAAAAAATGCCGCAGTACACATACAGTGTATGTGTGCATAACACCACTTCCTTATTTCTTATTTCTATGCTTGCACCCATGATATAATTATACAGGTAGCATTGACAAGTATAGATTTTCTCAGCAACAAGGCAACGACCATCTGTCAAAAACAGTTGTTCGTGCAACAAGAATTAAACGAATGTAAAAATAAATAAATTCCGCAAAATATGTGCGTTAAATACACAATTATAATAATGAAAGTTGTGAAAAAATTATGTGTGATATGTGTTTAACGTTTTCCAGCCGTGGTGTTTTAATAATAATTGGAAACTTCTTTAATTTCGTCCATATGCATCTGCAGCTGCTAAGGTTGCTACATTTGAACGTTTTCAACATTTTTTCTTATGTTTGCACTTAATAACACAAAGTTCACAAGTTATCTTCGTTGTAGTAATAATAATTCACTATTGATTAAATAAAATAGGCAATATTTTGTAAGAAAATGTTTGGTTATTTGCAAGCGCTGAAACATAAACAATGGCGAAAACATAAGAAATAATTGAACGCTCTCTTTCTAGACATTTTTTTTGACAGATGGTCGTTGCCCAAGCAACTGTCAATACTACCTTATATTATTATATCATGGCTTGCACCCCATGGTATAATAATACAAGGTAGCATTGACAGTTGCTTGGGAAAACATATTCTGTCAAAAAATATACTCAAAAAGAGAGCGTTCGCTGGTCGGCCATTGTTAATAAATGAAAACACAAACAACAAACGAATTTTCTGCCAGCATCAAGCCACAGGCATCAATCCACCGCTGGCGACGAGTTTCGTTATTAGGCACTGAATAAAATTTAACATCACGGACTGAAAAACTTTTCGCACAAATTACACAAGATCTTTTTATCACTTTCATGATTTTAAATGTTTATTTCTTTATGATTTGTTTATTTAAACGCACAATATTCTTATTAGTTTTTTATGTTTGTTTTTGTCACTTGCTTTAATTTTCGCTTCGTTTCGCAAACAGCTGTGTTTGACAGTTTATGTTTTCCTGTTGAAGAGAAAATAAGCAGTTGTCAATGCTACCATGTATTATTATACCATGCTTGCACCCATGATACAATTATACAGGTAGCATTGACAAGTATAGATTTTCTCAGCAACAAGGAAACCACCATCTGTCAAAAACAGTTGGTCGTGCAACAAGAATTAAACGAATGTAAAAATAAATAAATTCCGCAAAATATGTGCGTTAAATAAACAATTATAATAATGAAAGTTGTGAAAAAATTATGTGTGATATGTGTTTAACGTTTTCCAGCCGTGGTGTTTTAATTTTAATTAAAAACTTCTTCAATTTCGTCCACATGCAACTGCAACTGCTGAGGTTGCTGCACTTAAACGTTTTCAACCTTTTTTTTTATGTTTGCACTTAATAACATTAAGTTTACAAATTATCTTCGTTCTAGTAATAATAACACACTATTAATAAAATAAAATATGCAATATTTTGTTATCAAATGTGCGGTTATTTGCAAGCTCTGAAATATAAACAATGGCGAAAACATAAGCATAATTGAATGCTCTCTTTCTTGATTACACATCGGTGAATCTGTTCGTCACACGGCGGCCATGTTCACACAAGTTTGCTAGTTAAGAAGCGATGTTCGACAGTTTGTCACACGGTTGGCCGTGTTTACAAAAATTTTTGATATTCTCTGTCGAACAAGGGATGCTGTCGAAAATGATGAAAAACAACAACAAAAATCAATGACTTGTGTGTCGAACAGGTTCGTTCAATTTGAACGCAAGCTTTTTCACACACGTTCGCACCGCCATGTTGTTCGACGAACAGATTCGCCGATGTGTAAGCCCTTTAACGAATACGATGCAAAGAGTAAAGTATGAGAAATACCCAAAGAACTAAGATATAAGGAAGTGATGTTATTGCACAAAGTGTGGTATTTTTCTTATTCGTATTGGTTGACACAAATACATAAACATTCACAAAGGGCCGTATTCAGTTGCATCGAAAAAGAAGGCTCAAATTGTTTCTGAGTAGAATAACATAAAATATTTTTTTAGATTTTTACGGTATTAATAAAACGTTTGATAATTAAAGACCTAATATATTAAAAGAAATTGTATTGTAATACAGAATTATTTTACTCAGGGCCGTATTCGGCAAGATCGTTAAAGAAGGTCCAAATGGTTTCTAATGGGAATCACATATACAATAGGTTCAGAGTTAAATTTACTGATTTTGGAGCTAATTTAATTACATAATATAAAAATAATTAAATTATTATAAATTAAGGCTTTTTAAAAATATGATAATATAGTTTTGTTTTTTATTATATTTCCACACCACGTATTTTTTCTTTTTTTTTTTTGATATTTCATTGGGTAATAATAATATAATATAATATAATATAATTTGAGATCCAATATATGCGGAAATCTGAAAAAAATTAAAAATAACAATTATATATCATAAACTTTACTGAAGACAAAAGCGCCCCAAAAGTGTGTTAAAGAGTGAAAAAATAATGCGCCCCTGAAGCAGTGATTGCGTTTTGACAACTGTGGTCGCATCAAATTGGCGCGACTATTTTTTTTTTTTTACTGAGAAGACTTGTGAACAGCTGACGATCGCTCAGAAATGTCAAAAAACACACTCTGTCTCGCTCACTCAATTTACGAAATTGGCCACAGTTCACTTACACTGTATGTGTAGACAACACCACTTCCTTATATTTTAGTTCTTTGGAAATACCAAATATAAAGGAAGTACGAAATAGTACGTACTTTGTACCATAGTTGAATAAATAAGGTTGTCGCATAGTTGCCAACTAATATTCCCATACAAATTCTCTTTTTCCCACAGCAATTAAAAAAAATTCCCACGTGGGATATTTTTACTAAAAAATTCCCACAGCAATTAAATATCCCACAAAAAATCCCACAGCCATTAAAAAATCCCACAAATGGGAAATTTTAGAAAAATATATATCAGTGATTAAAGTTATAAAACATGTATTGAGAACTTCTTTAAAGATTTTTTTTAGGGAGATTAATTGTTTACAAATTAAAGTAAATAACAAACAGAAAATAAAATATACAAAATTTTATTTATAATTAACTGTTAACATTGAGATCAAAAACAAATTTTTGAGCTTTAGGCCAAGCATGTTGACAACAAGACACCATGATGAACAATGAACGGAACAACCAACAACAACAAAAAAAATTCCAGCGTTCTCTGCCAAAAAAAATTCCGGATAACTTTCTCGGCATATTGGCAGTATAAGTAGAACCAAAGTAGCTTGAATGGATCACAGTGTAAAGTCATACAAAGGCTACTGATGAGTTGGTGTAGCGGCCAACGAAACAATCTGTATAGTAAAGCTGTGTTATTTGCTCTATACAGAGCCGTTGTTGTTGTTGTTGGTTGTTGCCTTCTTTGTTCTTCATGTTGTATTGTTGTCAACATGCTTGGCTTAAAGCTCAAAAATTTGTTTTCAATATAAATAATGAAAGGCCGTATTCAAAATATTAAGATTGAGATCAAACGTTTAAATTTTAAATGAACATTAAAAAAATTTCAGCGATTATTAAAAAAACAAAAATTCACATACATATATTATTAAAATTATGATTAATATTATTATATAATATAATAATTAAAATTATTTATATGAAAATGTGAAATATATACGTAAATTCAAGGAAAAAACATTAATTTTGTTATTTAATTTAAATAAAAAATATGTATAAAAAAAAATCCCAAAAGACTTAAAAAATCCCTCATTGAATTAAAAAATCTCATGGGAATTCCCACATCCCACAGCAATTAAAATATCCCACAAATGGGAAATTTCCCACAAAACTGGCAACTATGGGTTGTCGCATGGGTGAGAGCGAGTCAAAGAAGTAAGAGATAAGGAAGCGGTGTTATTCCTCAAAAGTGAGGTATTTTTCTCATTGGTGTTGGTTAACACACACATAGAAAAATTTACGCAGGACCGCATTCGGGTGCAGCAAATAAGAAGGCGCAAACTTTTGCAATATTAACTAGAATTGAATGGAATGAATAAATAACTAGGATGAATAATGATGTAAGTAGACAATGTGAAGTCATCAGGTAATATTATGAAGAAATGACATGAAACTTATGTGAGTGATAGATGTGAAAATCTAAACTTCACAAGTTGTGAAAATTTATTGTATTTCCACACCACCTTTGAGATATACAATTTGGTGCATCATCGATTTTTTTTGGGTGTACGGTTCATTTGTAGGCCTATTTCACCCATAAAGAACAGAAATCATTAGTAAAATTATTAATAAACAATTCAGCTACTAAACCTCTTAAAATTAACAGTCTTGTGGAGCTTTTGTCTGATTGAAGACTTTTCGTTTATTTTTGTTCGTTATATAATATCGCATTTTTAAACAAATTTCAATTAATGATTTGACTACGATATAATAGCCGGAAGACTTTATATGACCTTCAAACATGGTTTCTCCAATAAGAGATTTTTGCATATTTAACAGTATTCTATTAAAATATTTATATTTTTTCCAGAATAGATTTGTCTTTTGAATAAGACGAATTTTCGTATTCAAATAAATTTCGTTTGAATACGAAGTTCCTTTTCAGCAATCATGCACACAGCAAACTACTGATCTTGCATTTATAACATCATTTTCTAATCCCAGTGCTCGAATCCAAAGGGTTTTTGAATCAAGCATATCGTCGCCCGGGGATTCATGTGCTCCATACGCCATTTTGTAATAGTTATACCAACAGCTTGGTTGCCTTGTGAGGGAGGACGATCCTCACAAGGCAACGCGTGAGGGTCAAGGGGGCGATCTTCACATGGCAACGTGTCTGACTGCC
This sequence comes from Pherbina coryleti, assembly GCA_943735915.1. NCBI lineage: Eukaryota > Metazoa > Arthropoda > Insecta > Diptera > Sciomyzidae > Pherbina > Pherbina coryleti. The sequence continues at coordinate 100,463,457 of OX030949.1, read as the reverse complement.
TCAACCTGGTGAGGCCAGCATTATCCATGTCGAACTCGTCTCAAGTCGACTCAAACCTCTGCGTGGTGTCCTCTAGAAACGGCAAACTGGCAACCGTTAGTTTGACGGCTAATCTGAGCGGCGGGCTCCCCCTGCCTTTAGAGGGTTGTGCGTTGGGTTTGAAACCCACCACGTAAAAACAAATTTCAATGAAAACGACAAGAAAAAAGATAAAAATGATCCCCAAATCTGATGACGACTACCGCAAACGAAAAACTGACAATGATTTACGGATATGCACCTGGAACGTCCGAACCCTTAATTGGGATGGTGCCTCTATCCAACTGATAGATATCTTAGAAAGATACAAAGCTGATATCACTGCAATCCAAGAAATGCGATGGAAGGGACAGGGTTGCTCACGGCAAGCATCCTGTGATATCTACTACAGCGGCCATGCGGAGAAGCACGAATTTGTATGCGGATTCGTGGTTGGCAAGCGACTACGACATCATTTTCTGCGATTCACACCTGTGAACGAACGACTTGCCATAATCCGTGTCAAGGCAAGATTTTTCAACATAAGCCTGATTTGTGCGCACGCTCCGACAGAAGATAAGGACGATGAGACCAAAGACAGCTTCTACGAGCGCCTTGAAGAGGCCTATGAGCGCAGCCCCCGCCACGACATAAAAATCGTGCTTGGTGACTTAAACGCCAAGGTGGGAAAAGAAAATATCTTTGGTCCAACAGTCGGAAAGTTCAGTCTCCACGACAATACCTCCGATAACGGAATGAGGCTGATTGACTTTGCCGCAGCGCGAAACATGGTCGTTAGTAGCACTAGATTCAAGCATCTCAATATTCATAAAGCAACTTGGCTGTCTCCTGATCAAAAGACGCGCAACCAAATTGATCACGTTTTGATTGACGGAAGGCACTCTTCTAGTGTTTTAGATGTACGCACGATCCGTGGAGCCAATATAGACTCGGATCATTATCTTGTCGCAGCCAAGATCCGTACACGCCTGTGCGCGACCAAGAATGCGCGCAATCCAGCACAAAGAAAGCTAGACGTCAAAAAGCTGCAATCAAAGCAAACAGCCGAAGACTTCGCTACTCGACTCTCACTCCTGCTTCAAGAAAGCACTCCTCCGATCGACGATATATGCGCGCTGTGGAATCATATTTCCCACTCTATGCGTACGGCTGCCGAAGAGGTGATTGGCTATCACCACCCTCGCCGAAACCAGTGGCACGACCAAGAGTGTCGCGAAGCCACTGCAGAAAAAGATGCCGCCTACAAAGCCACCCTGCAGTCGGTTGTAACGCGTGCTGCTAAGGAGCGATACAAAGAGAAGAGGAGGGAAGAGAGACGCATTTTCAGGCGAAAGAAAAGGGAAGCGTAAATGCGTGAGTGCGAGAAAATTGAGATGCATGGTGACAGGAATGAGGTCCGAAAATTTTTCGAAAAAATAAGACGCCTGGCCGATGGTTTCAAGACCGGGGCCTCTTCCTGCAAGGATGAAAATGGGAATCTAGTGACAGATATCCAGAGTACACTGATGATGTGGAGGGAACACTTCTCTAGGCTTCTGAATGGTGACGACGACAACAATCCCGCCAATAGAGATGATATCCCGGAATCCCCAATTTTGGACAACAGCGTTGAAGTTCCGCTGCCCGACCATAGTAAAGTCTTGAAAGCTATAGCTCGGATTAAAAACAACAAAGCCGCAGGAGCCGATGGCTTACCTGCTGAGCTCTTCAAGAATGGAGGCGAAGCTCTATTTAAATGCATTCATGAGCTTATATGCAGAATATGGTCGGAAGAATGCATTCCAAACGACTGGAACCTCAGTGTGCTCTGCCCAATCCACAAGAAAGGCGATCCCACAATTTGCGCCAACTACCGTGGGATAAGCCTTCTGAATATCGCATATAAGGTCCTGTCGAGCGTCCTGTGAAAGACTGAAGCCCATCGTAAACCAGCTGATTGGACCTTATCAGTGTGGCTTCAGACCTGGCAAATCCACCATAGACCAGATATTTACGCTACGACAAATCTTGGAGAAGACCCTAGAAAAACAAATCGACACACACCATCTTTTTGTCGATTACAAAGCCGCCTTCGACAGTCCAATAAGGAATCATCTATATTCCACCATGTCTGAATTTGGTATTCCTGCAAAGCTCATCCGCCTTTGCAGAATGACACTGAGCAACACCAGCAGCACAGTTAAAATTGGAAAGGATCTCACTCCTCCATTCGATACCAAACGAGGTTTCAGACAAGGTGATTCCTTATCGTGCGACTTTTTCAACCTAATGATGGAGAAGATCATCCGAGCTGCTGATTTGAGACGCAGCGGCACGATATTCTACAAAAGTATTATGCTGCTGGCGTATGCTGATGATATCGATATCATTGGCCATAATACGCGCGAAGTCAGTGCAGCATTCTCCAGGTTAGCGAAAGAGTCGAGTCGAATGGGTCTTGTAGTGAACGCAGATAAGAAGAAATACCTAGTGTCAACAAATAAACAGTCCCAGCGTCTTGGAAACCACGTCACTGTTGAAAACATCTCCTTCGAGGTTGTTAAGGACTTCGTCTACCTGGGATCCAGCGTAAACTCTTTCAACGATGTCAGTATTGAGATAAAGCGAAGGATAACTCTTGCCAACAGGTGTTACTTTGGGCTGAGTAGGCAATTGAGAAGCAGAGCCCTCTCTCGACGAACAAAACTCACGCTCTATAAGTCACTAATCATGCCCGTCCTATTATATGCAGCACAAGCCTGGATGTTGAGCAGTTCTGATGAAAAGACTTTGGGAGCCTTCGAGAGCAAGATCCTTCGTAAGATCTTCGGTCCAATCTGCGTCAATGGAGAGTACCGAATTCGATGGAACCACGAGCTGTATGAGCTGTACGTTGACAACGACATAGTTAAGCGCTGGCTAGGTCATGTTGAGCGAATGGAAAACGACGCTCCAGCGAAAAAAATATTCGACTCGGTGCCCGGTGGTGGTCAACGCAGAAGAGGACGCCCACATCTTCGTTGGAAGGATCAGGTGTTGGATAACCTGACTACACTTGGTGTTTCCAACTGGCGCCAGCAAGCGCAGAACAGAAATGGCTGGCGCAATTTCTTATACGAGGCCAAAACCGACTTACGGTTGTAAGCGCCAGATAAGTAAGTAAGTAAGTAAGTATACCAACAGCTTTTTATTTTTGTTTTTTGTAAATGAATACATTTTTTTATGATTTCTGTTAAATAAATTTAAGAACATATTTTTCTTTTGTGTTTCAATGAATACTAATTTGAATTTGTAAATGAATAAACTGCTGTTGACGAAAAACTTTAAATCTGTTTCATTTTTTCCTTATGCATCTTTGCTCTATGAGTATGAGTTCACATAAAAATAAGTTTGAAATGGCGTATAGAGCAAAGTGGAGTTTTTACCGTTAGAAAATGTACTTTTGTGCGTGAGATTAAGGATTAGGAAATATGTTTTGTGGATAACCATTTTTATACAAACTTATGGTGAGACATTCAGGAAATCCTATCGTAGTTTTTTTAAAAAAAATCGCTTCAAACTTGAACTTCCATATACTCAAAATGTGTTTTTTGCACATACAGCACATGAATCCCCGGACGGCAATATATGAAAATCTGAAAGATTGAAATTGAATCACTGAAAACAAGAGCGCCCTAAAAATATGTGCGATTGTGTAAATTGAATGCGCCTCTGAAGCGGTATTTGTATTTTGACAGTTCGATCTCACTAAATCGGTGCAAGACAACGGGCTCTAATTTTAATTTTTTCGCAAAATTCCGATTGCAAATATTAAAACTTTCACTTGTTACAACTTCTTTAAACTAAATAAAGTTGTTTTGTTTATAAAATTCGACTGATGCCGGTATATTTACTTGTGAAAGGATATTACCGTGTTCTTCAATTTATGGCTGTTTGCACAACTTTTCACTTTTCAATGCATTTTTAGTCAATTGTTTATGTTATTTACGGTAATAGGTTGAATAAATAAGGTTGTCTCGTGGCTGATTGTACTCTCTTCTCAGTACCCATAATTGTCAAAATCAATGAAAAGATACAACAACAACCTCATCGGCTTTGCATGTTAATAATTTCCGCTTTCAGATTTTGTATGAGCTGTCAACTTTGATTTGACATTTATGGGAACTCGCTCTCACCCATGCGACAACCTTATTTATTCAACTATGATTTATACTACTCAGACAGTTGGTGCAAGACGAAAAAACTGTAACTCCTATCTTGCATAATTGTATCAATGGTTGAATTAATAAGGTTGTCGCATGGGTGAGAGCGAGTTCCCATAAATGTCAAATCAAAGTTGACAGCTCATACAATATTTGAAAGCGAAAATTGATAACATGTAAAGCCGATGAAGTTTTTGTGGATTTTCATTGATTTTGACAATTGTGGGTAGTGAGAAGAGAGTATGATCAGCCACAAGACAATCTGTATCATGATTCCATTAATAAGATTTTCTTGGGGCTAATCGCACTCTCTTCTCAGTACCCACAATTCTTCGGCTTTGCATGTTATGAATTTTCGCTTTCAGATTTTTTATGAGCTATTATCTTCGATTTGACATTTACAGGCACTTGCTCTCATCCTCGCGAAAACCAACCATGGGTTAATATTCATTAATTCAACCATGAGTGTGGTTAATATTTTTAAGATTAATATTTTGTCCTCTCTTCAAATCATATGGACATTTTACATTGATTATTATTATTATTATTATTATTATTATCATTATTCTTATTATTATTATTATTATTATTATTATTATTATTATTATTATTAATATTATTATTATTATTATTATTATTATTATTATTATTATTATTTTTATTATTATTATTATTATTATTATTATTATTATTATTATTATTATTATTATTATTATTATAAAATACATTTGTTTTTTCCAAAAGTAAATAATTATTTAATGTGCACTAATAACAGAGATAATGAGATGGGAAACATCGTTTCTATTGTGAATTCCGTTAAATTTGACAGATAAAAATGCTTCTTTTCCAATTTTTTATGCAATCACATATTAGGTTTGTTCACTAACAAAAAATTTGTACAAATTGTTACAAGTTTTTACCAGTAAAGCGTTCACGTACTCGAAAAACTTGCAACGAGAGAGGACAACGAGAGCGTAAAATAGTGAGAGAAAAAAGTAGCTACAAGTTTCTGCTAGCAAAATTTCTACTTGCAAGAACTTGCAACTACCGAAAAAAACTGTTTGTAAAAAAAAAAACAAGCTGTCAAAAGTTATTTCTTGTTGATTTCGTATTAAAATGGATGGAAAAAGAAACATTTGTGATGCTGAGGAAAATGTAAGTATAATGTTAATGTTGGTGAGACCCAAGAAATGATTTCAATAATTTATAACCATTTATTATAGCAGAAAAAACAGCATATGATGTCAATTCGTTTGATCAGCTGTTAACTTGCAAGTTTCTACTAGTTTTCTGTTCACGTACTTTTTCTGCTATTTTTCTCTTTGTAAATATTTTTATCTCAATTCTTCTTTTACTCTCTCCCTGCAAGTTTGTACAAGTAAAGTACGTGAACAAACCTATTGTGTATGTGAGTTCACCTCATAATTGTCAAAAATAGGTCCTACACCCAAAAAAGTCTTGCATATTTAAAAGAAAATTGTTTTTAGATGAGCAAGAATATTGTTAATAATAGTCGATAAAGAACTTTTGTTGATACAGAAATAACAGTTTTGTCAATCTAATTTATGGAGTTGCTTTGATAATAAAAAAAAAGATACAGTATACCGTGTATACAGTAAAGAAGTGAAACTTCTTCTTTGTATACACTCTTTCTTTTCTAGAATAAGAACGATTTTAGTGTAAAGGCTCGATTATGCAATCGTAAAGCTACGCAACGTAACGTGGCGTAGAGTTCTATCTGGAATAGAACCCATCGCTGCACTAGGGAGAAAACTCAGAGCGTAGCTTTATTGAAAGTTTGAGAGCGAGAGTATGATCGTGAGAAAATCAAGTGTTGCATATTCCGCATATTAAGAGAATAATTTCTTAAAAAGGGATTTTTTTATTTTACATAACTACAATGAGCGATTTTTTTGCCAATGGGAGCTTCAGGTGCATTTATAAATTTGTTTTTCAAAAATTTTTTTTGGCATATTAATAAGGAGTTTCACAGAACAATGTCACAACAATAAATCTACCTCAACTGTAAACTTGATCTTAACTTTCATTTTTATTTCTGCCTTAAAAACTAAAAATCAAAAATTACCGGTTATTTTGTACTAAAAAACTATGGGAAAAATTTTAGTTATTATTTTTGCTTTAAAAAAATTAAGCCTTATAAATACTTTTTTGTTCAAAACTTTAAATGTGAAAAGATAACTAAAACTTTCACACACACATTATACTTACTATTATTAATAGTAAATAGTTCGATATAAAATTATATAACTAAGATATGTATAAAATAGTTGTCCATTGAAAGAACTTATTCCAACTTTTCTTGCGCACAGTGTCAAGTTGGCGTCATGGGCGACAGCATATACTTCATGAATTTGGGTTTCTATATAATTTTATATCGCAATATTATGAATAATAATTTAATATGTGTAATATGAGCAAAATTCATAGAGGTTATATTCATATATTGAATTAAGGATATTCATACCAACGTTAGTATTCTAATAAAATATTAGTTAAGATTTTATATAATCTTATATTATATAATAAGGCTATTAGGCTAAGATTTCTCGAAACTCAGTGAACCGATCGTTTTGGTTTTTTTGCAGGCTTATTTTATTCACAATAATCTCGTACTTGTCATAGGATTTATTTTTCGTAGCTTCATTCATTAGTTATTGTTTACTTTGTTTGTGGGAGGCAAAATAATGACGAATTTTTGTCGAAAATCGTTACTTTAAGTTAGGAAGTCCGGCTATGACAAGTACGAGTTTTAAGTATCTAGTTTAATAATATTATTAAGTTTTTTGTTTCAGATGAATTTAGGAGGAGCAATCTTGGTCACCGCATTTCACATTTTTCACAGAGCGCTCTAAAAAAAGTGCAGTATCTTTCTTAATATTAATTTTTTTTTTAATAAAAAAAAACTAAACATACTATTGAATGTGTATATTTTAAGCAGCGAATGAAAAAATGTTTATGAATAACAACTTAAGCAAAATTGCGTAGAGGCTGCGTAAAGCCTCAAACAATGCGTAACTAAACAAGCTTCGAACGGTTGTTTAAGGAAATCTATTGAATAAGGCTGTATATCGTTGACTCATTGTCAGTAAACGCAACATTAAAAAAAAATAATTGCACAATTATCGCAACTTGCATTTGCGTAAACTTGCATAAACTTTTATCTTATATTCTTTCAGTTCTTCTTTGCTAGTAAAATACATTTTTAATGAAAAATCTATTCAAATAATATTTAAGGATACAAAGTGCATTAACCCACAATATCTAAGATTCAGAGACATAAAGCTTTATGTTTAGAAGTTTAATTGCGTTTCTTCAACGTTAACTATGTCAATTACCCGAATTTCTATTAGTTGCATTGAGCAAGTTCGTACTGTAGTTACTTTTTTCTCCATACAAACATTTTTGACTCTACACTTATATTTCGGGTGTAGAATTAAATGCTAAGAAATTTTCGTTTCTACAGCATACTACGCTTTATTCAAGAATGATAGAAAAAAAGATTACGCATTGCGCAGGTCCGTTATGTTGTTTACTTTTCATTTTGACATTTCTAGCTACGAACAAAGAATTTTTTACGATCATGAAGTCACTCTAGACCAAGTTTGTTTCTTGAATTTTTTGCCATTGTTTCATATTTGTTCACATTTTTAACAAGACTTGGCAGAAAGCCATATCGTAAGCTCATATCGTAAGTCTATCGTAACGTAGATGCGCAGATCGTAGACAATTATTTTTACTATCTGCGCAATCTATTTTTCTATCATTCTTGGGCTTTATTCATAAACATTTTTTCATTCGCTGCTCATGTTTGTAAGGTTTGTGTCTGAACTAAAGAAAATCTCTACAAAAATTAAGAATTCCAATGGATTTGCAATGGCCGCCACATAAAAAAAATGCTGCAAAGGGCGCATATGGAGCATGTCTTTGATATTAAACGAAAAGACAAACAAAAAACATGGTTGCGAAAATGTTTATGAATAGCGTTTTCTTGTTTAAAGTTACACTGCCTCTAAAATGTGTTTATGAATAAGGCTGTTATGTTTTCCCGCTAGGAGCGCTGTTTATTTTCCCGCAGGGCATCTACAGGAAAAGTAGTTTGATTAATTGGTATGTAGACTACATATATATATGAAGACCTTTGCCCAGCATATAGCACGTTGGCTTTATAAAACTGAGATTGCAGGTTCGATACTCAGCGCTGACAAAGAAATTTTTTTCAGTCTTTAGCCTAGTATGCTGTAGAAACGAAAATTTCTTGGCATATAATTCTACACCCGAAATATTAGTGTAGAGTCAAAAATGTTTGTGTGGAAAAAAAAGCAACTACAGTACGACCTAGCTCAATGCAACTAATAGAAATTCGGCCAGTTGACGTAGTTAATGTTGAAGAAACGCAATTAAACTTCTAAACATAAAGCTTTATGGCTCTGAATCCTAGATATTGTAGTTTTATGTATTAAGATATGCACTTAGTTTCCTTAAATATTGTTTTAAGAGATTTTTCGTACATCAAACATGTATTTTACAAGAAAAGAAGAACTGAAAGTAAATAATATAAAAGTTTATGGAAGTGAACGCAAATGGAAGTTGCGATAATTGTGCATTTTTTTTTAAGTTGCGTTAACTGAGTCAACAATATAAATTTTTGAGTATTGCTATAATCGAGTGTTGCGTAAAGCGAGGTCGTACTGTTTTCTTATTGAAATGTCAAAATTCTGGCGCCAATTAAATGCCCGGACATATAATCGACAGCGAAATTTTGACATTTCAACTCTCCACATGGTGGTTGTACTTGCTACATTGAACAAATTTTTCACCTCTAAAGCGTACTAAGTAGCGAAAAAAAAATTCCGCTGCCTTTACGCTGTCAAAAACTCAATGCATTCCTTATGGAAAGTTTCTTTCCGCTTCTACAGCATACTGGGCTTTTTATACAATGTATATCTCTCTCATTCTCTCTACTGTAAAACATATCTTTCTTCTCTATCGTGTAACGAAATGAAGTAAATTGACCTTGAAATTTCACTCCTCAATAGTCTCATTCAAATTTCGAAGCGCCGCCTAAGAAGTTTCACTTCAAAAAAAAAAAAATAAAAAATATATAACTGGCCATTTTAGTCCTTGAAAGGACTTTGACCTAGCTTCTTATGATCAATTGACAATACACAAAAATATTTTTGATAGAAAAAAATTTAATTTAAAATAAAAACACTTGTTCTATTTACAAGTGCTGTTGTCAGCAGAAAAACATAAATCAATTTCTTTCAAGAACAGCTATGTCTTTGTTTTGAAAACTCTGGTCCAATTTTTAATTGCATGAATTTGTTTGAACAAAAATAAGATCGGGAAGAATCTCACTCCTCCATTCGATACCAAACGAGGTTTCAGACAAGGTGATTCCTTATCGTGCGACTTTTTCAACCTAATGATGGAGAAGATCATCCGAGCTGCTGATTTGAGACGCAGTGGCACGATATTCTACAAAAGTACGAGTGAGTTCCAAAACGTCAATTGCAAAGCATCTCTTCAAAGTCATGCATTCCTAAATGCAACTGTGTAAACTTTGACGATATCACATGTCCCAAATTGTATTGTGAAAGTTATCGATGCGCAAACAAAAGCAAACTGCGCATCGCTAAGGTTTGTGATGCTTTGGTATTTGATTTGCAACAATGGCCGACATCGAAGAGTAAGAATTTATTTTTGCTATTTTAGAGGTAGTTTGTTACTTAATTTATTATTAGAAATTATAATTTAAAAAAAAAAGTTGATATGTACACAATGTGTTCCAAAACGTCAAACTGTATACAATGTTTTTTTTATAAAGTTCACGGAATGTAGGGTTGCTTTGCATTGATACGGTGGCTTAACCGCATCATTGCAAAGTATTTTGATGTTTTGGAACTCAGTTTATTATGCTGCTGGCGTATGCTGATGATATCGATATCATTGGCCATAATACGCGCGAAGTCAGCGCAGCATTCTCCAGACTAGCGAAAGAGTCGAGTCGAATGGGTCTGTAGTGAACGCAGATAAGACGAAATACCTAGTGTCAGCAAATAAACAGTCCCAGCGTCTTGGAAACCACGTCACTGTTGACAACATCTCGTTCGAGGTTGTTAAGGACTTCGTCTACCTGGGATCCAGCGTAAACTCTTTCAACGATGTCAGTATTGAGATAAAGCGAAGGATAACTCTTGCCAACAGGTGTTACTTTGGGCTGAGTAGACAATTGAGAAGCAGAGCCCTCTCTCGACGAACAAAACTCACGCTCTATAAGTCACTAATCATGCCCGTCCTATTATATGCAGCACAAACCAGGACGTTGAGCAGTTCTGATGAAAAGACTCTGGGAGCCTTCGAGAGAAAGATCCTTCGTAAAATCTTCGGTCCAATCTGCGTCAATGGCGAGTACCGAATTCGATGGAACCACGAGCTGTATGAGCTGTACGCTGACATCGACATAGTTAAGCGCATTAAAATCGAGCGGCTCCCTGGCTACGTCATGTTGAGCGAATGGAAAACGACGCTCCAGCTAAAAAAATATATCTTCAGCGTGGTCAACGCAGAAGAGGACGCCCACATCTTCGTTGGAAGGATCAGGTGTTGGATAGCCTGACCACGCTTGGTGTTTCCAACTGGCGCCAGCAAGCGCAAAACAGAAATGGCTGGCGCAATATCTTATATGAGGCCAAAACTTACGGTTGTAAGCGCCAGATAAGTAAGTAAGTAGTATTCCCAATTATGTAATAACTCACAAAAAATTTGAGAATGAAATAAGTCCCAAATTATTTTGTTGGGAGTTATTTCATTTAACTTGGGAGTTATTTCATTTATCTTGTAAGTTATTTCATTTCTCTTGGGAGTTATTTCATTTAATTTGGGAGCTATATCAATTGCCTTAAGTACTTCCTTCAAAGAATGTTAACGCTTTCAGTCACGAAAATCGTATCGTTAAGCTAAAAATCTGAAAATTTGTATATATAGTAATCTTAGGTGTTTGAACATGAATCTGTAAAAAAGTTCGAGATTGTAAACCTCACCGGGCCGGAAAACCATGTCCAATATATTGGACATTGGTACTACAGGTACCACAAATTCCAGAAAATGACTAATTTATTTATAAAGTGAAAATACTATTTTATTTAACTTTATTATTATAAGAACAAAAATTATTCAATTTATTTAAAAATATAAATAACCTGGCCATTTCAGCCCTTAAAAGGACTTTGACCAAGCTTCTTATGATCAATTGTGTTGTGCGTGTTATTAAGTTTGTACACAATTGATCGAGAACCGGACCTACATGCTTAACGCCGACTCCGAACGGCGATGAACGGAATGTTCTTGTTCTCAAGAAGCTTTACATGGCATTTTGATTACTCTCTGAGGTTTGCCATTGTCTGCAGAGAGGTGGCGGCCGTACAGAAAAATTATTTTAGCTCAAATAATTTTCTGTCACTGCAGAGGTTCGAACCTGGGTCTCCAGGTTCTTTGACATAGCGGCTACGCACTTTAACCAACTACGCCACGGACGCCACGTTTATTTACATATAGAAACAAATTTTATTTTAATACACTTACTTCCGGCTTTGAATTTGAGGCTCACGTGCTTTACTACAAGACCTTACTAAAAAATTTATTTAGAAAATCAAAACGGTAAAAAAAAAAAACATTTATATTTTCCTCAGAGAGCTAAATGAGCACTCCAACTAAAGGGTGATTTTTTTGAGATTATGATTTTCATGCATTAGTATTTGACAGATCACGTGGGATTTCAGACATGGTGTCAAAGAGAAAGATGCTCAGTATGCTTTGACATTTCATCATGAATAGACTTACTAACGAGCAACGCTTGCAAATCATTGAATTTTATTACCAAAATCAGTGTTCGGTTCGAAATGTGTTTCGCGCTTTACGTCCGATTTATGGTCTACATAATCGACCAAGTGAGCAAACAATTAATGCGATTGTGACCAAGTTTCGCACTCAGTTTACTTTATTGGACATTAAACCAACCACACGAATGCGTACAGTGCGTACAGAAGAGAATATTGCGTCTGTTTCTGAGAGTGTTGCTGAAGACCGTGAAATGTCGATTCGTCGCCGTTCGCAGCAATTGGGTTTGTGTTATTCGACCACATGGAAGGTTTTACGCAAAGATCTTGGTGTAAAACCGTATAAAATACAGCTCGTGCAAGAACTGAAGCCGAACGATCTGCCACAACGTCGAATTTTCAGTGAATGGGCCCTAGAAAAGTTGGCAGAAAATCCGCTTTTTTATCGACAAATTTTGTTCAGCGATGAGGCTCATTTCTGGTTGAATGGCTACGTAAATAAGCAAAATTGCCGCATTTGGAGTGAAGAGAAACCAGAAGCCGTTCAAGAACTGGCCATGCATCCCGAAAAATGGACTGTTTGGTGTGGTTTGTACGCTGGTGGAATCATTGGACCGTATTTTTTCAAAGATGCTGTTGGACGCAACGTTACGGTGAATGGTGATCGCTATCGTTCGATGCTAACAAACTTTTTGTTGCCAAAAATGGAAGAACTGAACTTGGTTGACATGTGGTTTCAACAAGATGGCGCTACATGCCACACATCTCGCGATTCTATGGCCATTTTGAGGGAAAACTTCGGAGAACAATTAATCTCAAGAAATGGACCGGTAAGTTGGCCACCAAGATCATGCGATTTGACGCCTTTAGACTATTTTTTGTGGGGCTACGTCAAGTCTAAAGTCTACAGAAATAAGCCAGCAACTATTCCAGCTTTGGAAGACAACATTTCCGAAGAAATTCGGGCTATTCCGGCCGAAATGCTCGAAAAAGTTGCACAAAATTGGACTTTCCGAATGGACCACCTAAGACGCAGCCGCGGTCAACATTTAAATGAAATTATTTTCAAAAAGTAAATGTCATGGACCAATCTAACGTTTCAAATAAAGAACCGATGAGATTTTGCAAATTTTATGCGTTTTTTTTAAAAAAAAAGTTATCAGGCACTTAAAAAATCACTCTTTAGTAGCATTGCAGAGAAATCAAACAATCTAGTCTCCGTAAATCAATAATTCTTTGAACATGCTGAATTCTCTTGTCCAATATATTGCACAATGTGACTGAAAGAGTTAACTTACATAGTGTCCACACGTGTTCGAAAAAATCTTTACAATCAAATGTTTTTACTAAAACACTCGTATTTTCGCACTTGCAGCCAGTGTTGCCAGAAAACTGTGATTTAAAATCGTCATTTTCAGATTTAAAATACGTCATTTGAATAAAAAAAACGTTAGTTAAATATTGAAGCTGAAAATAGCGCTCCATTTGTTTTATTTGGCTGCAGGCTGCATGCTCGTTGAATACATTAAAAAATATCACACCGCTAACAGACACTTACATACTTACTTTACTTATCTGGCGCTTACAACCGTAAGTCGGTTTTGGCCTCGTATAAGAAATTGCGCCAGCCATTTCTGTTCTGCGCTTGCTGGCGCCAGTTGGGAACACCAAGCGTGGTCAGGTTATCCAACACCTGATCCTTCCAACGAAGATGTGGGCGTCCTCTTCTGCGTTGACCACCACCGGGCACCGAATCGAATATTTTTTTCGCTGGAGCGTCGTTTTCCATTCGCTCAACATGACCTAGCCAGCGGAGCCGCTCGATTTTAATGCGCTTAACTATGTAGATGTCAGCGTACAGCTCATACAGCTCATGGTTCCATCGAATTCGGTACTCGCCATTGACGCAGATTGGACCGAAGATTTTTCGAAGGATCTTTCTCTCGAAGGCTCCCAGGGTCTTTTCATCAGAACTGCTCAACGTCCAGGTTTGTGCTGCATATAATAGGACGGGCATGATTAGTGACTTATAGAGCGTGAGTTTTGTTCGTCGAGAGAGGGCTCTGCTTCTCAATTGCCTACTCAGCCCAAAGTAACACCTGTTGGCAAGAGTTATCCTTCGTTTTATCTCAATACTAACATCGTTGAAAGAGTTAATGCTGGATCCCAGGTAGACGAAGTCCTTAACAACCTCGAAGGAGATGTTGTCAACAGTGACGTGGTTTCCAAGACGCTGGGACTGTTTATTTGTTGACACTAGGTATTTCGTCTTATCTGCGTTCACTGCAAGGCCCATTCGACTCGACTCTTTCGCTAATCTGGAGAATGCTGCACTGACTTCGCGCGTATTATGGCCAATGATATCGATATCATCAGCATACGCCAGCAGCATAATACTTTTGTAGAATATCGTGCCGCTGCGTCTCAAATCAGCAGCTCGGATGATCTTCTCCATCATCAGGTTGAAAAAGTCGCACGATAAGGAATCACCTTGTCTGAAACCTCGTTTGGTATCGAATGGAGGAGTGAGATCCTTCCCGATCTTAACTGTGCTGCTGGTGTTGCTCAGTGTCATTCTGCAAAGACGGATGAGCTTTGGAGGAATACCAAATTCAGACATGGTGGAGTATAGATAATTCCTTATAGGACTGTCGAAGGCGGCTTTATAATCGACAAAAAGATGGTGTGTGTCGATCTGTTTTTCTAGGGTCTTCTCCAAGATTTGTCGTAGCGTAAATATCTGGTCTATGGTGGATTTACCAGGTCTGAAGCCACACTGATAAGGTCCAATCAACTGGTTTACGATGGGCTTTAGTCTTTCACATAATACGCTCGACAGGACCTTATATGCGATATTCAGAAGGCTTATCCCACGGTAGTTGGCGCAAATTGTGGGATCGCCTTTCTTGTGGATTGGGCAGAGCACACTGAGGTTCCAATCGTTTGGAATGCATTCTTCCGACCATATTCTGCATAGAAGCTCATGAATGCATTTAAATAGAGCTTCGCCTCCATTCTTGAAGAGCTCAGCCGGTAAGCCATCGGCTCCTGCAGCTTTGTTGTTTTTAAGCCGAGCTATAGCTTTCAAGACTTCACTACGGTCGGGCAGCGGAACTTCAACGCTGTCGTCCACAATTGGGATTTCCGGGATATCATCTCTATTGGCGGGATTGCCGTCGTCGTCACCATTCAGAAGCCTAGAGAAGTGTTCCCTCCACATCATCAATGTACCCTGGATATCTGTCACTAGATTCCCATTTTCATCCTTGCAGGAAGAGGCCCCGGTCTTGAAACCATCGGCCAGGCGTCTTATTTTTTCGAAAAATTTTCGGACCTCATTCCTGTCACCATGCATCTCAATTTTCTCGCACTCACGCATTTCTGCTTCCCTTTTCTTTCGCCTGAAAATGCGTCTCTCTTCCCTCCTCTTCTCTTTGTATCGCTCCTTAGCAGCACGCGTTACAACCGACTGCAGGGTGGCTTTGTAGGCGGCGTCTTTTTCTGCAGTGGCGTCGCGACACTCTTGGTCGTGCCACTGGTTTCGGCGAGGGCGGTGATAGCCTATCACCTCTTCGGCAGCCGTACGCATAGAGTGGGAAATGTGATTCCACTGCGCGCATATATCGTCGATCGGAGGAGTGCCTTCTTGAAGCAGGAGTGAGAGTCGAGTAGCGAAGTCTTCGGCTGTTTGTTTTGATTGCAGCTTCTCGACGTCTAGCTTTCTCTGTGCTGGATTGCGCGCATTCTTCGTTGCGCACAGGCGTGTACGGATCTTGGCTGCGACAAGATAATGATCCGAGTCTATATTGGCACCACGGATCGTGCGTACATCTAAAACACTGGAAGAGTGCCTTCCGTCAATCAAAACGTGATCAATTTGGTTACGCGTCTTTTGATCAGGAGACAGCCAAGTTGCTTTATGAATATCGAGATGCTTGAATCTAGTGCTACTAACGACCATGTTTCGCGCTGCGGCAAAGTCAATCAGCCTCATTCCGTTATCGGAGGTATTGTCGTGGAGGCTGAACTTTCCGACTGTTGGACCAAAGATATTTTCTTTTCCCACCTTGGCGTTGAAGTCACCAATCACGATTTTTATGTCGTGGCGGGGGCTGCGCTCATAGGCCTCTTCAAGGCGCTCGTAGAAGCTGTCTTTGGTCTCATCGTCCTTGTCTTCTGTCGGAGCGTGCGCACAAATCAGGCTTATATTGAAGAATCTTGCCTTGACATGGATTATGGCAAGTCGTTCGTTCACAGGTGTGAATCGCAGGACATGATGCCGTAGTCGCTTGCCAACCACGAATCCGCATCCAAATTCGTGCTTCTCCGCATGGCCGCTGTAGTAGATATCACAGGATGCTTGCCGTAAGCAACCCTGTCCCTTCCATCGCATTTCTTGGATTGCAGTGATATCAGCTTTGTATCTTTCTAAGATATCTATCAGTTGGATAGAGGCACCATCCCAATTAAGGGTTCGGACGTTCCAGGTGCATATCCGTAAATCATTGTCAGTTTTTCGTTTGCGGTAGTCGTCATCAGATTTGGGGATCATTTTTATCTTATTTCTTATGCGTTTCATTGAAATTTTGTTTTTACGTGGTGGGCTTCAAACCCAACGCACAACCCTTTAAAGGCAGGGGGAGCCCGCCGCTCACATTAGCCGTCAAACTAACGGTTGCCAGTTTGCCGTTTCTAGAGGACACCACGCAGAGGTTTGAGTCGACTTGAGACGAGTTCGACATGGATAATGCTGGCCTCACCAGGTTGAGGCAGTCAGACACGTTGCCATGTGAAGATCGCCCCCTTGACCCTCACGCGTTGCCTTGTGAGGATCGTCTAACAGACACTTGCGATGACAATAAAGTCGATAACATTATCAGTGTTCCGACTTTACTGTAATTGCAGTAGGTCTACTGCGCTTTTTAGCAAAATTTAATGTTTTATTGCGTCACTGCGGTTTTTCAAATCTACTGCGATTTATTCTCAACAAAAATGTTTAGGGTTATTTTTGTATTTATCTTACAAACGACAGGAAACACAGGCAATTTCTTATGTAACGTTGTATTACGTTAAGTATAACTAAACTTTTAATACCATTACATAAAAAACTAGAAAGATCGCAGCATAAGTGTCAAATTAATAGTCATATTAATTTTGAATTCGTAAAAAAATATATTTCTGCAACATGCAAATATATAGCATATAGTTATATATATATTTGTATTTAGGTACTTTTTTAAAAGTATAAAATTTACGTACATGGTTGTAAATAAAAAAAAAACTACTGCGAAAAAATTCGTTTTACTGCGGTTTTTTCTTTAATTTACTGCGATTTACTAATTTTCAAGCCCGAACCCTGAACATTATCACTTATGTAGGCAGTGTTGCATGTATACTAAGGCGCCTCACTCTCTATGGAGGAAAAAAAGTTGTCCGGGTCCCCCCCTCAAAATAAACTTTGGTTTGTGTTATGGGGACTCCCCAAATATTTTGGCTCTAACGATAGCCGTCAGCTAGCTGGAATGGTTCAAAAAAACCTCTAAAAATCGCGGAATGTATGGATAACTTTTTTGCCATGATATTTTTAGTACAAAAAATTGTCACAAATAGTGTAAATCAAACAATTACAGAAGGGGTTTTCACGATTCAGTGCATTTGGCTGTGCATTTGAGCATGAGCAAAAAATCCATGCTTTTTTTCTCATTGTATGTACATTTTTTTAGTGTAAAGAGAAAAAAAGCATGGATTTTTTGCTCATGCTCAAATGCACAGCCAAATGCACTGAATCGTGAAAACCCCTAGAGTGCTGCATCAAAAATTTTGGGAAATTTTTGCAGTGATTTTTTATATATTTTTTATTTGCAATTTTCATTTAAATATGTATAACTCCCCCATCTTTTGCTTTATTTTCAATTCCGAGGTATCATTGGAAAGGTGCTAACTGCTGCTTTTCAATCTTGTTAATAATTTACTCTTATGGGCCTTATTTATGCTGTCGGATATTAGCCACATTGACCGAATTTGTTCACATTTAAGAGTAAACGTATTGAAATCATATAGATAGAGATTGCACCGACAGAATAAAAAAGGGATATAAGGGTAAATAAGTGACAAGAAGGCAAAAGATGGGGGAGTTATACATATTTTAATAAAGATTGCAAAAAAATTATTTAAAAAAACACAGCAAAAAAGTAAATATATTTTGTGTTAGAACAAATTTCCCAAAATTTTTGATACAGAACTCTATAACTCTTTGATTTACACTATTTGTGACAATTTTTTGTACTAAAAATATCATGGAAAAACAGTTATCCAAGCATAACGCGATTTTTAGAGGTTTTTTCGAACCATTCTAGCTAGCTGACGGCTATCGTTAAAGCCAAAATATTTGGGGAATCTCCATAATATAAACCAAAGTTTATTTTGGGAAGAGGACCCGGGAAACTTTTTTTTATGTGAAGGGCCTTAATGTCTACTATGCAAGGAGTGTTTCTTTCACACGTTCACATTGTACCTTTAAAACTTATTGATATAATGAAAAGTATTGTCTATTAAAATACGTCAAATATGCCTTAAAATACGTCAATCGTCATTTGAGCTTCAAATACGTCAAAATTACGTATTTAACGTTACAATGGCAACGCTGCTTGGAGCTCTAATTACAGCGCTACTGCCAATGAATTTTCAGAGACAGTGGATTTTGACACTTGCTGCAAGTATATGTAAAAAAAGGGGACAAAAGTGTTGTTTTTGCTATTTTTTTTTTTTGAGATTTTACCCAGATTTTTCACAATTTTGTACAACAAGCACACTGGTAACTTGTTTTCTTCATTTTGTAGCTTTTCCAGCTCACGCAATACTACAATTATAGCGAAGACCTTTGTATTCAATGACATTTTGTAAATGAACTTGCACTTGCACATGTGGTCGCTGAAGCAACTTGTAAGTCTTTCGAACTTTTTTCGAAGACAATATATAGTTATTATCTACTTGCAAGTGGTTATGTACTGAACACATTGACGACGACAGCGACGACAAGCTGTCAAATTAGGAATAGTTCTAAATCGACGACACGACATTGCGACATTAGACCAAATTCTCTCCATAACTGTGAAACCTAAACAAGAGCGTCAGCGTTGTTTATCTGTCAAAAAATCGTCATGCTAATATGAATTGTATGAAGCAAACCATAATAACGCGACGGCAACGCTGAGCGGTTGGAAAATCCAATTTTGACAGAGCGTTAGGAAGTAAAGTTGGCTGCAGACTTCGAAAATATTGCTATTTCTGTGAAAAATCAATCAATCAGAATTTCAAATCTGTGAAATTCTGTGAAATGTCAGATTGGCTGCCTGCGCATCTGACATAAAGCAGCCGCTTTTATTTAGGGATGAGAATTCAACGTTAACGCAAAGCGGCTAGTAACGCGTCGCTCAACGCTCTTATTTAGGTTTCACAGTAAGAAATACATATAAAAAAATTTGACAGATGTCGTAATGTCGTTGCCGTCGGCAATGTGTTCAGTGCATTACTTGCACATGTGGACGCAGTGTTATATTCAGGCTTGAAATTTCAACCAGTGCTGCCGAGCGTGCTATTATAATAGTCATTTTTGAGCAATTTTAAATTTCTTTAATTTTATTTTAAAACTATTTTCGATACCTTTAGCCGTAATTTTCAAGCTATCATCACGAAATTCGATATTTAAGCTTTAATCTCAAAAATAAAAATCAAGTTCGAAAATGGGTCCAATCAGATGAAAACCACGCCCGCCTCCCATACGAAGTGACTATCAAAACATTAGAATCTCTTTGAATTCCACAAAATTAATATGTGGACTTGAAATTATACGTATGTTTAATATACACTTTGAGTATGAAAACTAACCAAATCGAATAAAAACCACACCTACCTTGAATACAAAGTCCATTTACCAAAAAAGTAAAATATCCCTTAATTTTTATTTTTTTAATAGGGAAGTTTTTATATAAAGGGGGAAAACCGCCTCAGGCGAAAAATTTCTAATTCACCATGTATATGTATACTCATAAAAAGACTGCAACAGTATGACCCAAATGAATTTAAAAACGGCAGCCTTGAATGCAACCCATAAAAACTCTAATACCACCAAAACAATTTGAAATTACCCGCAAATAGTGGAATTCCCAGCAAGTTGGCATTTACTTGTAGAGGATTTACCGTAATCGTAAAACGGAAAATAGTTTTGAAATATAATTAAAAAATTAAAAATTGTTATTAAAAATCGCGCTATTGTTTGCAACAATTTTTCGCCTGCGTCGTTTTTTTTTATCCTATAAAGCTACCGAAAGTTGTTTTTTAAATATAATTAAAAAAATTAAAAATTGTTAAATTTTAAATAAATAAAAAATTGCTAAAATTAAAAATATTTCAGATAAAGCTACATAAAATTGTTTTAAAATATGATTAAAACATGCATTAAAAGTACAAATCGCGCATTTTTATTTGCAATTTAAGGCATTACCGCCTCATTTGTTTTGAAAAATTTGTTTGAAAATTTGTTTTTTTTTTTGAGTTATCTAAATTCTTTTAGGAGACATTTGAGAGTCATTTCATTTTTCTTGGGAGTTCTTTAATTTATCTTGGTAGTTATTTCATTTTACTTGGGAGTTATTTCGTTAATTTTAATTTTTTTGGGAGTTATTTCATTGGGGGTTATTTAGTTTGGTACTAATTTAATTTTTGATTTGGGAAGTATTTAATTTTCATTGGGAGTTATTTAATTTTTTAAGATTTGGGACTTATTTCATTTCTATTGGGAGTTATTTCATTGGAAGTAATTTAATTTTTTCATTTGGGAGATATTTCATTGGAAGTTATTTCACTACGCTTTTCAACATAACATCGCAATGCTTGCGATGTGCGTTCATACTGGCACTGCATATGTTATGAGTAGATTGCAAGTAGCAAAAATTTGATCGCTTCTCTGGTCAATACTAATTTCGGGTGTAAAATTTTCGTTTCTACAGCATACAAATTGCTTCCCTGCTAGCCTAGTACAATTAAAGTACAAATGCAAATTGATTCCCTGCTAGTATCGAAGTTCGGCACCTTCGCACACACGAATTGTACCTGAAAGCAAAGCGGCTCGAGTGCACACCACTGGACTACACCTATGCACATTCCATGTTTTGAATTTAAACGATAAAAATGTCAAAAATACTAAGGCAATTGTGATCAAAAATTATCGTGTGACCGTGAGAGATCTAGCTGTTAAGCTTGATATACCGACAAGATCGGCGCACACTTTTTTAAATCAAGAATAATATATAGAGCAATTCCATATGAAAGCGATCACCTTTTGGACGACCCCTCTCCGATTTTAAAATAAATAGTCTCAATCGATTGCCCAGCAAAAAATAATAGGTCTGTTTCCGTACTTTACACTGTGTAAGATTTGTGTAAAACGTGTGCTAGAGAGTAAAAACGAAATGTGAGAATAGTTGCAAAAGTACGGAAACAGCTTCTAGTAAGTTTCGAGCACAAAACAGCTGATTTTGACTGCAGACGGCAGCACAAAATTTAAAACACTTTCACTCAAATTATTAAAAGCCATTTTTAATGCAAAACTGAACAATTACTAAATTTTTATTTATTACTATTTATTTATTGTACGTAAATTTCTTTTTAGGCACACAATTTGTGAGTTTATTTATCGCAAAACATAAACAATTATGAAATGTAATTTGACATTTGCTTCTTCTTATTGATGCTTATTCTTCTTGATGCTTGTTCTTACTTTACTCGAAGTCTTGAGTTCTAGCACTCTCTGTGCACTTTGTGTGCTCGAGAGAGCGATTTTATGCTTGTTCTTCTTCTCCCATTTTTTACACAGAAAGTACGGAAACAGAAAATAGTGTCCCACAAGTTACACAGTGTACGTACGGAAACAGACCTAATGTACCTACATATCTTTTTTTTTTTTAATAGTGACTGGTTTAGTGGTGGTGTACACCACTGTCATGTGACAAAATTGAAGAATTCTTCATAAGGGACCTCATTGAAAGTTGTCCCTTAAGAAGACAATATTTCTGATATGTCAATTAATGTAAAGCGGTACTCTTCGTCTGCCGACGTGCTAAATTCAAAGTTACTTTAATTTTATAATGATGCCAAGACAATTGAAATTTTTAATAAATATTGTAATTAAGTATAAGCAGCAAAATAAGAAAGATTTTTTCTTCATAAATGTATTTTTAACTGTAAGATAATTTTTAAAATGTATTTTTAATAATAAAATAAAATAATGTTAAATAATTAAAAATAATTCAATTATAAAAAATATAAAAACAATGAGAACAAGATAGTGTCTTAAATGCTCTTCTCCTGTCCAAACAAGGAGCCGGGGCCCATTTTTTTATTGCTGATTCTTAAAGCAAAAATTATGAGGAATCCAAAAAAAATAAAATTAGCCGGAAAATTTAGGAGCTTCTGTGGAAAATCGGAAAATTTAATTTTCATGGGAAAATTTAATTTTCATGGGAAAAAAGGTAAATTTCTGAGAAAAATTAGGAAAATTTTATTTTTCAATTAAAGCCTGATTCAATACCTTTCCAACGAGCTATCACTCGTTGCGATCGCTTTAGTAGTTTTTTTAAAACAACTTTCAATGAGGTCCCTTATGAAGAATTCTTCAATTTTGTCACATGACAGTGGTGTACACCACCACTAAACCAGTCACTATTAAAAAAAAAAAAAATATGTAGGTACATTATTTTTTGCTGGGCAATCGATTGAGACTATTTATTTTAAAATCAGAGAGGGGTCGTCCAAAAATTTGCCAATTTTGATCGTTTTCATATGGAATTGCTCTATAATAGATTCCGCCCATGGTATAATTATACAAGGTAGCATTGACAACTGCTTATTTTCTCTTCTACAAGCTTGACAGATTTTGTTCTATAATTATCGCCTGTTGTGCAACTATTGTTTTTGACGTAGAATACGTCATTCTCGGATGTTAGTAGGGCGGTTGATAGTGATCAGGCGGTGGTTGATAGCGTTTTTAGGTCACAATTTGAGCCTTTGGTGTGCCTTAAGTACTGATCGTACAATGTTGATGTAAGCACTTGTTGGTATGCTTGATCCTGACTGGGAGAAAAATTCATGTTTAAACTCTCTAACTTATATAAATTTTACACAATTACATGAAATATAAAGCCAACATTTGATGTTTTTGTTTGCTGTGCGCATGGTTCTTGTTTAAGTTGCCTATTTATGGACGGTTTCCGGTTTTGATAACAGCGCCATCTAGCGTAGCATAGCGAAGACATAAATCTTATGATTAAAAAAGCATACTTTTGGGGGCATGTTGTTTTTAACAGAATGTTGTTTTTACAGAATCAAAATTAATTTTGAGGGGCATGCTTTTTTAACAGAATCGAGCACTACCAATTTCCGTTTAGAAAAAGCGTTAGCGGAGGCGCGGCTGCGGCATGGATTTGTAATTGTTATTTAATTTTTCTATTGTTGATTATGATCTACTCGTTCTGTGTGGTGACTTCAATATTAATTTACTCTCAAGTGAGTTCTCAAAGCAAGTCTTGTACGAAAAAATATCATCGTTAGGACTATCGGTTGTAAATGAAAGCGTACCCACCAGGTTTTCAAATAACACAAATCCAAGTCTTCTGGATTATTTTATAGTATCTGATTCCTCTGTCATCTCTCTCTTTGATCAATTGTATTTTGTTTCTGATCATGACCTTATCTTCTGTTCGTTAAATGTAAACTTATCGCGTAATGTAACATCATGTAATTTCTCCTATAGGGACTTCAAAAACATTAATTTTACGTCTCTGTTCTACGATATGTCCCTGATCTCGTTTAATGAATGCTGGTTTCATCATGATGTTAATGATAAGCTAAGTTGCCTTATAGAACCTATTAAATTTCTATTTGAGAAACATGTTCCTCTGCGCACTGTTAGTATTAAAAATGAGTCTTGTCCTTGGTTTACGGAGCATGTTCTAAAATCTATTAAAAAAAGGAACAAACTTCGGAAACTATGGGTGCAAAAACCGAGTTCAGTTCACTGGGAAGCCTATAGAAGTGCAAGGAATGAGTCAGTATCTTTAATAAGGCAGGCCAAATCGCGCTATTTTGAGGCGAAGCTAAAACTCTCTCTTCCAACCAAAAAGTTATGGTCTAACATTAAAAAACTTGGAGTTTGTAATAAAAGTACCACTGAATGTCTTTTTAGTCCAGAAGACCTCAACAATTTCTTTATTGACTCTACTGCTACTTCCAGTGATAATACTCTCCTCCCCTGTAGTCTGGCTATGCAACAATCTTTTCAGTTTACTGCTGTAAATGAGCTTGATGTTGGCAATTGTCTCATGCAAATTAGGTCAAATGCAATAGGTGAAGATGGGATTCCCATAAAGTTTCTGAAACTTATATTGCCACATATAATCAGCCCTCTAACACATATAATCAATGCATGTTTCTTGTCATCATCATTTCCCGACTTGTGGAAAGTGGCTATTGTTCTACCGGTAGCAAAAAAGTCTAATCCATCTGGACCAAATGATTTTAGACCTATAAGCATTTTACCACCGCTATCAAAAGTTTGTGAAAAGCTTATGGCTGAGCAAATAAATAAGCACCTATTCGAAAAAAAACTATTATCACCTTTTCAATCTGGTTTTCGCGCAGGACATGGATGTTCTTCAGCAGTTGTTAAGGTTCTGGATGACATACGTCCAGCATTTGATGATGGTTCTATGACTTTGCTCTGCTTGCTTGATTTTTCGAAGGCTTTTGATAAAGTGAATCATCAACTATTGTGTCATAAATTGAAGACTTTGTTTGGTTTCTGTAATAGTGCTGTCAAGCTATTGTCTAGTTATTTGTGTAATAGGTCTCAAAAGGTTAAAGTCGGTCAATTGTTCTCGCAATATAAATTAGTATTAAGTGGCGTTCCACAAGGTTCTATACTTGGTCCTCTACTGTTCTCAATATTTATTAACGACGTTTTTGGTGTCTGCAGACATGCATCTATTCAGGCATATGCGGATGATGTTCAGCTGTATCTTTCGCGACGAACTGGGCTTCTTGACGATCTTTGCTCTAGGATGAATGAAGATCTCAGTAGCGTTCATGGGTGGGCAATCAGCAATGGCCTTCAACTTAATGCATCGAAGTCGTACGTTCTTCCGATTTGCAAATATAAAGCTATCATACATGACGTCCCTGACCTTTTTATTGGAGCATGCAAATTAACTGTTGTATCAAAAATTGTAAATCTTGGTTTCCATATTAACTCTTCGTTGTCTTGTGTTGATCATGTAAATAGTATAGTCAAAAAAGTTTATTATGTCCTACGTAATTTAAGAATGTCTGCTTGTGTCACTCCTGTTGGCATAAAACGTAAGCTGGTGTTGCAACTGATTTTACCTTTGATAACTTACTCAGAAATAGTCTACTGTAAATACGACTCATCCTCCCGTCTAAAACTTGAAATTGCTTATAATTATGCTACACGTTACGTATATGGCTTACGAAGATTTGACCATCTCTCCACTTTCAGAAATGCAATTCTTGGATGCGATCTAACTGCTTATGTTAATGCAAGAAACTGCATATACCTGCATAAGCTCATTCATAAAAAAACCCCAGTATATCTGTATGATAAACTTCAATTTTGCTTGTCTAGAAGAAGTCATATTCTGATTGTTCCTAGGAATAATTCGCTAAGTACCTCCCGCCTGTTCTTCATTAGTGCCATTAGACTATGGAATGCCTTGCCTCGAAAGTTAAGAGAAATCGTAGGAAGGGAAACTTTTAGGCAATCTATTCTTTCTTTCTTCTCTATTTCTCATTAATAAACTGCTCTATATCTTTTTATCTTTTTTTTTTTTTTTTTATTTTCTTTTTTCTCTTTATCTCTCACTTATTAAACTCATAATATTATTAATTTTGTTTTATTATATTTTTTTATTTATATTCATTTTCACTATGTTAAGATTAAGTTGTTTTAACCAAATTAAATTAAACTATTTTTAGTTAAGTATTTTTTACTTGCCTTTGGTTGTTATACTTAATCAATTTTGTACTATAATAGAACTTAGTTCTAAGTGTACTTATACTAAGCTTTTTTATAATATAATAATAATAATAATAATAATAATAATAAGTCATTGTTAGAGGAGAGGGTTTCATTTTAGCGGGGGGTGGGGCGGGTCTTCGGCATGGTTTTATAATTGTTCTTTTAAATACAAGCTAATAGTTGTAATCCATGGAATGCGAAATCTACCACATAAAACCACCCAACAAAACAAGTTGCAAAAATTGTACCAACTTTTTCAATGTTTAATATCAATAAGAAGTGTATAACTCGATTGTTTCTAATTTAAATATTATATAGTTCTACGTCTTGTGTTACGACATAGTCGAAACAGCTGTATCTTTTTATTAATTGTGTTGTATATGTGGAGTTTAAATATTATTTGAGAAATCAACACGAACTTCTTTGATGTGAACGGCAAAGTGTATCAACACTTTGTTCCTCCCAAAAGTTGCGAGGCGGCCCGCAACCTTTGTTAAAAACAATATTGATAATTTTAAACAAAGTGTCAACGCACTTTGCCAAAGGGAGCTAAAGACGGGTCGGTTTCAAAAAAGCCACTAAGTCCTGTCTGAGTCCGTCGTTATCTAACTACACTCAAAGTGAGAGCAAAAATAACTTACTCTCACAGAGTATTAGTTTACTTGAAATGAGAATAAAATTATTTTCATCTCAAGTCTAGATACTGTTAATTTATTTTTACTAATCAAAATCTAATCTGTTCTTATATATAATTTTAATAAAATATATAATAAATTAAAAATATATAATAAAATAAAACATACCAAAAATAGACATAAGTAATACACAAAAAAATTTTTAATAAATACCTAAAAAAAATAAATAACTGGCCATTTCAGCCCTTGAAAGGACTTTGACCTAGCTTCTTATGATCAATTGTGTTGTGCGTGTTATTAAGTTTGTACACAATTGATCGAGAACCGTACCTACATGTTTAACGCCGACTCCGAACGGCGATGAACGGAATGTTCTCGTTCTCAAGAAGATTTACATGGCATTTTGGTTACTCTCTGAGGTTTGCCATTGTCTGCAGAGTGATGGCGGCCGTACAGAAAAATGATTTTAATTCAAATAATTTTCTGTCGCTGCTGGGGTTCGAACCTGGGTCTCCAAAGTTCGTTGACATAGCGGCCACGCACTTTAACCAACTACGCCACGGACGCCACGATTAATAAATACCTATATGATAAAAAATAAGTAGCGACTAAGAATAAAGAAAGAAGAAACTTACGAGAAATAATAAATAATGTACTATTAATAGTAAACAACGTATAATAAATAATAATAATTAATAAAAATAAAAATTAAACAGATAATTTACTATCTGAAATAAAAAAATTGTTTGAATAAATATTAATATAAACCTAGCTCATCTAAAAAGGAGAATGGTGGGTTCAATGAAAAAAACGTTGGATATTAGGATAGGATTTTCCCACTGCTAAGAGGGAGCTTAACAATAGCAATTAAGGAAGCTGAAATTCAACCCCATTAAAAAAGTGGAAAACGACCTAGACGCGTGGGTTTCCTTTAAGAATTCTTTTCGCTTACCACCAAGTAAGCTCATCAGAAGGATTTAAAAATAAAAACTATTCTACCGACCCTCTATAGACTGAATGTTACACATTCGAAAAAAAAACTAAGGCTAATCAAAAGAAATTTTTAAAATTATATAAAACATTCATGTCTAATTAAAAAAACATTAAGTATGTTGCTCTGTTTATAACTGAACGAGCATTCATACCAATATACACAACTTACTCACATTCATTCAAGAAAAACGAATATAAAAAATTTTTTTAAAACACAATAACAAGAGAATCCCCAACTAGCATTTTTTGAAATTTTTTGCGACGGGTTGTAGCGCGACTCGTGGCGTCCGTGGCGTAGTTGGTTAAAATGCGTGGCCGCTATGTCAAAGAACCTGGAGACCCGGGTTCGAATCCCAGCAGCGACAGAAAATTATTTGAATTAATTAATTAATTCTTAACCTCAGAGAGTAATCAAAATGCCATGTAAAGCTTCTTGAGAACAAGAACATTCTGTTCATCGCCGTTCGGAGTCGGCGTTAAACATGTAGGTCCGGTTCTCGGTCAATTGTGTACAAACTTAATAACACGCACAACACAATTGATCATAAGAAGCTAGGTCAAAGTTCTTTCAAGGGCTGAAATGGCCAGTTATCTATTTTTTCTTTTTTTGCGACTTATAACTGTCGATCAGGAGATGCTTTTAATAAACGATATGGACATTCAGCGCATCATTACTAGTGGAGAAACTTGGGTATAACAGTATGACGTCGAAACAGCTCAACACTCTACAGAGTGGCGCTTACCAGATAAGTCGAAACCCAAAAAAACTACGACAAAGTCGTTCAAAAATTAAGATGATGTTGACTGTCTTCTTCGATTTTCAAGGTGGCGTGCACTCAAAATTCCTTCCGAAAGGTCATTCGACCAACGCTCAATATTATTTCAATGTTTTGAAGTGTTTGCGCGAGAATATTCGAATTATTGATGTACAATTCATGGTTTTTACACCACGATAATGCACCAGCTCACACATCACGCATTGTACTCGATTATTTGACCAAAAACAATATCAATATCGTTCAACAAGCATCATATTCTCCAGATATGGCCCCTTGGGACATTTTCCTGTTCCCTAAACTCAAATTGTCGCTTCGTTGTAAACATTTTGATGCGATTGAAGTCATCGAAGAGAATTCGCCGAGGGAGCTAAAGAACATTCCGAAATTGGCCTACCAAAAATGCTTTCAAGAATGGAAAAACGTTGGCATATCGCACACTAAATACAAAATACTCACAACTCAAAATTTTCCGAAATCGTCTTATTGTCATTAATCAATTCACAACACACATCTCTAACTACTGCAAAAAGTTAGATTCTTTCTCACCACCGTCTTCTGTAACTGTTAAAATACCGCTTTCAGTGTATTTTGAGATGCTGCTGCAACTAAAAGAGAACTACATATTTTTATTCGCGCCAATTTTATGAAGAACAGCTGATAAACCATACCAAACATTCTTCTACTTGGAATTTCTTAAGAGTGGAACGCAATTTTTTTAAAAATATTTTTTTTTTATTTTTAAAAATATGTTTTGTATTTGGTGTGCGATACACATTATCGCCTCCGATGGTGATTATTTTGAAGGTGATGAAATAAATATTGAAAAATAATTGACCGTTGTTGTTTCATTTGTACAGTCCGCTTCAGTTTTGAACAGGAGGTACTATAGTGTACACTATTCAAGTACTGTGAATATAAGGTTTTGTGCAGCCCTTTAGTATAGACCTCTGTAAATTTTCGAGAGATGCGACATATTTCTTGTTTTTTTTATATTTATTAATTATACAAGACAAATTACAACTATAAAATGTATCCATTTATTTAAAAAAAAGAATGGACGAGCAACCTTAATCGATCAAATGCTTAATCGTTCTTACAACTTTACAATCGACTCTAAACAATAAACTATACAATGTAGGTGAATGATTAGAATTCGTTGGATATGTGTTCTTATGTGCAGAATAATTAATCAAAAATATGTTTATAAAAAATAGCAACAATTTCAAAGAATTAAACGTTGCATGATAAAAAAATATCACTAAATATAGGTTGATGCGCAATTTCCATTTGAGTAAGTTAATCATTTGAAGAGTTACATCCATTTAACATCATTATAAACAGTTTTAGTCACGTTTAGCAATTCAATATTTAGACACCTGATGCTTACAACAAGTTTGTTAATGAGTTTTTATTTGATAAAATTATGTTTTTCAGAATAATTTTGTATGTAAGGAAATTTTATAATTTAGAGCTTGTTGCACCAGGAATAGACTTCAGGTAACGCCGGTGAGTACTCCAGATCGTACATTTGAGATTTGATAAAAGCACGTTTGTCCTTGGGTTCGGGACGTACTGATGCTAATCCTAAAAGATAAATAAAATTGTTATCATTTAGAAGATATTATATATATGAAAGTAGAGCTCTCGATTTTTCGAGCAACCGGGGTACCCGTATAAACAGAAATGTCTTAATCCTACGCTGGTAGTTTCGGGTATTTGTGATTATTTCAAACTACTCGGGCTATACACGGTATTTCGAGCAACCTAGTTATTAACGAGCCCATTTTTGGGACAGCAATGACTGTTTGTTGTTTTATTTGTTCCTGTGTTTGGTTTTGTTATTGTACTTTTCGTAAAGTAACAATGAAAATTTAAATTTGTGTAGATGTCTTGGGGCTCAGTCTTGGAGTATTTTGCTATGTGTCGCTCATTAAAAAAAAAAGTCTATCACACATCCCTTAAATAATTATAATTCAAACATTTTAGATTCATGTTCAGGGGGTCAAAATACATGGGAATATGTGGGTTTACCTTCTCACACTCAAACTTTATTTTTGTGTGTCGGTTTAATATGAAATTATTCATGAAAAAACGGAAAAGTCCCAATGCCTTACAATTTGCGTCCCAATGCCATATGAGATAAATAGGATATATTTTTTCACTGAACTGACCTATAAAGATTATAAAGCTATTTATGCTTTACACAAAGATTTGTGTTACAAAATGTCATCCCACAAAAAATGTCTCCGTGTCCCGATGCCTGATGTTTTTTGAATGCAGGATTCTAAAAAACTCTTACACATTTAGTATTAATATAAATGCATTTGGTGAGGCATAAGTCGGTAAGTTAGTTGGCATAAGTAGTTCTATTCGCTCGTTTTCTTCAATAAGGTTACAATCCAAAAAACATAAAAATTGAGTTAATTATACAGCAACATTCGTGTTACCATGACATATGCTGTGTACAATTTTGGTAACGATATCTTCTTTAATTTTTGCAGGAGCGTAGAATTTGTGATTCATTCACCTCAATATATTCCCGATTAGATCGTATTATATATCGATAATATCCAGTTTTTTTTTTGTCACTTTGTATGAATTAAACCATGTACGTTACAGTAGTACATGTATAATTGATGTTTTGTCCATATTTTGAAAATGGTGAATTAATTTCCTTTCTCTGTTCAAAACTTAAAATGCTTCTCCTGAAAAATCTAGTTTTTTTGAGTTGTAACGTTATTGAAGAAAACGAGCGTATTGTAGAAAAAAATTAAAAAAATATTCCACAAATATTTCTGAACTTAAATGTATTTTTATTTGCAAAATATGTACTCCAAATGTCCCAATGTCTTATTTGGAACGAGCAATGTATATGAATAACCGAAAATCTATTGTCCCCACGATGCAGAATTTTAACAATGCATGAGTTGCATAGGCGAAATCCAACATCAACACAATAAGAAATCAACAAAAATCAATGAAAAATTTCTAAAAAATTGAGCGTTTTAAGACATTTCACTCGTTTTCATTAAAAACTTTTTAAATAAATTTAAAAATATAAAGACCATTTAATTTATTAAATAAAAAACATGGCTTATAATGAAAAATTAATTTTTGCAATTTTGCAATCAATTTATAATGAAAAATCAAACAATCTGTTAAGTGAGCAAATTCGATAGAAATTATAATTACCTTTCTCATAGGCGTACTCCATAACCTTCAAAGCAATCTCAATCGAGCAGCAGGTGATCTTCTTCAATGGTGGATACAAGCTTCCCTTGGCCAAATCTTCGGCCGTGCATAGCTCGGCCAATTTTTCCGCCGAGATCAAGAAAACTTCTTCTGGAATGGTCAACATACCAGCGCATATAACACCCAATGCAACACCAGGGAAAATGTAAGAATTGTTACCCTGACCGGGATAGAATTTTTTGCCATTATATTCGACGGGTGGAAAAGGTGAACCCGAGGCAAAAATGCAAGTACCATTGGTATGGGTATAAGCTTGCTCGGCGGTACATTCAGCCTTATGAGTAGGATTAGAGAGTGCAAATATGATAGGCATTTCATTATATTCGGCCATCAGGCAAAGTATCTCTGGGGTAAAGGCGCCACCAATGGCAGAAGCTCCAATCAAAACAGTCGGCTTGCATGTACGCAATGCATCGATCAACTTATCGACGGGCTCATGTTCTTGTGCAAATGCCAACTTGTGATGTGTGAGTCCACCAGCTGGACGATCTTTGACAATTAAGCCCTTGCTGTCAACCATCCAAATACGTTTCTTAGCTTCAGCTTCGGTGAGACCCTCCTGCAACATGGCCATTAGGCAGAGATTGGCTATACCAAGCGCAGCCTCTCCGGCACCCTGGAATAGTATAGTGTTTTCTTTCAGTTGAGTGTTCTTAATCTTCAGCGAAGACATTAAACCAGCTACTGCTACTGATGCTGTGCCCTGTATATCGTCATTGAAGGTACAATAGGAATCGCGGTATTTGGCCAGAAGACGGAATGCATTAGCGTTGCCAAAGTCCTCAAATTGAATAAGGCAATTTTGACCGTATCGTCTAACGACAGCTTGCATGAACTCTTCAATAAACTCATCATATTCGCCGCCAGTAACACGCTTCTGACGTAACCCAATATACAGTGGATCATCAATGATACTTTGAGTATTCGTGCCGACATCGAGTGTGATGGGCAAACATTGGTTTGGTTTAATGCCAGCCAGGGCAGTATAAAGTGAAAGTTTACCCACCGGGATACCCATGCCGTTGGCACCCAAATCACCCAAACCCAAAATACGTTCACCATCGGTTACCACAATAGCACGCACGTCACTTTCCGGCCAGTTCTATAAGAGAGAAGAGAAAGGGACGATTTATACTTTGAAATTTGACCCTTCATTACATAACAATCTCAAGTATAACACAGTCAATTTCAGCTCACCTTTAACACACTGTAAATATGCCCCTTATCATTGATGGTTATGTACATTCCCTTCGGATGCATATATACCAAGCTAAATTTCTGACAAGCCAGACCAACAGTGGGCGTGTAAACAAGTGGCATCATCTTGGCGACATTCGTTGCCATAACCTTGTAGAAGAGGCGCTCATTTCGTTCAGCCAGACTATTCAAGTACATATATTTATCCAGATCATTTTCCAGACGATCGAGCAGCAACAGGCAATGCTTAACCTGTTCTTCTTCGCTCTTTACAACAGCTGGTAACAGACCATGAATACCCAGCAATTGACGTTCTTCCGTTGTAAAGGCTAGTCCCTAAAAGAAAGTACGCAAATAAATAAATGTTTTACATAAATCGCTTACAAATAAATTATTGCAATTGAATAAATTTGCCGGCTATTAATAAGTGAACGTTTAGGAGCGCTAAGAGAAATTAGTTTCGAAGTCACGTAGTCATCATTAAAACGTTTCGTAATTATACATTTTTATTGATTATAAACTTCATAAGGTAAAGGGTGTATCAATAAGAGGTTTAGGATTTGTTTTTTTTATTTTTTTTTTTTTTTTTGATTAAACCTAACAATTGTTAGGATGTCTGACATTTTTACCGAATTTTAAAGTAGATGCATGGAGATTATGTATGGAACATACTATCTTTCAAAACTATCAAGCGACCAGTTGTTAAATAATACGCCTTTGCAACCCTACATCACTTGTTGATACATCCTTGATATAATATTTAGGCAATTCACAAGGTGTCGTATCGTGTCGTATTACATTAAAAAATGCAGGAAAGTGGCGAAAAAATGGTAAATATTGTATAATTATAAAAAATATGACATACAACTCCAAGATTGTGTTCACAAAGGTTGTATTTTTACACTTTACACAACTTTAGAACATCTTGTGAATTGCCTAATTATTTTCTAACATTGTTTGCACATTTTGGACCTTATGATAGCCCCTTTCCAAACCTCAACATTTTATAATTGATATGAACATATAGATTAAAGATCGATGTTACAACCCTGCCGCGGAGTTTATGATAGCCCCTTTCCAAACCTCAACATTTTATAATTGATATGAACATATAGATTAAAGATCGATGTTACAACCCTGCCGCGGATTTCTCAGTAGTAACTGTATATACTTTATTTTAAGTAATGAGTCCGATATAGACACTCGTTGCCTTTTTTAAATTTAGGAAGTTTTTCGTTTCTTTCCCACTAAAATTTCATCAGTTCTCGAACCAAGGGAGAAATGACTGAAGCCCTAGAGGTCAAATAAATTTATGTTGGAAAAGAGTAAAAATTACGGAATATATTAAAAAAAATGAGAGGAATTATTCGATTCAGTATCGAAATAAATATTAAGGACATTCAACTTTCAATTTCCAAAATCAAAACTATAATTTCGGAGTTCATTACACTCGGCATAATCGGAATATCTAAAAATTTCACGTCAATGGATGGTAAAATAATGGTGGTTAAATGTAATAGTACATAGTACAAATTTGTTTAATTAACTATCGGTGAGATATATAACCAAGTTGGTTTGGTGGATCGTTATAATGCATGAATAATTATTTTACCATTAAAAACACAGAATTTCAATAGTTATGGTGTCGAAATAACGGTATTTCAAAAATAAGAATTCGTTAAAAAAAGGAAAGATTGGCATGTAAACATGTAGATATATTATCCACTCCAATTTCAACTAGATATACATGAAACTACACATAATGTAGAAATTTTATAAAAAAAATACCTATCGAAGCGTATTCGTTAAAAGATCAAATCCTTTCTTGTGTGGATATTATTAAATGTCAAAAACTCTTGCATACATTAGGTCTTCCGTGTACTCGAAAAAAATGGTAAAAATTTCGCCTTGTCAAAAGTTGTAAGTTTTAGTCCAAGGAATTTAGTTTGGTAAAAGTGTCAAACTGCTTGAAATCAGCTGTTAGCAAAGTAATAGCAGAAAATCAAAACTTCTTTGAAATAAATAAAAACTATTGAAATCGAAACCAAAAAAATGGTAAATTGTGTAAAAAAACATATAAAATTAATTTCAATATTGTTAAAAATCATTAGGGACCATATTACACGGTGCTCGTTTGCTCGGCGTGCAAATAATTTTCCAATGCAAAAATGCCAAAAATCAGTGAGAGTGTGAGAGGATCAACACTTTGTAGACCGAGCAAAATATGTTCATTTTTGCTCGGTGTACATGGCAGCGAGCACCGTGCAACGGTGTTTCTGGGTGGTGAAATTAAAGATTTGGGCGTTTAAGTAGCTAAAAAGAACATTTTGTGAAGAAAAGTGCTACTATTGTGCTAAGTGCTACCTTGTTGGAATAAAGTGTAGGAGAAAAGCAAGGAACTGAATGAAATGTCAAAACTAGCTTGGCGAGCATATTTCTGTCGTGTGACCTACCAACCAGCGTTGCCGTTTTGCTACAATTGCAGCAAATTTGCTACGTTTAAAATGAAAAGCTACAATGCTACATTGCTTCTTCAAATGCTACATTTTCATAGTTTCAAACAATTTTGTATTTCCAATAGAAAAAATTAGAAAACGGACACTTTATATTTTAAAACAAATAAATATTTTTTAAAATATAAAGTGCATTAAAAAATGCATTCACTGTGCGAATCGTTGATGAATGTCAACGTAAAATTCGCTGCTATCTTCACGTTAATGTGATTTTGTGTAACGCTTGAAATGGATAGGTAAGTTGATATACAATTGATAATTTTAAATCAACAGGCTTAAATCCATTGTTTTTTTCTTAGATTCGTGGTGAAGAAACCAAGAGTAGAGAAAGTGGAGAAAAAAATTGAAGTCGAGAAAAAATTTATGATTTCAAATAAAATTTCCTTCAATTAGAATAAATTTTCACATATTCGAAGAAATATTTCTTCACTTGTCGGAAAGGAAAATATTTCAAGTCTCTAATAATGATAAGTATTTTTCTCGCACTAAAAAACTCTCATTTATAGATAAAATTTTCTAGAAAATGAAAAGTTTTTCTCTACTGTAGATAAACAATTCAGTATGCAAAATATTTTCTTCAATAAAAACAAATCTTTTCTCAAAAAAAAAACAAAGTCTTTTTCTCTAAGAACGATATATTTTTCATAGATTTCTCGTTTTCATAGAAGCTTTTTACCATTTTTTGAGAATTTTTGGTATCAAATTTAGAGAAAAACATTGTCTGGAGCAAACTCTATACCATTTTTCTCGAGAAAATGTTTTTCTCTAAATGTGATACCAAAAATTCCCAAATTTAAGCCAAAAATTCCCAGACAGAAATTTAAGCCATCTCGTACTAGAAAAAAATGTACTGCCAAAATTTCAGCTCTATAGGCTCAGTAATTTTGAAGTTTCAAGCTATCACTCAGACAGCGTTTTGCTTTTTGTATATCAACGGTGCTTACGAAAAAATCTTCCAACAGAAAATGGCGGCGAAGAAAATCTCTTTATTCAAAATGCGGCGGAAAAAATCACTTTTATCAAATTCGGCGAAAAAAATCACTTTTATCAAAATGCGGCGAAAAAAATCACTTTTATATAAAAATCAGTTTTAGAGTACTGTAAGGAATTATAAAGATGTAATAATAAATAGAAATAATTATTTGAAAATATAATTTTTTTCCCACTCCTTAAAAAATGCAGCGTTGTTAAGTCACACTCTGAAAAGAGATTTTCTTCGCCGCATTTCATAAAAAGAGATTTTCTTCGACGAATTTAAAAAAAACGGATTTTCTTCGCCGCATTTTTTGATATGGATTTTTTTCGCCGCATTTTGTAAAAAGATTTTTGTCGCCGCAGTTTAAAAAAAGAATTTTCTTGATCGCGTTTAAAGAAGAGATAGTTTTCGTAGGAACCGTCGATATATACATATTTTGGATAAAGATTATAACTTTTGATTGGTAAGAGATACTATGATAATTTTTTCTAATAAATTAATTTTTTAGCATGTATATTTTTTGAAAAATATAAAAACACAATATTGGAAAAAATAATTTTGTTCGAATAAATTAAGGTCTTGTTTTTTTAATCACAAAAATGGTTTTTAACTTTTGCGTACAATTGAAATAACTTTTGCTTTTAAATGTTATAACTTTTAAATAGAGTTGAAAATTTGCGAATTTGAATTTAAATTATTTTTATAACAAAACCAACTTTTGAGCCTTTTTTTGAGGAGAACTCCAATATTTCAGACCTTTTTTGAAAAAAATACATAAAATATATATACTCAACTAACGATATTCTTGCAATAAGATTTTCATAGTACTTTGATGGAGCGTAAAACGAAAAAAAAAAGATACAGTATACCGTGTATACAGTAAAGAAGCGAAACTTCTTCTTTGTATACACTCTTTCTTTTCTAGAATAAGAACGATTTTAGTGTTAAGGCTCGATTATGCAATCGTAAAGCTACGCAACGTAACGTGTAGAGTTCTATCTGGAATAGAACCCATCGCTGCACAAGGGAGAAAACTCAGAGCGTAGCTTTATAGAAAGTTTGAGAGCGAGAGTATGATCGTGAGAAATTCAAGTGTTGCATATTCCGCATATTAAGAGAATAATTTCTTAAAAAGGGATTTTTTTATTTTACATATCTACAATGAGCGATTTTTTTTTGCCAATGGGAGCTTCAGGTGCATTTATAAATTTGTTTTTCAAAAAATTGTTTTGGCATATTAATAAGGAGTTTCACAGAACAATGTCACAACAATAAATCTACCTCAACTGTAAACTTGATCTTAGCTTTCATTTTTATTTCTTAAAAACTAAAAATCAAAAATTACCGGTTATTTTGTACTCAAAAACTATGGGACAAATTTTAGTTATTATTTTTGCTTTAAAAAAATTAAGCCTTATAAATACTTTTTTGTTCAAAACTTTAAATGTGAAAAGATAACTAAAACTTTCACACACACGTTATACTTACTATTATTAATAGTAAATAGTTCGATATAAAATTATATAACTAAGATATGTATAAAATAGTTGTCCATTGAAAGAACTTATTCCAACTTTTCTTGCGCACAGTGTCAAGTTAGCGTCATGGGCGACAGCATATGCTTCATGAATTTGGGTTTTTATATAATTTTATATCGCAATATTATGAATAAAAATATAATATGTGTAATGTGAGCAAAATTCATTGAGGTTATATTAATATATTGAATTAGAGATATACCAACGTTGGTATTCTAAAAAAATATTGGCATGGCAGCTCTAGTATGAGAGTCTAATAATAGGTCTGTTTCCGTACTTTACACTGTGTAAGATTTGTGTAAAACGTGTGCTAGAGAGTAAAAACGAAATGTGAGAATAGTTGCAAAAGTACGGAAACAGCTTCTAGTAAGTTTCAAGCACAAAACAGCTGATTTTGACTGCAGACGGCAGCACAAAATTTAAAACACTTTCACTCGAATTATTAAAAGCCATTTTTAATGCAAAACTGTACAATTACTTAATTTTTATTTATTATTATTTATTTATTGTACGTAAATTTCTTTTTAGGCACACAATTTGTGCATTTATTAATCGCAAAACATAAACAATTACGAAATGTAATTTGACATTTGCTTCTTCTTATTGATGCTTATTCTTCTTGATGCTTGTTCTTACTTTACTCGAAGTTTCGAGTTCTAGCACTCTCTGTGCACTTTGTGTGCTCGAGAGAGCGATTTTATGCTTGTTCTTCTTCTCCCATTTTAAGCACAGAAAGTACGGAAACAGAAAATAGCGTCCCACAAGTTACACAGTGTGCGTACGGAAACAGACCTAATGAGTCTCACATCTGAAGCGCTTTTTAAGTAAACCAAATTCATATTAAAATTTATATTGGATATCCTAGGATGAAAGCGCTTCTTAACAAACAAATGGCTCTTAAAAAAAAAAACAAAGCGAGAAAACTTTCAAGATGCGGGGATTGAACTCGGACCGTTGGCGCTACAATCAAATGTCTTACTGCTGTGCTATTTCCCGCCAATTTAGTTATGAACAAAATGTGTATAAAAATATGAGCTCCACAACTCTGAACTCTGAAAAGCACATCCTCCAAGCATACCAAAAATGCGCATAAAAAGCGCTATTTCTAGGAACGCTTTTTATTTTCCCGCTGGGCATCTACAGCAAAAGTAGTTTGATTAATTGGTATATAGAGCAAATCTTTATATGAAGAGTTTATATCGTTGGATGGGGCGTTGTCTTTGTAATCTTTAGTTCGCAGGTTAGATCCTCAGCGGTGACAAGGAAATTTTTTCAGTCTATTATGCAATGTATATCTCTCTCATTCTCTCTACTGTAAAACATATCTTTCTTCTCCATCGTGTAACGAAATGAAGTAAATTGACCTTGAAATTTCACTCCTCAATATTCTCGTACAAATTTCGAAGCGCCGCCTAAGAAGT
Organism: Pherbina coryleti; assembly: GCA_943735915.1. Taxonomy (NCBI): domain Eukaryota; kingdom Metazoa; phylum Arthropoda; class Insecta; order Diptera; family Sciomyzidae; genus Pherbina; species Pherbina coryleti. The sequence goes on along the minus strand of OX030949.1, from coordinate 100,423,985 downwards.
TTCACTTCAAAAAATTTAACAAAATGTATTAAAAAACAGCGGAGATATTTGAATCGAAAGTCACAAAATTAAATTTCTGATTGCTTTTTTCTCATTTTTGAGCAACATGTTGCATTAAATATATCGTTGTATTCAAATTTTTCATAGTTTTCAAGATATGTTCATGTTTTTGATGTCATAACGGAAATTTTTTTAATTTTGCCAAATTTAAGAAGTATTGTATATTTTGTAAATATTTGCATATATAACCTGAGAAAACAACTAAAAATATGCGATTTTATAAAAAATTTGTACTACAGCACCATCTGGTGTCCAAGGTGGATCAAAGAAAATAGCGCCAAAACACTCATTGTACCTGAAAACCCTTACGTACCAATTTTCATTCTGATCGCATTAGCGGTTTGTGAGTTTTAGGTGGTTTTGTAAAAAATTTGTACAACAGCGCCCTCTAGTGTTTAAGGTGGATCAAAATTGATAGCCCTATGACTTGCCTTGTACCAAAAAACTTCTATACACAAAGTTTCATCACGATCGGATAAACGGTGTAGAAATGTATTCAGGACACACAAGCGCACATTCATTTTTATTTATAAGATAGAAAAATATTCTGGATTGCTAAGGGGAGGTATGAATCCCCCCATATCTACGGCGTTGGTTCCACTGCTTTATTACTGTAACTTCATTAGCGGTTTGAAGCACCCAATGAGACCTGGTTGGGCTTTTATTAATAAAATTCAATAACAATATTCAACAATAAGAGGTTGCGATAACGATGCAGTGGCACTAGCCTGTAACATTCATATTTATAAAAACAAGAATTGTTCCATTTTTTACAGAGTTTGAGTGTTTCTTTTAATATTATTTAAAACAATAATTGCTGTGTCTTTGCTTGAATAAAATAAAAATATAAACAAATAAAATTTTCGATAAAAAACAAATTCTGCCAAATAGCTGCCTCTAATTATTATTGCTAGACTAAAATTTTTTTGTTTTTGCTACATTGCAGCCAGATTTGATACGAATTTTGCTACGGAGAAAATGTACTGAGTGGCAACACTGCTACCAACGTGCAAATTGAGAAAAGAGAATAAAAGTGTTCATTACACGCCGAGCAAACGAGCACCGTGTAATATGGGCCTAGCATGTCGTCTGAACTATCGATACTCCACATTAGAGCCTGAACAGAATCAAAAATCGTTGCGACCAACGACCCTCTCTGGTCGTCGAACGCTGAGAATGTGTCCAGAATGAGAGCCTGAACAGAATCAAAAATCGTTGCGACCAACGACCCTCTCTGGACGTCGAACGCAGAGAATGTGTCCAGAATGATGCGATTGCGATTAACGATTCAAAGTTGCTTTTATTTAGTATTTTTTTATTTATTTTTTCTATTTCATTTCAATGTATTAGTCTCTTCAATTGTGTGAATACAACACACACAAAGAAGAAACGTCAAGACATAATAAAAACTAAGGAAATGTCTTTGAACATATCCCATTTCTAGCAAAAATATGGCAACACAAATGACACTCAGTGAGAGAATCGTCGGTCACAAGAGAAGAAATAGAATAGATTCTAATTGTGCGATTTATCGTTGCGGAGAAAGAGCTGCGTTTTTTTCTTCATTTTGCATGTATTTTCCAACAACAAAGATCGGCGGTCGCAACGATTTTTGATTCTGTTCAGGCTCTGATGCGATTGCGATTAACGATTCAAAGTTGCTTTTATTTTGTATTTTTTTATTTATTTTTTCTATTTCATTTCAATGTATTGGTCTCTTCAATTGTGTGAATACAACACACACAAACACGAAATGTCAGAAGATAAAACAAAACTAAGCAAATTTCATGAAACACAGCCAATTCTTAGCAAAAATATGGCAACACTAATGGCACTCAGAGAGAGAATCGTCGGTCGCAAGAGAAGAAATAGAATAGATTCTAATTGTGCGATTTATCGTTGCGGAAAAAGAGCTGCGTTTTTTTCTACATTTTGCATGTATTTTCCAACAACAAAGATCGAAGGCCGCAACGATTTTTGATTCTGTTCAGGCTCTTAAACAAACAGTTTTATTTTACAGTTTACACAATTTTAGTCCAAAAAGCATTCCCGTACTTTTTTGTTTTCTCTATTTTTGAGAGATTTTTCCTTACTCTCACGCTTTTGACAATTTTACCATTTTTAGTCCTGAAAGTACGTCTCCGTTCTCACTTCAAGTAACTTGAAGTTACTCGAAAGCACCGTTGCCAGATTGGGCGATTTATCGCCAATTGGGCGCTTTTTTTCTTGTTTTTGCGCTTAAATTTTTAGGAAATCGCCTGGCGATTTTTTGGGCGATTTTTGTAAAAACAAAAATTTTTCAAAAACTCATCTAATGTGTTTAAAATTTCAATTAAAGAAAATAACAATTGTTTTAAGTGTTTGGAACACTCTTTTAACAATGTGACTGAACACAGCTCACAAGCCCTTATCGATAATTTATTTATATCGAAATACTTATTTTTTTGAGACCGTTTCTTCAAAACATCAACTCACTTAATTCATATTTTCAACGAGAAAAAGTTGACTTTTTTCAAGCTTATGTTGAAATCACAACATTTATTTAAAGACCTGTTTCAAAAATTATAAAAGAAGACATGTCAAAAATTTCAATTTTGATAATTTAGCTACATTCAGCTTAAATAAAATTTTAGCGGATAAAAGCAATTATAAAAGAATTAATGACCTAACATTTCATTATCAGTTCCATGAAGAACACTTCACAAATTAAGTGATGATATTGTTATGATAGACATACTATCAAAATGCCAGAATGTCATTACAGTTTTAATCAAGGAAATGTTAAAACGATTACCTAGTCTGTTAGAAATGTTTGAAAATGCTTTTATTTAATGTCCTGAAAGATGTTTAAACTATATAAGACCTTCTTTCCGTGAACTCCCTCTTCATTATCTATCTCTTGAAGAGCGACGTGCAGTAGAAATCGAATACGAATCTTTGTTGACATTTGCATGGAGCAATGTTTTCAAAAACAAAGTGCCATCTGAAAGTGAAGAATTTTGGTAATCGGCATACAAAATTAAGACAGCCGTAGGCGGAAAAATGTTTGACAATATTTGTAAGTTGGCATTCATCTTGTATGAACTAAATCAATGTATGAACTAAACAATACTTCGAGAATTGACGAAACGGAGGAAGAGTCTAATATGGCTGAAGAAACTACGTTTTTTGCAAAAAGTTTTTTTTAAAGTTGCATATTGAAAAATTCTAAAAAGTTATAGTCTCTAAAAAATGTTCTTTAACGATAAAAATTCTCGTATAAAATGAAGTAGCTTTTTTATTATTTTTTATAGATCTCAAAAATATGAAAATAAGAATATCTAATACTATTAACAGATCTCAATATTATTTGAAAAAAAATGTATATAATTTGTTTTGTTTTTTCTAGTATAATAAATTTCTTAGAAAAAATGGCGATTTTTGGCGATTTTTTTTTTCATTGGGCGATTTTGGGCGATATTTTTTTTAAATCTCGCGCTTTTCTCAGAAAAGTTCTGGCAACACTGCTCGAAAGCGTTTCTTTATACATTTTTCCAGCACGAGAGAGAAGAACAAGCAAAATATAACTCTCTATTACTTGAAATATTTCATCGAGCACGAATCTTGAGCTTCAAACAGCTGATTTGCGAAATGACAGAATTAAATTGTCTTTTAATAATAATAACACTGTTCAACCAGTGTTGCCAGATTGAGGTAAATTTCCCTAATTGAGGTAATTTTTGACTCAGTTTTTGGGCAGAGGTAAATAAGGTAATTTTTTGACAAAAAGTGGTAAATTTTGTGAAAATAATTTTTTAGAATTGTTAATTTTTCGAGTTATTGGCAACACTGTTACATCTTTGAACATACTCACAAGCAGTTTAATATTCTTGTGAATCATCCTGTGTAACAAAAAAAAAAATTTAATTATCCATCTCTAGTTGCTGAATAAAGCAACAAATGAATTAAATTCAAAAATAGCAAAACAAAATAGCTGGTAAGTTCCAGTTTATACACGTCAAGAGTTGACGGTCAACTCTTGAATTTGTTGATGCAAGTATACTATCAAAAATAACTAACGGTTGTTAGTTATTAAATAATTTGTTAATTTTTTTTTTTTTTTTTTTTTTTGGGAAAAGGTAAATTTTCTCCGAAAGTGGTAAATTTTTTCCAAAATATTGGTAAATTTCAGTTCGTCTCTCTGGCAACACTGTGTTCAACACGAAAAAAATAACAAGTTTCTGACAACGTATTCTGATAGAAGGAACAAAAAAACAATACACGTGTATCGGCGTTTTGAAAGTTTACGTATGCGTCTTATTTTAGGGGGGATTTAATTTTCACCCTTTTTGAACATTCTTAAAATGAATCGGCATAGGAATTCATGTTATCCTTACATTTTGGGTATAGGATGTGTTCTGAGGATTTATGTAAAATACTACGTGGAATATTTTTGTGGAACATTTAACCCCCTGACTTCTCAATTTATGGGTCTTTTTTGACCTTTTTGTGATAACCATAAATTATACCATAAATTCAATCGCCACAATTGTCTTTTACTGTGAAAAAAATGTATGCTATTTTTAGCAAATAAATAAAAATAAAGTTAAAATAAGAAAAACTATCGCAAATAGAAGTGTTAATCTTTTAAATATACTGCTACCAAATGCTTCAGCTCTTCCTGGAGAACAATTCACTTGCAACTTCTTTGAATTTTCCATTTTTTAAAAATAAACCAAGCAACCAATCAAATTTTTATTAAAATTCAATTGTCAAAAAACAACTATCGTGTTACATGATACAATTATACAAGGTAGGAGTGACAACTTGCCTTTTTCTCACCAGTACCTTGCGCCGACTGTCATTTGCCTGAATATTTTGTTTTCTATTTTCTTTTCTTTTTCTTCGTTCTCTAATTTATACTATTTTTGACAGTTGGCGCACGACGAAAGAACTGTCACTCCTACCTTGTATAATTGTATCATGTCGTGTTAGAAACTTCATTTGAAGTCGTTTCCGTACTTTTTGACAAAGTTTTTTCATTTTGACAGATAATCAAATTAATCTATTTATTACTCGAACTTGGAGGACGATCCTCACAAGGCAACGCGTGAGGATCAGAGGGGCGATCTTCACATGGCAAAGTGTCTGACTGCCTCAACCTCGAACTCGTCTCAAGTCGACTCAAACCTCTCCGTGGTGTCCTCTAGAAACAACTAACTGGCAACTGTTAGTTTGACGGCTAACCTGAGCGGCGGGCTACCTGCCTTTAAGGGGTTGTGCGTCGGGTTTGAAGCCCACCACGTAAAAAACAATTTCAATTAAACGCAAAAGAATAAAAAAGATACAAGGCTGACATCACTGCAATCCAAGAAATGCGATGGAAGGGAAAGGGTTGCTTACGGCAAGCATCCTGTGATATCTACCACAGCGGCTATGCGGAGAAGCACGAGTTTGGATGCGGATTCGTGGTTGGCAAGAGACTAATCCGTTTCAAGGCTAAATTCTTCAATATAAGCCTTATTTGTGCGCACGCTCCGACAGAAGACAAGGATGATGAGACCAAAGACAGCTTCTACGAGCGCCTATGAGCGCAGCCCCTGCCACGACATAAAAGTCGTGCTTGGTGACTTCAACGCCAAGGTGGAAAAAGAAAATATCTTTGATCCAACAGTCGGAAAGTTCAGCCTCCACGACATTACCTCCGATAACGGAATGACGCTGATTGACTTTGCCGCAGCGCGAAACATGGTCGTTAGTAGCACTAGATTCAAGCATCTCAATATTCATAAAGCAACTTGGCAGTCTCCTGATCAAAAGACGTGCAACCAAATTGACCACGTTTTGATTGACGGAAGGCACTCTTCCAGTGTTTTAGATGTACTCACGATTCGTGGTGCCAATATGGACTCGGATCCTTATCTGGTCGCAGCCAAGATCCGTACACGCATGGGCGCAACCAAGAATGCGCGCAATCCAGCACAGAGAAAGCAAGACGTCGTAAAGCTGCAATCATAAGTACAACCGAAGACTTCGCTACTCGACTCTTACTCCTGCTTCAAGAAAGCACCCCTCCGATCAACGATATATGCGCGCAGTGGAATCACATTTTCCATTCTGTGCGTACGACTGCGGAAGATGTGATTGGCTATCACCGCCCTCGCCGAAACCAGTGGCACGACCAAGAGTGTCGCGACGCCACTGCAGAAAAAGACGCCGCCTACAAAGCCACCCTGCAGTCGGTTGAAACGTGTGCTGCTAAAGAGCGATACAAAGAGAAGAGGAGTGAAAAGACGCATTTTCAGGCGAGAGAAAAGAGATGCGGAAAAACGTGAGTCCAAGAAAATTGAAAAGCATGGTGACAGGAATGAGGTCCGAACATTTTTCGAAAAAATAAGACGCCTGGCCAATAGTTTCAAGACCAGGGCCCTTTCCTGCAAGGATGAAAACGGGAATTCAATGACAGATATCCAGAGTACACTGATGATGTGGAGGGAACACTTCTCTAGGCTTGTGAATGCCGCTGAAGACAACAATCCCGCCAATAGAGATGATATCCCGGAAACCCCAGTTTTGGACGAGAGCGTTGAAGTTCCGCTGCCCGACCATAATGAAGTCTTGAAAGCTATAGCTCGGCTTAGAAACAACAAAGCCGCAGGAGCCGATGGTTTACCGCTGATCTCTTCAAGAATGGAGGCAAAGCTCTATTTAAATGCATTCATGAGCTCCTATGCAGAATATGGTCGGAAGAATGCATTCCAAATGATTGGAACCTCAGTGTGTTCTGCCCAATACACAAGAAATGCGATCCCACCATTTGCGCCAACTACCTTCTTAATATCGCATATAAGGTCCTGTCGAGCGTATTATGTGAAAGACTAAATCCCATCGTAAACCAGCTGATTGAACATAATACGCGCGAAGTCAGTGCAGGATTCTCCAGATTAGCGAAAGAGTCGAGCGAAAGATGAAACACTTAGTGTCAACAAATAAAAAAGCAGTTGACAACATCTCCTTCGAGGTTATTAAGGACTTCGTTTACCTGGGATCCAGCATAAACTCTTTCAACGATGTCAGTATTGAGATAAAACGAAGGATTACTCTTGCCAACAGGTGTTACTTTGGGCTGAGTAGGCAATTGAGAAGCAGAGCCCTCTCTCGACGAACAAAACTCACGCTCAATAAGTCACTTATCATGCCAGTGCTATTATATGCAGCAAAAACCTGGACGTTGAGCAGTTCTGATGAAAAGACTTTGGGAGCCTTCAAGATCTTTGGTCCAATCTGCGTCAATGGCGAGTACCGAAATCAATGGAACCACGAGCTGTATGAACTGTACGCTGACATCGACATAGTTAAGCGCATTAAAATCGAGCGGCTCCGCTGGCTAGCTCATGTTGAGCGAATGGAAAACGCCGCTCCGGTGGTGGTCAACGCAGAAGAGGACGCCCACATCTTTTTTGGAAGGATCAGGTGTTGGATAACCTGACCACGCTTGGTGTTTCCAGCGCCAACAAGCGCAAAACAGAAATGGCTGGCGCAATATCTTATACGAGACCAAAACCGACCTACGGTGGTAATTGCCAGATAAGTAAGTAAGTATTACTCGAACTTTATGTGAAGTGAGTACGGAAACAGACTTAGTGTATTGTACTCAAATGAAGCAAAATTGTATGCTCCTCTTTAGCTTATCTGGCAATATTCTTTTCTGTATGTCAAGCGGTATTTAAGTTGCTTACGAAATATTGAAAAAAAAAAATACAACAATTTCAATGTTTTTGGGGAGTTTCTGATCATATCTCGTTTATTATCGGAGTTATTTTTAGGTTCTTGTATTAGTCAACTTTGTGTTCTTCAATTTATCTTTCCAGGCATTCTCTCTAGAATGGAATAAAACTGAAAAGTTGGTAAAATGACACAAACTTCTAATCCCTTCATTTTAGTCCTAATCGATTAAAACAACTCCCAGAATTCCGCAAATTATTTCCAAGCGCGATGCTCTTTAGAGCTGACTTATTATTAGCTTTTTAAACAAATCATTACAATAAAAAATAATTACATTTCGAATACTTTTAGTTTGCCAAATATTCATCTGAAGAAGGTCGTCAGCAACATCATTCACAACTGAGACAAGAGATGCACGTTGTATATTTATTTTTTTTTTTTTTCCTCTATAGTTAAATGTGTGTTAAGTTCGAATGTCGAATGTAGAAATCATTTCAAGTTCAATGTTCATTTCAAGTTCAATGTATAAGCTAATTATTGAACCTTGGCTAAGCTAGCTCAGCAAACAGTGGGACATAGCGTGAGTACTATTTGCGATAAGAGTGCGAGTTGAGACAGTCTCGTCATTTTTATGAGTCGGTTCTTATCTTAATAGACACGTGATCATGATATTTCCGAATAGGTGCAACTGATAGTGATTTTTATAATTATTCATATATATTTTTTTTAATATTTACCCTTCATCTTTTCCTACTCTATTCTAACTTTTTTTATACTATTTTAAGCGAAATTGTACAAGAATTTTTTTACCTTATTCAATTCAATTCAATTCAATAACTTGTACAAGGTTGTTTGTGATTCACGACTAAAACACAGTGAAACTTACAACTGACCTTAAAACAATACCAACAAAAAAAAAAAACTGCAACAAAGGTGTTAACTTGCCTTTTTGTATGTAAAATGTCTAACTATATATGTATTTATAAAACTTTGTAGCTATGTAAACAAAAGTTCTATAGTTTAAAATATTTTGCTTGGATACTGCTTTGATATATAAGGCCACCTTTTACTTTTGAACATTTTTTTGCGAATTTTTTTTTTTTTTTTTTGCTTATATGAACTAACATAGTACTAACATTGAGAACGTACTGCGAAAATTTCTAGCAAATCCATCGAGTTGTTTTGTTTTTTTTGCGAATTTTTTTATGTAAGTCAGACACAAAATCACGCCATATACTCATATTTGGTAATCTACCTTCTTTTCATATGTATACTGATTATGTATTCTTGCAAACAAAGTAGTAATGAAGTGTTGTTTTTGTTTTTTTCTCAAAATTATGTTTGTTTTTTTTCGAATAGATATACAGTAGGAACTTTTTGAAAACTACGTCTTGGGCCACTTTCCCCCTTATTTCTCGGAAACCAATCATCCGATTTGAATGAAATTTTTTTTCAACACCATCGAATGCATCGAAAAAACTTTTCAAACCAATCATAATTAAATATTATTATTTCAAAAACACTTACCATAACTTTAAATGTGTTTATCTCGAAACCACTTTTTCGCGATTGGTTGTAATAAAAACTTATTGGAAAAATTGTCCGATTTGAATAATTTTTGCATCACATACTTTAAACACCATGCATTCTCGTCGATACTAGAATCATGAGGGTAGCTCAAAAAACAACGGAGCTGGACCTGCATATTTTTAGTCTTAAAAAAATATCCTTTTCTTGAAATTTTGATATTTGGATGCTAGAGTTACGTTCTTTTTTTAACGACCCTCTTAATTCTAATACCGCCGATAACGGCATTAGTTCTCGACATATTAACGTTTTACTTTTTATTTTCAGATGATGCACAAACATTTTTTTATAACAACCAGCGGCATACCTTTTTTTTCCTGGCCTACTTTGACATAACATACAAAAACAACAACGGTAACAACAACAACAATAATTTTTGATATTTTATCTATACATTTAAAAAACTGTTTGTCGATATCTTTTACAGTTTTTTTACAATTCAATTTTAAGCTACACTAAGGGAAAAAAATATTAAATTTATCCAAAAACTTTTTTAATTTATCCAAAAAGCGAGTAATTTTTGCACCAATAACGCATTTACTTAAACCGACTACGTAAATATTTAAAATTTATTTAAATACTTTTTTTTTAAATAAAATATTAAAATATTTAAAATAAAATTAATAAAAAATATATTAAAATTATGCACGAATATATTTAAATATCTTACAAATATTTACTATTTGAAAATAAAACTATCGCATTTAAAGAAAATTTATATAAAAATATTGATTTTAAAAAACGACATATTTAAGTTGAAGAGGAGGAAGAAACGAGGAAGAAAAGAGGAAGAAAAGAGGAAGAAAAGAGGAAGAAAAGAGGAAGAAAAAGTAAGAGAAAGTAAAGCAAACCGTTGCAAGATATTTTTGAGAAAATATCGAGTTGTCACTCCACCCTACATAAATTCATCATCGCACACATCACCCATCGCAATCACAAATCATATTGACCAAACGTGCATTATATATTATCCTTGTAACACAAACTAAAGGAGAACTATAAGAACCTGCAACGGCAAGAAATAACTGCAGGAACAGAGTGCGACGCTGCTGCTGCTTGGCCGCTGTATGGAATGTGTGTGTAGGTGTGTGGTATAAATAAAATTCAAATACGGGAAAAAAACGAGTTGTAAGGAAAACATTTGATTTATCCACGTAAATATTTAAATAAAATTTATACTGAGGCGTGGATAATGCTAATATGCATTATTTCCCTTAGTGTAGACATTAAAGTTTGGGTCGCCAAGGTAAAGGACGCCCTTAACCCTTTGGCGAGTGTTGTCAGGGAATGGAAAAAAACCTTAACGATCGGTTCGTTTTTGATTTGTTCTGCATTTTTTGGCAAGCGCTACCTTTATTCCTCCTCATTCGTATATCGCTTTTCGACTCAATCACAAGCGCTACTCTTAACACGCAGAAGAGTGAGAGTGGCACAGAATGGAAAAGTTGTATTGAAAAAGCACAAAATACAATTTGCTCTGTTGTGGTTTTTGCTCGCCATCGCAAACAAGAACCAAAACCATACCAAATGTATCGTCGGTTTCTGCATTTTTTTTGTGCAATCGTTTTGCAAGTATCCAATTAAATCAAGTATATAATAATTCAATGAGCTTGTGTGGGAAACGCTTAATCGTATTATGACTTCTTAGGATTCTGTGAACTTCTTGGACAAAAATTGATGATTTTTTATTTTTAAATTGAAAATGGCGGATAGGGTTGCCACCTAATTTTTTATTTTTACGAATTCGGTGCTGTGGCGAACACAAGGCTAAAATGGGTAGCTGAATCCGAATCCGTTGTCAGAATTTTAAAATTGTGAAATTTTTACCCCTATAGGGTTACCACCTAAAAATATTCTTTTTTAAAAGGTTTAAACACTATCCTACAGTTTTAAGGGGTTGCTGATTTCGAATCTGATGTCAGAATTTTAAAATTCAAGATGGCTGATAGGCATTGTGGCAACCCTATTGTTGAAAATTTCCTAATTTTTAAATTCTGACAACTGATTCGGGTTCAGCGACCCATTTTTACCTAGTGTTCGCCCCAGCATCGAATTCGTAAAAATAAAGAAAAATTAGGTGGCAACCCTATCAGTCATCTTGAATTTTAAAATTCTGATATCATATTCGAAAGCAGCGACCCTCTATAACTGGTAGATAATGATGAAAATTTTTAAAAAAGTATATTTTTAGGTGGCAATCCTATAGGGTTAAAAATTTCACAATTTTGATATTTATATAACGGACTCGGATTCACCGACCCATTTTTACTTAGTGTTCGGCCCAGCATCGAATTCGTAAAAATAAAAAAAAACTAGGTGGCAACCCTATCAGCCATCTTGAGTTTTAAAATTCTGATATCATATTCGAAAGCAGCGACCCACAATTTTTCTTTGGAAGACGCTGGCGCCAATAACAGTAGCAATAACAAAATCAATAACAACTTTAAACGAACAACTGCAGAACCGAACTGGAATTTGGTACGGTTTCAGTTAGCGATGGCGAGTAAAAACCTCAACACAGCAAATTATGGTTTATGCTCGAAAAACAACTCGCTACCATTCTGTTCCGATCTCTCATTTCTGCACTATGGTGCTAGTGCTTTTGTTTGAACCGAAGAGCCACAAACGGAATGCAGAGAGAAAAAGTTTTTGATCGCTTTTGTAGCGCTACGTATAAGGTACGGTTTTTTTCCATTCTCTGAGTGTTGTACACTATACTATACATCGATTTGTACATGATACAATTACAAGGTAGGCTCATTTTAAAATGGCTGCTCAATTGTGAAATTTTGCAACAACAAAGCTGTAGAAGCCACAAACGTCAAACGACAAAAGCAACAACAACAACAAAGAAAAACTAAAAGCTATCAGCTGATGTTGACAACTAGCGCACCCTGCTCTCCAATATCAGCCTACCTTGTAATTGTATCATGGATTTGTAAAGCCTGTTGCAAGCTCGCCTATATATAACATCGTCTGATTTCAATTTTATTCCGTTATATATTTCATGGTCAACCAACTTGTGCAAATTTTTTATTGTTTTGTTGTCAACAAGTGATCAGTTTCGTGCATACTTTAGAGGCGTCAATAACGTAAACGAAATTGTAGTAAACCGCTTTTGTCAATGAATATAATAAAAAAAACTGGACTGTGTGATTTGCTTCCTTTATTTGTGTTTTTTATAATGGACTGTATCAGTTAACAATTCGAAAATTTTTTGTGCATTTTGTACAAGAGTATTTTTATGTATATTTTAAAGGTTGCAAACTTATGCTTATAAATCAGGAATGCAAACTTATGTTTATAAATCAGGAATGCAAACTTGAACAACAAACACAACAAGCCTTACAACCTCGTTGAAGTTGTACATTGAAGTTTGCAAACTTCAACATTCTGCCCCCCTTTGAATGCTTATGCTTTCAAATATCAATAAACAATGGACAGAGTTTAACAATGGGGCGTTTGTAACAACCCGTAGTGGTTTTAACAGTGACTACTCTTACCAAACCATCTGCCCCTGAATGTACTTCGATAATTTTTCCAATAGACCATTGTGTGGGTGGTAAATTATCTTCTTTAATGATAACAAGATCATTGCATTGTAAATTTTGCAACTTTTGATTCCATTTGGGACGTTTTTGCAATTGTGTTATATATTCGGCTGACCATCGTTTCCAAAATTGACTGACAAGCCGTTGCAAGTATTGCCAGCGATTTAAGTGGTTGATTTTTGATGACAAGTTACCCTCATCTGGAATTGATGACATTGGTCAAAAAATCAGGAAATGTGCTGGTGTGAGTGGATCCGTATCACCATCAAACTTAGCACAAAGTGGTCGAGAGTTAAGACAACTTTCTATTTGACAGAGAACTGTGTGCATTTCTTCAAATGTTGCTGAAGCATCACTCAAAACGCGATTGAGATGAAATTTTGTGGACTTTACGCCTGCTTCCCACAAACCACCAAAGTGTGGGCCAGCCGGCGGTGAAAAATGCCATTGAATGTGTTGTTGGGACATTTCTCTCGTGATATTGTCTTGTGTTGCTGATCTCTGCATAAACTGTAAGAGTTCCCTCAGTTTCTGATTACAACCAACAAAGTTCGTGCCATTGTCTGAAAAGATGTGAGCTGGCTTGCCTCTCCTAGCTATAAATCTTCGTAGCGTTGCTAGAAATGCTGCCGTAGATAACTCTGTTACTAGTTCCAAGTGAGTAGCTTTTGTTGTAAGACAGATGAAGATAGATATCCAGCATTTATAAAGCTTGCTTCCACGTCCCTTCCAAGACCGGATTTGTAACGGACCAGCAAAATCGATTCCTGTAGTAACAAATGCTGAAACTGTCTGTAGTCGATGGTGCGGTAAATTGCCCATTTGTTGCTCAAATGGTTTGCCACGAAATCTCATGCATGTTGTGCATTTGTAGACGCATCTTTTTATGACGTAAATGACGGATGGTATCCAGTACTTGAGAGCAAGGAGATATTGAAGCTGACGGCAATCTGCATGTAAATACTTGAAATGATAGTCCTTAACTATAAGTTCCGTAAGATGACTATCTTTGCTTAAAATTAAAGGATGTTTTTGGTCGTAGGCGATATTTGCATTTTCTAACCTGCCACCAACTCGTAACAAGCCATTTTCATCGATGAATGGTACAAGGGCTGCTAACTTGTGGTTTGCTGGTAACTGGTTACTCGATGTTAGCACGCGAATTTCTGATGAAAATGATTTTTGTTGCTCTTTTTTAATAAGCGCTGTATGTGATGATTGTAAATCCCTTGAAGTTAAGAATCCATATGATCTTGCATATTTTTGTGGTTGGCAGTTTTGTGAAAAACGAAGAAGAAGTGCAGTAATTCTGAGCAATTTGTTGAAATGTGAGAATCGATCAATTAAATCAGGTTCAATCTTTGTTGAAACATGCGCAATAACATTTTTTCTTTCCTCCATATCAACATCTGTTGGAATTTTGAATGCATGCTCAGGGAACCCATTAAGTGTCCTCAATACTGGAGGTCCCTGCCACCATAGATGGTTGTTAATGAGTTCATAGGGTGATGTTCCACGAGTGGCTATGTCTGCTGGGTTTTCTTGCGAACAAATATGATGCCATTGCTGAGCAGGAATGACATTAATAATGTATGAGGTCCTATTTGCTATGAAATTTTTCCATCTGCGTGGATGATCTGCGATCCACGATAATACTATGGTCGAGTCCGACCAACCATAAAGTGTTGCATTTTGGATATTTAGTGCGCTTTGAACCTTCACTGCCAGTTTAGCCATTAAGTGAGCCGCACACAATTCAAGTCGAGGAAGGGTGACTTGTTTAACAGGAGCTACCCTTGTCTTTGAAGCAATAAGACTTGTAGAAATGTTACCATTTGCGTGTACAATTCTAAGGTATATTGCTGCAGCGTATGCAAGTTCCGATGAATCTGCAAAGCCATGTATCTCTACATTTTGTTCGTCTGAAAACTGCAACCATCTTGGAATTCGAAGGTCTGGTATCAAAGCAATGCTATTTCTAAGTTCATTCCATCGATACAAAATATCTTCTGGCAGTGGTTGATCCCAGCAAATTCCCTTGAGCCACAATCTCTGCATGAAAATCTTCATGGATACCACAACTGGTGCCAACCAACCAATTGGATCGAAGATTTTTGAAATGTCCGAGAGCACTGTTCGTTTCGAGACTTCTTGCGTCATTGGTGACAGATGAACACTGTATTTAAATGCATCCGTTGCAGTATCCCATAACAGGCCTAAGGTCTTTACTGTTTGGGATTCGTCAATTACTGTTTCTGATGAGCTTTCTCTGTCCTTAGGATCGATTGTTTCAAGAAATTTAGGAGAATTGGAACACCATTTTCGAAGATTAAATCCAGCACTCGACAAAACGTTGCAAAGTTCGTCCTTTAGTTTGATTGCATCACCTAAATCTGTGGCACACGACATGAAATCATCAACATAAAAACACTGATTGATGCTCTCAGCTACTGTAGAATGCGCTGCAAAACAGTCGTTTGCAACTTGCTTTAACGTTCTTATGGCCAGGAAGGGAGCTGCAGCAGTGCCATACGTTATGGTTTTCAGATTGTATGTCTTAGGTGGTTCATTCTTGTTGGTTCTCCAAACAATGCTTTGAAATGCACGATCGTCAGCATGCACTAGTACCTGACGGTACATTTTTTCGATATCACTACAAAATGCTATTTTGTATTTTCGAAACTTCAACAATATTGTGAATAAATCGTTTTGTACTGTTGGGCCCACCATCAACCGATCATTGAGTGAAACACCGTTTGACCCTTTACAAGAGGCGTCGAAAACGACTCGAAGTTTGGTTGTAGTGCTACTAGGCTTAATCACTGAATGGTGTGGCATATAGTAAGCCGCGTTGATTGATGGATGTGATGAAAGTTCCATATGATCCAACTCGATATATTCTTGCATGAATTTTATATATTCTTCCTGTAGTGATTTATTATTTTGAAACCGACGTTCCATGCTGTAAAGTCTTTTGATTGATGCGGATTTTGTATCACCGAAATCACGCTCATCTGTTTTGAATGGAAGTCTTACAATGTATCTACCGGACACTTCCCTTTGAACATGTTGTTGAAAATGTCGTTCTGCTCGTTGTTCTTCATCAGTTAAAAGCTGTGTGCTGCTTTGGAGTTCTTCTATCTCCCAAAAACGATGAAGCTGCTCAGAAAAATCCAAGGACACATGTGCAGCCCAAATTCGTGGTTTTTCTGGTATTGCGATTTTGCCAACTAAAACCCAGCCAAATATGGTTGAAATTGCACACGGTGAGCCAGTCGGATGCACAACTTTATTTGGTAGAACGCATTCAGAAAACATATCTGCACCCAATATTATATCGATACGACCTGGTGTATTACATTCAGGATCAGATAGTTTCAACTTTTTAAAAAACTCGAATTTATTGCTACATATCTTGAGCGCAGGAAGATTCTGTGTCAGAGTTGATAAACAAAACGCATCAGCCTTGATAATGTTGTTGTTGAGTGAAGACTTCAAATTAAGCTCAACCTTACCTCGAGTGTTGCAACCACCAGTTGAACCAACGCCGTAAAGAGTCGTCTGGTCATGAGTTCTTCTTAATTGCAAACGTTGTGTGCATGCTTCTGTGATAAGCGTGGCTTGTGCTCCAGAATCAAGTAGAACTCTGCACGGCTGGAAATTATTGGTACCATCCTGAACCATGACAACCGCTGTTGGCAACAATGTTATATACTTAAATTTATTCTGATGAATCGAATTGATTGCACATGATAGAGTCTGCTTTTGGCTAGGCATGTCAGGCTTCAGTGAGCTATGATGCTGTTCGTTGCTTGGTGCAGATTCTCGATGAAGCAACGTGTTGTGTTTGGCCTTGCACCTCTTGCACGATGAACGCTGGCATTCAGATGCCCGATGGTTTGCTTGTAAGCAATTAAAACAAAGATTGTTATTGCGCACTATCTTGCTACGGTGATCAATAGTAAGCGTCTTAAATTTAGCACATTGATATATGAAATGCTGTTCCGAACAAACTGGGCATGATTGTACCAGTGAAGTGTGCACACTTGATTGATGATTACGATTACGATTTCCTACAACATTTTGAGTGTTGGGCTTGCTCCGTTGAGCGCTTTCTACTTCTAAGAGCCGTTGTTCTAAAAAGTCTAAAAATTGTTGGAACGTTACCGAATCTGATTTACGCTCCCTGCACCACAACGTCATTGTTTCTGGATCTAACTTCTTTTCCAAGTGGAACAACAAGATAGAGTCCCAATGTTCCACAGGTTCTTCAAGCGCCTTAAGGGCATTGATGGTCTCATTTGAATTGTTCAACAAACGTTTGATTTCAGAACTCACAGGTATCTTTATAGACGGCTGATCAAATAATAATTCAAAATATGCTATTTTGATTTTATCTGATTTGTTAAATTTGTTTCTAAGAATATCCCAGGCAATTTGATAATTTTCGTTTGTGGGCCTTAAGTGCTTCACAAGTGACAACGCATCTCCTTTAAGACGCGTTTGCAGATACTCAAACTTTTCTACACCCGAAAGATTCAATCTATTATGAATCATGGCTTCAAATAAATCACGAAAACGAATCCAGTCGACGTAAGTTCCATCAAACTCTGGAATTTGTATGCTTGGCAGTTTCAATAAATTCTGATGTTGTTATTCATTGCTATTCAAAGATGTAGACGTCGCTCCAGAACGAGAGTTTGTAGAAATTCTTTCCATTAAAAGTGCCATTGTACTCTGGTTGTCCATGAGAGTTTGCATGGCTGTAGTCATGTCAGTATTTGCAGCTGGATTCTCCAAAATAGTATGATTTGCTTCATCCTCACGTGCTCGAATAGCAACGATGGTTTTGACGGCAAAATAGCTCTCTTCTATTTCGCTCCGATAAATCTCTTCAGCCACTCCTTCGTCAGGAGACTTTGTCAGAGCGTCAATTTCCAATTGAATTTCTTCGAATTGCCTAAAAAGCTCATCAAGTTTGACAACTCGAACCTTAACTTCATCAAAGCTAACATCTTGATTTGTGCAAAAATTGTGAATGCGCGTGATAGCGGCTTTGACACTTTGTCTTCTTTTCTTAAACCCATCCATTGTTTACGAAAACAAAAAACAAAAATAGGGAGCGCAAAATGTGAAATAAACCTTTTTTTTTTTAAATTATTCCATGAAAGTTGTAGCTAAATTAATATATTTAAAGTTAAGAACAAGTTATAAAAGTCAATAAATAAATTTAGAGAAGTGATAAGACATCAATTGAATTCAATTAAAAAAGTAATAAACAAGAATGTTGCACTTTCTAATATCTGTTAAGCATAACTTTTGATATATATCTAATTTTATGATAAATTTAACTTTCAACGCAAATAAATACTTCGTTATGCAACCAAGTTCTAAAATTAAATTAAGTTGTTTCATAACCCATGGATTTTAGTTTAATTGTGTTCAACAACCATTTTAATACATGAATACAACTACCAATTTTTACTTAGAAATACATAAAAAATAAATACATAAAAATGTCACCAGTTTGCATCCGAAAAAACAAGATGGCGCCTTTATGCTGCGCACTTTGATCAAGCTGCGCTAAAATCTGCCGCAATGCTTGGACTTAGTACCTTATGTCGCTGCAATGAGACTCCGAACGAAGGTTGTTTCTTTAGTACTCTCTAGATGTTGATGAACGCTGATGATCCAATGCTTGATAATACACCTTATGTTGCTTCGATGAAACTTCGTACAGGCTTGTTCTGTATGTGCTAAACACTTCGTAATTATGAAAGCACTTCGATTTCGCTTACGAATTGCCTTTGCAAATAAATAAAAATGTTATTTATGTATGCCGTGAGCTGGTGCTCCGATGGCAATGTGTTTGAGCTGGTGCTCCGATGAGTTGACTTCAGTTGTGAAAGCTGGTGCTTCGATAACTTCACTGCACCACTTCGCAGAAGCTGGTGTGAAGAAGCTGGTGCTCCGATGGCAATGTGTCTGAGCTAGTGCTCCGATGAGTTGACTTCAGTTGTGGAAGCTTCGATAACTTCACTGCACCACTTCGCAGAAGCTGGTGTGTAGAAGCTGGTGCTCCGATGACTTGTTGCAACACGTCGCGTGTCGAAGCTGGTGCTCCGATGTCTTGCTAATGTTCCGCTGAATGTGCGATTATTGAAGCTGGACACTTTGTTGCTGAATTTCAACAAACTCGCAACAATCCGACTCGATAGACCAAAAAATGTCAATGAATATAATAAAAAAAACTGGACTGTGTGATTTGCTTCCTTTATTTGTGTTTTTTATATTGGACTGCATCAGTTAACAATTCGAAAATTTTTTGTGCATTTTGTACAAGAGTATTTTTATGTATATTTTAAGGGTTGCAAACTTATGCTTATAAATCAGGAATGCAAACTTATGTTTATAAATCAGGAATGCAAACTTGAACAACAAACACAACAAGCCTTACAACCTCGTTGAAGTTGTACATTGAAGTTTGCAAACTTCAACATATTTCATGGTCAACCAACTTGTGCAAATTTTTTATTGTTTTGTTGTCAACAAGTGATCAGTTTCGTGCATACTTTAGAGGCGTCAATAACGTAAACGAAATTGTAGTAAACCGCTTTTTTATAAAATGAAACAAAAAATATTTTATGGTTTAGTTTTTTTGAAAAAAGTGAGTTTTTGTAATTATCATTATCCATATTAAAAAATATTTCATTAATTTTAAATTGTTTTTTGGAAATTTTATCAAAACGTGTTTAAAAAATTTACACATACATACGTGCATGCAAAAAAGCCCAAAGGTAAAGCATTCTTTTTTTTTTAAAGGGAAAGAACTATGCAGAGAATCACGGAAAAATAAATTTTAGACCTTCTTCTCGATGCTGACATTGAATAAGATCCAAATTTAGATTTCGATTCAGACTCTGACCTGGAGCCCAAAAATATTAAAGATGCAAATAAAGATATTAATGAATTAAATCAACTAGGAAATATTTCCACCTACAACGACCTAGATGAGGATGTTTTGATGAAGAAGATTTAACTTCACATGATCTTGAATCAAGATTTTCACACACAAAGAAATGTGATACACAGTGGCGTAGAAGAGATTTGAAAAAACTTCTATTCCTTTCGAAGGCGATTCTGGAATAAATTTTTGTTATAACACTAGTCCTTATGAATTTTTTAAAAACTTTTAAAAAAAAAAAAGACAGGTTTTATTGGGACACTGAAAACGTTCCTTGGAATTTGAAGTGGAAGAAGTTCTATCTGTAGACGAACAAATCATTTCATATACTGAAAAGTTGTCTACTAAACAGTATATGAAAGGAAAACTTTATCCGTGGGGAATTAAGGTATACGTTTTGGCTGGGAAATCAGGAATGCCATATAACTTCTTCCTTTACCAGGCAGTTCGCTCGACATCCACGATAAGCATTTTCAGAATTCGGATTTGGCGCAGCAGTTGTTCTTCACTTTTCTTAGAGACTTACAAAAGGCCACACACTTTATTTTGATAATTTCTTTACAAACTATTAGCTTTTGGAAATACTTTATCAAAAAAATATAAATTCGGAACTGTAAGAATTAATCGATTTGCTTATCCTCCTCTTATAAGTGACAAAGAATTAAAAAAGAAGGGTCAAGATTCATCAGAGCAGGTAGTTACCTGAAATGGAGATAAAGTTTTAGTCAAATGGCAAGACAATAAACCAATTTACTTGGCTTCTAATTTTATTGGTATAAGTGAGCAAGATGTTGTTTAAAGGTAATTTCATAGTTATAACAAAAGTATCAAAAGTAAGGTATTATCAAGTTTTTCTTACGAACAGGTACAGTAAAACTTTGAAATTGTATCGAACTTTAAATATACCGAAAATAGTACAGCTTTACAACTCTGGAATGGGTGGAGTTGATCTCCTAGATCAATATTTAGCATACTATAGTCTTTATAAAGTCACGAAAATGGACGCTGAGGGTAATAACACATTTCTTAGATTTTGCATTAGTTGCTTGAATATAAACAAAATGCTGTAAGAAGTGAAAGATCTGTAGATGAAATATTAGACCTTCTGCAATTCCGGCTTGAAATTGCAAACCTTCTTTTAAATGCTCATAAAGCAGCCACAACTAAGCGAGGACGTCCATCTAATACGATGAATGACAGTGGCGGATTTAGGATTCGCCAAAGGGGGTGCTGAAACTATACTTTTGTATGCCAAAGGGGGGGGGGGGGCTGAAACGTCTTTTTGGACTTTTTTCCATTTTTTTTTCCATACAAAAAATTCTCCAAGGGGGGGCTAAAGCCCTTTAAGCCTGTATGTAGATCCGCCACTGATGAATGATGATAACTCATTGCCTTCTTCATCCAAAAGACCAAAAGAGGTAAGACCTCCTCGCGATTTACAATTAGATGGCTTTAATCATGATGGCAAGAAAGAAATTAAAAGGTGCAAAAATAATTTTAAAACTATTCAAGGTGTTCCAGGAAGAACACATTACTTTAAAAATTCATTTATGTATTACAAAAGAAATAAATTGCTTTAAGGAAATGCATACTGCTTAAAAAAATAACTTTAATTTTACTTTTTTATGCCAATTATATATTCAAAATCCTATCATATTCTTAGCTTAAAATTAACAAATCAATGAATTGAAATCTATTTATTTTTGAATAAATTAAAAATATACATTCATGTGAAAACAAATCTTTATTTACTCCATTGGCACGGAATGTACATTATAATGTAAAATTCTAAAATCCATCACCCAGAACATTTTTCTACAAAAAAGTTTAAAAATGGGCAAAGACAGGCTTTTTTACAAATTCAAGTCATTCCCATATTTTTATTTCCACTAGATTTCATTCCCGTGTCAAAGGGTTAAGATCATTTATTGTAATAATTTGCAGTGAAAATTGCGAAGTGCTTAATGAAGTTTTTTGATAATCAGTAATGATGTTTCACCAATGATTTATAAAACGATTAAGCTATTGTGTTTATCATACTTCTATGAATCCAAATATGTAGCTAATTACACTTGTCTTTAAAAATAACAACAACCATTTATATTACAATTTTTTTTGCATTTCGGTATTCTCAAAATCATATATAAAAATATTTCACTATTTGGTTTTGAAAATCTAATTTTCTATTTTTGCAAATTGTAGTGAATTTGTAGTGTAAAATTACTATTTAATTATTTTATTTATTTTTTTCTAAATAATTCTCTATAAATTAATAGTCAATAAAGTTAAAAAACTTTATTAACAGTACCAGCAGCATGTAGCGCAAACAACGATTAAATATTACTTATAAGATAATATTGCATAACATATAAAAATCTAAATGAAGTAAAAACAAATTGAAATAATAAAATTTTGCATTTTCAGTACTTTAAATAAACAAGTCACCTAATGTGAAGTATAAAAATATAAATATAACAATCATTAAACTTTTTTTTTTCCATAAAAATGTTAATAACTTGACATATTTGACTATTTACTTACTATTACAGCACACAATGGTCCCAATGACTACTATTGCTGGCCAAAACCTACTTTTTTCACACTCTGTTTTTGTGATATTGTTATTGTAATCTATTAGTAAATACTTCAAAACAAACAAAAATGCACTTTTATTTTGTAAATACTAATTTACCGTTTAACCGCAAACTATCAAAGTTGAGCTTTCTGAGTAAAATTGCGAAAGTAATTACGTGCGCTTTTTTTTAAGGTTTTTAAAATATTGTTCTTGCTTAGAAAGAAAAGTTAAAAAAAAGGAATATATGGAAAATAACAGTGATAGTAAGTTATTAAATTTTTATATGTGTAACTTTTAACTAAAGATCTGGTGCAGGGATAAAATCAGTTGCTTAAGGCAACCTATATTATTATTGTGTTTCTTTAATTCTTAAGTTTGTGTCGACTTGCAAAATTTTGCCCCAGTTTGCCCCGCCTAAAACAAAAAAAAAAAATAATAATTTGGGATGTAATAAGTTTTTATTACATCCCAATTTATACATTATATTTTGTGTGGCGATTTTTTGCGATTTTTAAGAAAAACTTTTTTCCATACCCCTGGTGCTTCAAAATTTCTAAGCTTTTTCAAGATTGGCGAAATGAGAATACCAAAGATAAAAAACATGCCTGTGTTTTGAACTATTTGCTTGAAAAAAATGGCGATGAAAATATTGATAATGTATTTTTAGAATATGTATCAGAAAAAGTGCGCAAAATGTGCCAAAAGTTGATGATAAAATGGGAAAAGTGCCATAGGAGACTAGAAATTTATCAAGCGCGAAGTGCTTAATAAATTATTAAGCAATTTATTAATAATAAATTAACAGTGTTTAAAATGCCAAAAGAGGTAGCAAAGGAAGAAAACCAAGTAGAAACAAATCAAGAATAAGAAATAATAATTTTTAATAACTTATACACTTTAATTTCAAATTTAAAATGAATTTAAAAAACTTATTTTATACAATTTATTTATTTAATAAAAGGATTAAATGGGTTAAGGTCTCGATCTAAATTTCAGGAAATAAAGTCTCATTGGAAAGTAAAATGCCTTACGAGTCTAAAAAACCAGGTATAAAACCGTCGTTGCTGATTTAAATTTGAATACCAAATTCTGACATTTTTAAACAGTTATCGAATATGGACTCAATAAATCATACGCTACATTGAAGTCGTCAATTAAAATTTTTTAAATTTTGATATCAAATTCAAATTCAGCCTTCCCCATTTCAAACCCCATTTCAATTCCAAAAACCCCTTTACACAACGATTCATACGGATACAATGAAATATTGAAATTTCGGCCGCCATATTGGATCCGCCATTTTAAATTTTTAATTTCTGATATCAAATTCAAAATCAGCGACCCCAAAAACCCCCTTTTAGACCTTTTCAGAATTTTGGCCACCAAAAGTGGTCCGCGAGCCCATTGTGCAGCGAAGAAAATAATAGAGCTAATTTATTTTTGAATTGCACAGCGTTATGGCACGTTCTTAAACTATTACGAAGTTCGTTCCAAATACGAATATAGTATACAAAAAAATTCCCTTCAGACGTTATACAAGAAACCCGTAAACAATTGATCATATAAGTTCGACTGAATCTAGAAAAGTTTACCCCATCATTCTGTATCAGGAAACAAGGCACGAACGACAAAAAAGAAACGATCGGCACTACTTTCTTCCGTATATAAACCCATGATACAATTATACAGGTAGGTTTGATAACAGGCTATTTTCTCACGAGATCGTTCATGGATTGTCAAAATCAAATGAATATGTTTGTTTTTTTTTTTTTTGTTTGCTTTGCTTTGTATGATTTTTGACAATTCATGTTCGATTGAAAACTGTCACACCTACCTGATTAATTATACCATGATATAAACCTATTGCTTCTCATGTCTTGCTTATTGTTAGTATGATTTTTCGTGACACAGCATGAAGGGGTTAACCTCTATAATTTAATGCAACAATAAAAGCCTACGATAGTTCAGAAGTTATCAAAGATTAAGCCATGAATTCTTTTAGCATTCTGGACAATATGGTATCTTCTTTTCACTCCAAACACAGAACGAGGAATATTTTTAAAAATAACATTTCATTTATTTTACTTCTATCAAAATTAGTAAAAATTTCGCAAGTAACATTCGTATATGAAGAGGTGTAAAATACTGCGTTGATCAAAGAACACGTAGCTTGTTGTAAACTTTCCCAACCGTGTTAGTTATATGGTTTTTCCAAGTAAGAGTTCTGTTGAAAGTTACCCCTAGATTTTTTTGCAGAGTCAACGTATTCAATATTCCTTCCATTTAATAAGAGGTAAGAGGGAGTGGGAATGTCAATGATTTTCTTTGCAATTACCTAACTTTGGATTTTGACTTTATTGGATTAAGACTTAAGCCGTTTTTTATTGTCCAATTACCAATTTTTTCAAGAATACTATTCAGATTGTTGATACAGTCATAGAGGTTCTCACGTCTACAGTTAACGTACAACTGAACGTCATCCGCGTACAAATGGATCTTACAGTTTTCCAAAACAATGGATAGGTCATTTATGCTCAGAGTAAAAAGAGAGGACCCAAAACAAAACATTGAGGAACACCTCTTGTAATGGGTAGAGAGACTGACGAAACATTATTGGCTAAGACAGCTTGTGACCTATCGGAATGATATGACGCAATAAGATTCACGGCAGATGGCGTAAAATTAAATAATTTAAGAAGTTTTGTCTCCAAAATATTATTGTCGACTGTATCGAAAACCTTGGAGTGGTCTAATATAACTAAGAACCCAACTTCATTGTCATCTATGCTAGAACGCAAGTCTTCAGTTACATCAATTAGAGCAGTAATACAACTATGTTTGGCCCTAGAGCCGCATTGCCTTCCAAGAATTTCTGAGCAAGTGTGTGTTAATTTGTTGATTAAGTAACGATTCTAATGCTTTGAATATAAATGACAGTAAAGCTATTGGGTGGTATTCATTTTAAGATTTCGGTACTGGTATTTTAAGCTTTTTTACATTCTATCGGGTAAATTGACTTCGTGAGCACAGTGTTAAAAATGTGATTGAGATAAGGGAAGATCTTCGGTAGCAAAATTTTCAGAAAACTAGGAATAATATCATCATACCTTTTATGATCGTTCGATTTTATTGATGATATACTTTCAATTTCGTCACCATGAGAAATGCTATTGAAGCTGGAGCTAAACTTGACATTTAAAGAACTGTCAATAGTCTGGTTTTGACTGACAGAAGGCATAGGTAAATCAACAAATTATTTATTTAAATCCTCGACGTCCACGTTATCACAAAAATCAAATGATTTTCTACAGAGGCCTATTTTGCGTATCTCACGCCATTTCCGCTTACTGTTCCTAAATGATAAGGATAAGTTTCCCAAATGTATTTACAATTTTAACTAAAGAGTAATCGGTTTAAATATGAGTATTAAAAAGAAACACCTAATATTCGCCAGTGCGTTTTTAGATTATATTCTTTGTATACACGAGGTGTGTTCAAAAAGTAACGGACATTTTGAAATTTCGCGGACTGTGTTGGTCCGATTGGCACGATTTTTTATTTTTGTTGTGTGGGCAAACATGTCTAGAAGGTTCAGCCATATTGGTTGATTCCTTTTTTTAGCTATTGCAAAAATAACACGTGTTTTTGTACTATTCGCGATTTTTCATTTTTTATATTTCATATTTATTTAGAGATAATGTTAGCAGACAGTGTCTTTTAAATGCAATACGAATTATATAATAACAACAGGTAATAAACAACAACGGTTTATATAGGTATAATTACAAAACTGGGACGATTGCGCCTGTTTCAACCATTTTAGTTTCAACCTGTTTCACCCATTTTAATGTTTACCTGTTATGAAACATATTAATATTCTGTATCATTCAGCGACTCCTAAGCATAGGCAAATGTGTTAAAAGGAAAATTATTAAAAAACGAACACTTTTTCATAAAATTGAATTAATTATCGTATATCCTGCAACTTTTCTAAAGTGACATTTTGATTCTGTGTATTGTGAATGTAAGCTCTAGACGTTTTTATTGTTAAAAGCTTGCAAATGCACTTGAATATTAATATAAAATTTTTTTATAGAAAATATTTTGACATATATAATCTTATCAAACTCTTAAGTGAAGTGTTATATTATTTTTAACTGTTATCACTCAATTTTCTTAAAAACTTGAGAGCAAATATAATATAAAGTATAATAAAAAAAAAATTAATGATAAATGGAGAAGAACCACACAGTAACCGACTGTGTT
Organism: Pherbina coryleti; assembly: GCA_943735915.1. Taxonomy (NCBI): domain Eukaryota; kingdom Metazoa; phylum Arthropoda; class Insecta; order Diptera; family Sciomyzidae; genus Pherbina; species Pherbina coryleti. The sequence continues at coordinate 100,397,278 of OX030949.1, read as the reverse complement.
TTTAAGAAGCAAAAGCGTTTACAGATGGAATAAGCTGTAAACAAGATAACATTTCTTTGAAAATACTTGAGATTTGAACAGCTGTTGAGAGTCTTATAAAACAAAACATGAATAAGCTTCGTTCAGGTTCTGTAATCATTTTGAATGATTGATCCTCCTGATGAGATTCTTTAAAAGATAAGTGTGCACTAACAACTTAGAGATCTTACCACAGTTCAAGGAAAAATGCTACTTACAGTTAGCGAAATAATTTCGCAACCATGCCTGGATGTCATTGAAAATGTTGTCAAAGAGCGAACGTCTGCCAACAAGTTCAAGGTCAATTTTCGAAACTCTGAAGTTGGTACCACCAAAACGAGGTTTTTGAAGGCCTTAACGGCGTGTTCGGGAGTAGAAAATTCCCTTGTCTTGAATTTTTTTCTTAACGTAAGGGAACAAGAAGAAGTCATTGGGTGCCACGTTGGTGCTGTAAGGCAAATGTCCCATTAATTCCACGTTTTGAATGCCCAAAAACTCTTCTTTGAACTGATGTGTGGGAACTCGCATTGTCGTGATGGAGGATGATTTTCCTTCGGTGGTTGGTTTTCCACAATTCCCCGAAAACTTCCGGCAAACAAATGGTTAACACTTATGCTGCCATCTTTCTAGTTTTTTATGTAATGGTATTAAAGGTTTAGTTATACTTGACGCAATGCAACATTACATAAGAAATTGTCTGTGTTTCATGTCGTGTGTAAGATAAATACATAAATAACCCAACAAATGTTTGTTGAGAATAAATCGCAGTAGATTTGAAAAAAAACGCAGTGACGCAGTAAAACATTCAATTTTGCTAAAAAGTGCAGTAGATCTACTGCAATTGTAGTAAAGTCCGAACACTGGTACGCGAACGCAAAATTTACAAAAACTTGCAAGCCTCTATTACATTTCAAGTGGAATGAAAAACAAAAAGATAAGAAAATTGGACATGAAGTGTCCAATTTTTAAATTTTTTGGAAGGAGATTTTCGATACAAAGAAATAAGAGAAGTCATAAATACCCAGTGGCAACATTTTCTACAAAAAATTTAGATACCTTCCATATTTTGACGACTGCAGCAGTCAATCTTCCGTTTTTTGAACATCAATTGTACTAAATTTGTTTGATTGTTTAAATCGCAACTGTCTTAAATCAGCTGTTTTCTAGCTTGCAAATTCTTGACAGTTAAAATCATGGTGTAATTACACCATGGTTAATATTTTTTCAGCAGGAATTTGCAACTTCCCCTTCAAGTCAACTGTCACTTTGCGCTCTCCCATTTCTCTCATTTTGCAAGTTTTTTGCGTACGCGAACGCCGAAAGCTGGTAATTTCTGAAAATTATCACAAATTATCAGTACACGAACAGACCAAATGAAAGCAATACGTGACGGTATGACACTTGGTTATATGTAAGCGCGCTGTCAAAGCTTCACAGGTGAAACGCTTCACCCACCGAAAGGCTTCACCCCACCGCACCCTATATTTCAACCAAAAACAGGCTTACTTTCGAAGATAACATAAAACAAGTGTTATTAACCAAGGGTACGAATGACTTGAGTAATTTTTCTGAACAACGATTTGTTCGATTTTAAACCCTAACGGAATCGACTCGCACCAAGCAATTAAATTACTCAATTCAGTAGATATTCAATTATTTGTTTATTACAAATAATTTTCCCTAGCCTTGTGAATTTATTTAAAGCTCTTAATGTCACGTTAATGCCACTTCCTTATGTTAAAAATCGAAAATTACTTAAAAACATTTAAAAAGAAGCTCAATGGAATGAAGAACGGAAGCTATCAACTGATTTTTTTATTATATTTTAATTAAAAATAGCTGACTGTCGGCTATATTTCAAAAATTGTTTGGCATTAACAAAAAAATTATTAAAAAAAAAAAAAACAAATGAGTTAGAAAAACTTTGACTTTGAGCGCAAGTTCAAGAGCAAAATTATTAGTTGCACGCGAAAAAAATATTTGTGATGTCAAATAAACAAACCAAAATAAAATTATGACACACGGTCATTAACAAACCCTTAAAATAGAAAACAACACGAATGTGTTTTTGCCAGACAAGCACGTTGTACTGTCCAACCAAACGAACTGTTGTTTAAGTTCATAATAGGTCTTTTCCGTATTTACTTCAAATAAAGCTCGAATAGTAAAGAGTAATTTGATTATCTGCCAAAATAAAAAAATATGTCAAAAAGTTCGGAAACGACTTCAAGTAATATTTCAAACAAAACACCTGGTTTTGGACAATTGAAATGAAAATTTCATAAAAACTAAGAAAATTGTGATTAATAAACAATTTTTAAAATACATATTTTTAAATTGTTAGTAGTATATAGCTGTTTCCGATTAAATGAAAGCATTACCAAACTAAACAAAACTTATTAACAGCTGGTTAAGCTGTTGGAAACTTTTCATAAAAAAGTCAATTATATTATGCTCTACGTACGTCACTTAGTATGAGCGAGCGTGAGATTTTATTTTTGAAGAGGCCTTTTCTATAAGATTGAGCATTGAAGAAATTCTAAATAATATCCACTATATTAAATTATATCTTGAGTCTCTCTTTTCTTTTTTGAATCCGAGCATTGTCCATATATATAAAATAATGTTCTTGTCGCGGATCATTGATGATTTTCTTAATAAGCTTACGTATAAATAATTGAAAAAGCTCCGCATTTACTTTTGAACTAGCAAAAAATTGTTAGTGTAAAACACCACAAATATTTACAACAGCGATCAATGCAATAATTCATCTCCTAGTAGTGAGTATAATAACATGGGATCTTGTACCTACATATTCTTGAACGGACTTGTTATTTTCGAATATGGAGATTAAAACAAAAATCATCAATAAAAATTAATTTATCTCATTGCTTCGAAACCCACTGCAAAAACTCCTTAACTGCCACTGCAACAACTACTAACAGAGCCCAAGCCGAACCAAAGCGGCTGTCGCATGCAGTGTTGCCACATCTTTTTTTCAAAAAACTGCTAAATCTGAAAAAAACTGCATTTTGGACACAAAAACTGCCATTCTAAAAAACGATTTGTTAAGCATTTTTCTTTTAATTTTTTACTAAAAACAGAAATAATCACAAATTCATTTGTACAATAAAATTATTAAAAACATAAAAATGTAGGTTGTATTTAATATATAAAACAATTCTAGTTTTTTATTCACATTTGAGATAATTTTGAATGGAAGTAATTCATGTAATTTTAATTAATGTTTCTTTACATACCACCCATTTCACATTGAAGTTGCCCTGACCATCTCCGATTTGGTTCAAATTTTGTTCTTGGATTGGTTTATTGATAAGAAAACCAAATCCGAAGTAATAGATTTTTAGAATCATTTCTCGAGACCAAAATTGGGTATATTTTGAACCAACATAGCTCAGTCAATTTAAATCCGATTTTCGTAAATAAGGGAAAAAAATTGAAGGGAAAAATATAAAACTATTTATAATGCCAGCGACAGGTGCCTTAATTTTTTTTTTTTCATTTTCATTATTTTTATTTTTTTACGTTCCATTACCTTTCCAACGATATAAAATGAAGATGTGCTATTAAAGTGTTCAGATGTTATGCCATAAAACGTAAAGTTTTAATGAATTTCAAATACAAATTCAACTACCAATTACATTTTCATCCAATTTTTTTTTTTCTTGAGTTTTTATAAAACAATAATAAAAAAGTCGATAGCTAGTGGAATTTGTATTGAAAATTTATTAATACTTCACGTTTTATAGTTTAAAGCAGGGCTGCTTTTAAAGCTTCTGCTGAAGTATAAAGCAGGACTGCTTTTAAAACTGCTGCTGAAGTTTAAAACAAGGCTGCTTTAAAAAAGTAATTGAAAAGTAATTGAAAGAGAATTTATGAAAACTACAGAAGATTTTATATTTTCATAAAAACTGCATTTTACCTTAAAAAACTGCATAAATAATGGTAGAACTGAATTTTTGTTTTTTTAACTGCCAAACTGCCCAGAGTTAAAAAACTGCCATTTGCAGGCAAAACTGCCATTCTGGCAAAACTGCCATTCTGGCAAAACTGGTCGCATTGTAGAATAAACGCCCGAACAGAACCAAAGCGGCTGTCGGTTGTCGGATGCGCTGTGCAACAAAATACATGAAAATCGATGCAGCTGCCAAAAATTAAATGGCCGTAGACATCCGCGACGGAAAAACTCCAGAACATGATACAATTACAAGGTAGGCTTATATTGGAGAGCAGGGTAAGCCAGTTGTCAAAATCAGCTGGTAATTTATAGTTTTTTTAATTGTTGTTGTTGGTTTTGAGACCGAACAGAACCAAAGCGGCTGTCAGTTGGCGGTCCTCTCTCGGAGAAATCCGCTGAGAACACATCCAGAATAGGAGCGGTTGTCGGTTGTCGGATCAGCGTTGCTTTTCGATGAGTAAATGGTACAAATGCAACACACACACACAAAACGAAACGTCAGCTCATGGCTTCGTTGGCTATCAGAGTTGCATCGGGAAAAATAAAAAGGTACTAAAAAAAAAAAAAAAAAGTATTTTGGAAATATAAAAATTGCTGAACAAATTTCAGCATGAACTAGGCTTCCTTTTTCGGCCTGCCAATTTAAGAGTTATTTGCAAAAAAAAGGTCCTTCTTCAACTTTGGGAACCTGTATTTCCTCCCACAGATTTCAAAGTGCTGACCAAAAACAAAAAACGCGCCACAACTTTCACCTTCTTTCAACTGTACCTTTAAAACAACGTGTACAAAAAAAAAAAAAAACAAACTACTACAAAATTGCAAATAAATTTTTAGTATGAAAGTATGTTCCGATATAACTATGTTGGCTATTTATCCGATCCATCTGAACTCCCGCCAATTTTAAGGTTACGAGTATGATATCCGCGAATAACGATTTCTGTCGTTTGACTTAGACTGAGACAAAATTGCTATAGGTATAGTACTGAACAGTGGAGTGCAAAACTACAAACTACCTAATTGTATTATACTGCACAGTAGAGTGATATAACAAACCTATTACTCCACAAGTTTCTTAATAGTTTATAATAAGACTTTTTGTGGTTTTATTGAATTTGAAACAAGTTTCATTTAATTTAAAAAAAGTATCATTTAATTTGAAAATCTTATCATTCAATTGGTAAATGTTTCGCTTAATATGAAAATAGTTTCTTTTAATTCGAAAAAGGTTTCATTTAACACTTTAATTGCCACCAAACAAAAAAAATCGGGTCCTCCAGGCCATTTTTTTTTTACAGATCTAGTGTATTTTGGTATCAGAAAATTCGAACAAAATATCAGAAAATGTTTTTTTTTATATTTCTGTGAAATTTTGAAATATTTTATTGAAGCACAACATATGTACCTCACGGCCTAATGTATACGCCGTGAGGTACATGTGCTGTGCTTTGTTTGTGTATTTGTGCAATTTTGTTTTGATCATAGTAAATAAGCATTTCGTCTGGCAATATTGAACTGCGCCACATTCTCTTGTTAAGAGCATGATACAATTACAAGGTAGGCTCATATTAGAATAAACAAGAGTTAAACAAGAGATGAAAAAGTCTACTGGCCGAATTGCAGTTTTTCTAGTTGTTGTCTGTGTCTTTATAGTAAAATAAACAAGGTAGGCTCACGGGTGAGAGTCAATAGCCAGAATTGCCAAAAAACACTGAACAACGAACAACAGCAATAAGAAAGGAAAATTATTTGTATTGATTTTGACAATTTTGACTCAGAGCGAGAGAGGATTTTCAACCGCGAGCCTACTTTCTTTATTCTACAATGTTTGTCTTTGGCATATAACGGTTGTGACACTCACATTTTTGTTGTTGTAAAACCGTATTGCCCATCGCCTAGCTTTTCCACTCTTTTACAACAACTTCAAAATATTCTTAATTGTTGGAATCAAACTCGATGTTATCCAACGCGCGTGTTGGGGTATAAAAATGGGGGGTGGGGGTTCAGGTATGCCAGGCCATGCGGAATTGAACTACGTTTACAGATTTGCATTTCGAGGTACTAATTTTAAACCATGAACTATAATGTGTAATCAAATACTGAGGCACATACGATGTGCCTCGTAGAAAAAATTTCATTTTTTTGTTTCAGATGAATTTAGGAGGAGCAATCTTGGTCACCGCATTTCACCTTTTTTCAGAGCGCTCTACAAAAACTGCTGTATCGACCTTAATATTAAATTTTTTTTAATAAAAAAAAATAAAATTAAAAATACTCTTGAATGTGTATATTTTTAGGTATAAAAACCGTCATTTAAAAATATCCCATAGGTTTCCATAAAAAAATTCACAAACATGACCTTTTCTTTCGGGCTCTGGCTGCGTTTCCCCCCTTAATAGTATATTCGACCACTATTCACCTTCCATGTCTAAATCCTCATTCAAGCGATCTCTATTCAAGTCTCTTTCTCTTCCTAATCAACCTAATCTTTAAGCTTTCTTTCTATTTACTTTTCTTCTCCTCTTTCCTTTTCTACTACTAAATATGTATAAAATATACTAGTATGTAAGTAAGTAGCTTTTACTTTTATTTGTTCTTTTCTTCTGCCTTTTCTTTTTGACGTGTTCGTAAAATCATGTCATTTAGGTGGGCGGATTACGCCCACATCGAATTGCATATCTTTGAACACCAAAACAAGGAAAGGGGAGAGAAAAAAATGCTATATTTAAAAGATCATCTTCACTTCCATTTACGTATATTTTTCTTATTTTAACTTTACTTTCATTAATTTTTATTAGTAACCGGGCGTCTCGATTAGCAATAATTTATTGCGCGCCATCTGCCAAAGATAAAATATTGCCAATGGATACCACTCAATTGCCAATACGAACTTAGCAATGGGCTCTAATTTTTCTTGTTTGACACTCATTTTTATATGTGCTGAAAATTAAAGCTGCTGCAAAAATGAATGAAATTGAAGTTACAGTTTGAAATTTAAAAAATTAAATTAAGTTCCTGAAAGTGGGTTGGCGTGGCGAAGAAATTTTTAAATAATAAATTTATACCCTCAATTTGATTGCTGAGTTAAAGCATCAAGAGCGCGCGAGCAGCTTACTAATTTTTTCGACGTCATTTTGGAAATGACAATAACATAACATCAAAAACCCACCCTTGAAATATTGCCATTGCTTGCAATGGATTTTGACAGCCGAGACGCCCGGTAAAGTTCGAGTAAAAGAGAGTGACATTTGGCTTGTTTTTCTTCTCTCTCGTGCTTGAAAAATGAGCACAAACCTACCTAGACAAGCATTAAGTTTTTAAAATCACCTCATATGCGCAAGAGATATTATCCGTTTTTTTGTTTTTATTTTTTTATTATTTGGAAAGTTACAAAAATAAGTAAACCTTAATATACAAAAAAAACTTTGTTTCTAAAGTTACAGTTTTTTTGTTGAAAATATATTTATTTTTTTGTTTTAATTTAGTTTAAAAAAAATCTGGCTTAATTGACAATCAGTAACATTTTGCTTGTTCTTCTCTCTCGTATTGGAAAAAAACGTTTACGAGTAATTTCAAGATACTTGAAGTGATGAGGAAACAGAACTTATATTGAAATTAGAAATTTTAAAATAAATTCTTATGATAAACGTAAGTGTTTATTATAATAACAGCAATATTACGTAAAAACCGTCAGCTGATGCCGATGCTGATAACGATGATGATGACGAATCATATACAAAAAAGTAAGCAACAAAAATCAAGAGCTAGACAAGCATGTATTAAAGATGGATACACATAGAAATGAAATATAAGGAAATGGTGTTCTGGAGGAAATGGAGGAAGCGAGATAGAGTACGATTTTTTGACATAAGCTCTTGCACATCAAAACAAATAAAATGCGTGGTGAAAAAATATTCAATAATTAGCGATTGTCATCGCTATAAATTGTTTTAAAGCGAATATAAATAAAATAACAAATTAAATAAGTATGCGTTGTGCCGTGGAAAGTTGTGAAAGTTCACAAAAAACACGTAATTAGGAGGTTTCATTTCACAGGTAATCTTGCTTTCACCTGATGTTTTTCCGAAACAAAACAACAGTTTACATATTAAATCGATTGTGTTTAAGTGTATTCTACTTATAAATTAGAATTTTTCTAACCAAAAATATGTTTATTGGTACAAATTATAGTTTGTTGGTTTTCCGCCATTTGTGTGCAAGAGCATCTGTCAAAACACAAGTTAGCTTCATGAGCGCATTCATTCCTTAGGGTGGCAAACATTAGGGCCCTAAAATAAAACTTGTTTTTTCGGTCAAAAATAAATTATAAGTTAAAATTTTACTTTTATTTTTGAGTCAAAAATAAAATTTGAAATTTGAGTTTTATTTTTTCTATTAAAAATAAAGGTTAAACATTTGACAGTGATATCTTATATTAAATACTAGCTTACCCGGTACACGTTTTTTGCACCCGAAAATATGCTAATGAGCCGAATGACTAGTCGTACCAAATGTCCCGTATTTCATGGGACGTGCCGTATTTTGCATGATTTTTTAAGTGTCCCGCCGGGACAAAATTTGTCGCGTATTTTTGACATTTTTGTAAAATATCTATGATTTCAAATACGCATTCACATGAACTGAGGCAATAAAAAAAGGAGTGTTTCCTTTTAACCAAAAAAATAAAAGTATAATTTTAATGGTTATTTTTGACTGAAAAATGTTTTATTTTATAATTTTATATCGTATACCTCATAGGTGGTGTGTAAATACAATAAAAATTAAATAATAAAAATACGTCTGAAACACCAAAAAGTGTTGCCCTTTCTTTACGATATAACCTAATGCGGCCCTGTTTGAATGTTTTTGTGTTTGCATTAACTTAATTTTATTTGTAAAATACTTCATTTCTGTTCAACTTCACCGCTTCCTTATCTCCTAGTTCTTTGATGATACAGCGTTTAAATTGTTACGATATCGTTAAAAACTTTCGGGCTGTTTTATAACGTCCAGCCGATGAATGCTGAATAGTTAAATCGTCATTATTTATTAATATGAAGATGACTGTGCAAAATAAAATCCAAGTTATTAACATGAAATTTTTTGTAACTTTACGAGAGTACAGAATTGTCCGCTCGCGACCCATTGTGTGCGTACTATTCGAAAAGGTACACAAGTAATCATACGCGCTCTCGGACGCGTACCCTAATGAAAATTTTATCGCTCTCGAAACTTTGATATAATAAGGGCCAGTTTTGCAGTGCGAGTTTAAACTCTAGTCAAGTTAAACCGAGGTTAACTCACCAAAATTGGACGTTTAAACTCGGTTTAAGCAAAAAAAAAACACATCATGTGATAATTTAAGTCAATTCAACTTAAACGAATGCTACAATATCTAGTTAAACCGAGTTTTAACGTCCCTTTTTGGTGAGTTAATCTCGGTTTAATTTGACTAGAGTTTAAACCCGCACTGAAAAACTGGCCCTAAGGGTATTCACTTTAACGCTGAAATTTCCCAAATGCGAAAATTTACGAAAACTTCAGTGCAATTGTTGTTTTGGTTTTCCGAAGTTGCTGAAATTTTTTTAAAATCTACGAATTTTATACTGAAAACTAGTTTCATTTTACTATTTTGTTGTGGCACCACGGTTTTTTAGAACTTTAATGCATCGACGGGCCATGGAATCCACCAGTTTGTCACAAATTGAGGGATCAATAGCATACCATTCACCCTGCAGTTTTTTTAGACAATTCTTTTTTGTTTTTGGATTTATAGCCAACTATTTTCTTCTTTGAGATCCCCCAAAGGTGTTCAATTGGATTAAGGTCTAGTGACTACGATGGTCATTCTAATAAATTAATACCATTGTCCCGGAACCATTTTTTTGCCAGTTGCGAGGAGTGCTTGGGATCGTTATCGTGCATAACCACATATTTTAACTGCATTTCTATATCGGAAAATGGCAGCATTATGCTATTCAATATATTTACATAGTCTGTGGCCCATATTTTACCTTTAATCCAATATATTAGACCAACGCCCAACGACGAAAAACAACCCCATAACATTATGCTACCAACACCTCGTTTAATAATTTTAACTGTGTGCTTCGGATTAATAAATAAATAAATAACTGGTCATTTCAGCCCTTGAAACCTAGCTTTTTACGATCAATTATGTTGTGCGTGTTAATAAGTTTGTACACAATTGACCGAGAACTGGACCCTACAGGTTTAACGCCGACTCCGAACGGCGATGAACGGAATTTCCCAAGAAGCTTTACATGGCATTTTGATTACTCTCTGAGGTTTGCCATTGTCTGCAGAGTGATGGCGGCCGTACGTAAAAATTATTTTAATTTAAATAATTTTCTGTCGCTGCTGGAGTCGAACCCGGGTCTCCAGGTTCGTTGACATAGAGGCCACGCACTTTAACCAACTACGCCACGGACGCCACTATGTGTGCTTCGGATTATGTGTAGTATTTTTTGGGCATCTTACATGAGGCATTCCATCGAATCCGAACAAATTTACCATTATTTTGTCTGGTCACAACACGTTTTTCCAATTTTTTGGTATCAGATGCTTGCAAAAGCTACTCTGTTGTGAATTTTGTTTTTTGCTCAAATATATCACTTTTCTTTCAGAATGTGCTTTAAAATCATTTTCTATTTATCTATTCCGTATTGTGTGACTAGTTACTGGTGCATTTAACTCTTTTATGAGTTCTTCCGATGAAAGAAATTAGTTTGTCGAACCAAAAATACCTCAAACTTTGCACGTATTGCCCCTTTTCTGCCTCGTTTTTCCTTCTTTGTTTCAAAATTAATAGCAGAAAACATTTTTTTTTCTTTGAGCACTTTAATAACTCTGCAATTTCGCATTTTATTTTGTCTTCATTTCTTAATTTTCGGATGAATTGGGGCTCAACATCTGTGCAATGCAAAGTTAGAAGTTAGAATATTTTAAAAAAAAATATTAAACCTTTTCAATACTTGGTTAACACTTTCTAAACTGTATTTGAATACAATTGCTTAATAATTTATATTCAATATTATAAACAAAAGTAGAATGCGTTTCTATTTTTTTTTTCCAAAACGAAATCGAGTTCACTACTTTAAGAGTTTTCACAACTGACATTTGTACCGAATTAAGCGCAAAAGCGTGAACAAAATAAACCACCGATATCCAACTTTTGTGTACAATTGGTTACATTCATATAGTTTGTTTTTAAACTTAATAGAATTCTTCGAAATGTTAAAGTGCTTGCCGTTGCTATTATTTTTTCCATCACTGTATAATATAAGAGAAATCAATGCATCAAATATCCTCGATGATCGTCCAAGAAGTTCACAATAGCCAATATACTTCAAAAGAACTTTTATGCAAGAGCTTAAGGGGACATATAGAATACAGATTTTTAAAAAAAAATTTTTTTTCGGGAATTTTTTTTCATAGAAGGAAAAAGATATCGTTTTCAAATTTTGCACATATATTTACTAACATTTAATGAATACAAAAAATTTTTTCAAAATTGCTGAAGCGGTTTTTGACGTTGTTTGATTTTTTTAAAAAAAATGTCGGTGTGCAGGATATCACCAGTCTGGAACGTCTGAGGAAAAAATAAAAAAAAAAAAATTAATCCTTGTTTAAGTGGCCACCGCCTGAACTAGGATAATTTTTATCCGCCGAAGAAAAACAAAATGGCGACCGATTTTGTAACCTCGAAAATCGATTTTTTTCAAATGGCCGTCATTTTGGTTTTTTTCTGCGGATAAAAATTATCCTAGTTCAGGCGGTGGCCACTGAAACAGGAATTAATTTGTTTTTTTTTATTTTTTCCTCAGATGTTCCAGACTGGTGATATCCTGCACACCGTCAATTTTTTGACATTTTTTTAAAAAAATCAAACAACGTCAAAAACCGCTTCAGAAATTTTGAAAAAATTTTTTGTATTCTTTAAATGTTAATAAATATATGCGCGAAATTTGAAAACGATATCTTTTTTCCTTCTATGAAAAAAAATTCCCGAAAAAAAATTCTTTTTTTAAATTTGTAACCTATATGTCCCCTTAAAGGAACCTATTAAAGTTCCTATTACTCATCTGTAAGCTACTCGTAGCGTAAGCTACTACGCCCCTTTTTATTTTTACTGTTCATTGCCATGAACGGCTCACGAACGATCTCACGAGCCTTAATATTTTTCGCATTTTCACGCACACAACAAATATTTTTTTTGGCGTTCTCGTACTTGACCAAGTACGATTGCTTTTGAAATTAAGCTGTTTTACGAGGGCGTTTAAAAGGAGCACGGGCGTCTACCAAAATGAGATATATATGAGCGGATCTTTCCATACTCTGAAATTTACATAAAAACACCAAGAAAATCTTTTTGTTTGTCTGACTTAACTTCATCGTAATGTGTTTGCGCAACAGTATATTAAGTATTAGAATCTTAAAAAAAGATAAGTTTTAACATAGGTTTTTATCTAATCAACCACGTTATCTATGTATCGAACTTAAAGTAGATTCGACTAAAATTTATAAAATTGATTTCATCATGAATGATTCTCAAATATTAAAAAATAGCTAACTCAGAACGACAGAAAACATCTTATATGTATAACGCAAACCCAAATTTTGTCCGGCGTAAGGCTTTTTAAGTACATGTCCAATTTTAATAAATTTAGTATGGTTATTTAGTATACTTATTATTTCTTAAAAATTTATATTTTTTAAGTTATATCTCTTTAAAGTTTGCATATAATTGCATATAATTGTTATGTTGGGTTTTCTTTTATTAACAGAGCAGCTGAGAACAACGTTACCAAACTCAGAGCAAACTCTTCTGTCTCTTCTTAATAGAGCGTCTGTTAACAACAAAATGAAAATCAGAAAATTGTAAAGCTTTCGCAAGCCGCTCGCGCTGAACGCTCGCAACCAAGATACATACAAGTTTTTTTTTATTGCAATTTTCCGCTCACATTTCACTTTATTCTGCCTCTTCTTTATAGAGCGCTTGCAAACAACGGCAAAACTCTTAGAATATTATTATTACTAGTATCGCCTGTGGCCGAAATTCGACCATCTGTTTCTGTAAGGAAGCGAAACTCGAGTTGTTTTTCACATGATGAATTGTTATTAATTTATTCTTTAATGCTTACCTTGACGCTATGAGGAAAATAGTGGTAAAGGACAAAAAAAGAAGAATATAAGCGTCAATAACAAAAATTTATTCAACATATAATATTCATTAAAAGTAAATGGCTTGGCGTCAAGTGTTATATGAAGCAATCAGCAGTTTAACTGTTTTTTTTTTAACACTGAGAGAAATTAAGATAAAGCAAAAACAACCACAACAACAACAACAATAATGCTACTCATCTCTTTTTAAGTGTTTGCGTCACTCCTGCATTCTACTCTTGCTTTTATAAGCTACAGCAGCGATGTTCAACAGAGCTTTGTGGCTTTGTAGTTTCTCATTGTCCCATTGGTAAAAAAGCGTTTTACATTTGCTCAGTTTTACCTATCTTAATGACAACATATTCAAATAAAAATTATATTGTGCAAATCTACTCAAAAATACCTATCCATCGATATAAGTATTATGTGAATATGTTGAAGGTAACACAGAAAAAAAGGGAACACAAACTTTTTTGTTTGCGTATTAATATAAAGATTATTATTATAGTTGCTGGGGGCAGCAACGCGCATCGGGGGTCGCTAGTTTTATATATTTGTTTTAAGCTTATGACAAATCCCGTATGTAATTAAAAGCCCTAAAATGAGTTTGCGATACCCTAGGTATTTATGAGATATGCAGCCATAGGTTTATTCACGTTGGAATAAGTGTTCAGGGATTGTAAATTAATTTTTGCACGCTACATTTATGTTGGTTTGAGTCCAACAGTTCACTAAAAAAAAAAGAAACCTTAATTCACATTCAAAAAAGTACAATAATTTTACTACTCAAATAGTATGAAACACAAACAAAACAGATCTGATGTCAAAAAGGCCAAAAATTAATTTAATTTTTCCAAATTTCAACTGTAATACATCCATTTAGATATAATTATGTATTTCTTTTTCCCATCTGAGCACTGAATGGAATGAACAAAATGTCATTGTTATCATGTGCTGTTTATTCTATATAGTACATGTGTTTGTATATCCTTAAAGTGTTCCTCACTATTAAATAATTTCCATGTTTAGTAAGGTCTCAGCAAATTATTATCAAATACAGTGGTTCAAGTTACTAACCGGACAGCACTGTAATTAACTTTTTGTAAGAGCCCAAAAGAGAAGTATATGTCTTAAACTTAAAAATATGATGCAGTTTGTTTAATAATTTGATATACATATTTTCTGAAGATATGAAGAAAAAAAAATTATTTCCACCAAATGCTATATAAAACTGGCATTTTGTGGTCAAATCTGGCAACTCTAATGTCATTTATGTTCAGTTTGGTTTGCCATTTCATCATGAACAGGTTGACAAAAGAACAACGCTTGCAAATCGTGCAAATTTATTTCGAAAATAATGGTTCAGTTCGCGAAGTTTACATCGCAAAATTTTGTTCAGTGATGAGGCTCATTTTTGGTTGAATGGCTACGTCAACAAGCAAAATTGCCGCATTTGGAGTGAAGAGAATCCACATGAGATCATTGAGACGCCATTACATCCACAAAAACTGACTGTTTGGTGTGCTCTATGGGCTGGTGGAGTCATTGGGCCATACTTCTTCCGAAATAATGCTGAGTCAGTTACCGTTAATGGAGACCGTATTTGTTCCCGAATTGGATGGCATGAATGTGGATGAGTTGTGGTTCCAACAAGACGGCGCTACATGCCACACAGCGCACGCCATAATCGATTTATTGAAGGAAACATTCGATGAGCGCATAATTTCGCGGAATGGACCTGTCAATTGGCCACCAAGATCGTGTGATTTGACACCATTGGATTATTTTCTTTGGGGATATGTGAAGTCGCTCGTCTACGCCAACAAACCAGAAACGTTAGGGGACTTGGAGGCCCACATTCGTGGCGTTATTGCCGACATAC
The DNA here is from genome assembly GCA_943735915.1 of Pherbina coryleti. NCBI lineage: Eukaryota > Metazoa > Arthropoda > Insecta > Diptera > Sciomyzidae > Pherbina > Pherbina coryleti. Next base: position 100,382,219 of record OX030949.1, on the reverse strand, counting down.
GGCCCCATATGCTCGAAAAAGTGGTTGAAAATTGGACCTGTAGAATTGGCTTTATTCGAGCCAGCCACGGTGGCCACATGCCCGAAATCATATTTAAACATTAATGGCATAAAATTATCCTTCCAATAAAGCCAAATTGATGGACATTAAAACAATTTTCTTGTGTTTTATTTCAATTCGAAGTTCTATACCTCTAAAAAAAACACCCTATACTTTACAGTAGTCAAACATCTAACTGGACATTAAAACATAAATCGTGTACTTGCTTTTATTAAAACGTTATTTAAAAATTATTTTGGTGTGGCTAATTGAAGTTTGCATTTATCGAATTATCAAAAATATATTGCAATGGGCCAGAAACTTTCGAAATTTGACAATTAATTATTCGGCATTATAGTGAAGGCAGGAAAGACGGTCCGCGAAATTGAAGTCATTCTACAGTCCACGACATTATAAAGAAGTATCGTGATGAATTCGAATTTCAAATAAAAGACGACCAAAAAATGAAATGACCCCACGATGAGCGCCATATTCTGCAACAAATTAAAAAAGTCCATTTCAAATAGCAAATTAACTTGAAAATTATACAAAAGAAAATTTGGGGAAGGATGTCTGCTTAGTTCTTTACAACTTTCTTTATAACAGAAGTGTGTCAAAAACTTTACATTCATTGACTCATAAATTGAGTATTCCGATAATTTTCGTACCTCGACTACCAGTAATAACTAACATGATTTTTGCATTTAGTAAAAAGGCTGATTTTTTGTAAGAGGTTCCATTTTTCGATAAGGTTTAAACTCTTGTAAGGTGGTCAGATTTGGCTACTGTATTATCATTTGTGCTCAGTTTGGTTTAAGATCGTTCGTCCGAGCGATTAATTGGATTTACACCTTTAAACGTGCTTATTATTAAATGACTTTGGATTATTTTCTCTGGGGTAATGCGAAGTCATTGGCAAGTATGGACGCCTTTGAAGACAACATTGTGTGAACCATTGAAGAAATCGAAATTGGTAATTTTGTATGGGAATTGCTCCTTCATACTATGTTCACACTAAGACCGAGAAGCCGCTTTTTGGCTACTATAAAAGCTACTATTTTAAGTTTTTCGCCATAGAAAACCTGTGAAATGAAAAGTAGCTTTTTGTTGGCTTTTCGTCGAAAAACTCTAAAAAGCTACAAAACAACCCTGATTCTGAAGTCTGTTCGTTGAATCTATCTAAAATACAGAAAATCTATTACTAACATACAGGTTGTCACTGATATTTGACGTTTTGTCTGTTTGTTTTTATTTACTAAGCCAAGAACAAGGAAACAAAACGCAATAATAACCAACATTTGACTACTGTCTGTCAAATGAAAAGCTGTATCCAGTGTAAACTCCTTTTTCTGAAAAGCGGCTTTTCTGCCTGTGTGTGAACTGTCAATATTCAGACTACTGTCAATATTCAACAGGTGCGCAATGCAGAACTGTTATTCATTCCGTGCGGTTTTGTGAAATCTATTACATTTAAAGTCGTCTTTTTGTTTGTTAAAAACGTGATTTGATTTTGAAAAAAATCTGTTATTTGACACCAAAAACATTCACATATTTTCAAAATTGCACAAAATTTTAGTACAGCGTCTTTTTCTATTTTAATAACATCGTTTCCTTAGAATAACAAAAAACTATGTGATATTCGTTTGTTTTATTTTCGATGCAAATAACTCCGTTGTTTTTGAATATATTTCATGCAATTTTTAGCTGATAAATTCTACTCAAGTTCTTAATAAAAACCAATTGAAACTAACGGTACCCAGTTTAGCGGTATATTTTTAATTTTTTTTTTTTAAAGGTATTTGACCAAAGTATTTACTTTTTACTAAAACTGTGGCACAAACCCCGTTTTTGTTGTTAAAGCGTTTAGTAGCAAAAGCAGTTTCAGTTTTACGAGAAATTTTATCAACTGATTCTATCATCAAAAAACCCTTCTATCATCCCCAGTGATTTTTTAAAGAATTTATTTTTTTTTAAAAGTTGTTTTTTATATATAAACTCCAAGAATAGTTTATATAAAAATATTATACCAATATCTTTTTTCCGATTAAAAGTTATCGATATAAATCTATTTTCTCGGCACCTCGGTATCTTTTCATTTTCAAACAATAGAAAAAACATGGACCCTTAATATGAGCTTTAAAGTAATTTAATTATCAATTTAGTACGGCTTATTTTTCATTATTTGGATTTTTAAAAATATTACTTAAAACCAGGGCTAAATATCAAAATTTTAGAGTTTTTTACCTGAGTAACACCGGGTATATCAGCTAGTAATTCATACAATTCCATAAAATAAGCCACCACACTCTTTACCAACTATATTAAAAGTCCCCGGGCTAAACCGGGACACACACAAACTAGTATTTGTTATGTTCCTAGAATAAAACAATCTAAACAAACGAAATAGCTCTCTCATTACATCAACATACTACCTATACACGTATTAGGAATGGAAAAATGCTAATTTAAATGTATATTGGTTTGTTTACCTAATCTTTTTCTGTAGTTTTAGATATGTATGAGGGAAATTTTGAGAGAATTATAAACTATTTTTTCTCTGTTGCTCGTCATCACATTAGCTTTTTCTTATTGCAGTATTTACTGTTGTACGCTGTAATTAATTGACATTGAACTTGAAATACAGAAATTTTCAACAAAACGAAAGCGGTGCAATTATTTATCGAAATTCCTTTTATTTCCTTTTGAGTAAACTCCATTACAAGCAATACACATATTTTCTGCGGATTCTCCCCTATCGCTTCAAACGCCCCAAAACGCTTCCCGCGAAGTGGTAACTTTTTTTTTGAGAATTGTGGAAAAATATCACAATTGTGAAGAAAGCATTCGTGGTTCACCACGTCAACGCACCGGCGTACACATCTCATATTGTACGCGACTATTTAACTAAAAACAGAGTTCAAACCGTTCCGCAAGCTCCATATTCACCCGACATGGCTCCTTGCGACTTTTTACTTTTCCTACGATTCAAGTTACCACTTCGAGCAAAGCGTTTTGAGATGATAAAGGAGAATTCGCAAAATATGTGTATTGCTTGCAATGGAGATTACTTTGAAGGAAATTAAATGAAAATCGATGAATAATTGAACCGTTTTCGTTTTATTAAAGAACTCTGGGTAAATTTTGAGACGATTGAGGCGATGAAGAAGAATTCGCAGAAAGATCTGAAGGAGATTCCAATCAGCCAAACAGCCTATGAAAAGTGTTTTCAAAATTGGAGGAAGCTTTGGAATTTTTATTTAAGAATTCCGGGTATTTTTTTCGGGTAAACTCGTATATCTACTAATTGTTTAACACTAGATTGCTTAACAAAAAATTCTACATCTCTTGTTGAAGCTCCTACATAATTTATTGAATGGTTAAAAAAATTTCTTCAAAATTTTGTTGAAATATAGTGTCTGTATATTTGTATAATTTAATTTTTATTAATGGTTTGTTTTATTTTGTTTAAAAACAAAGTAAAGAATCAGAATAAGTTCAACTTAGTAGGAAAGAAAACTTGAATAAATTAATTTAAATGTAATAATTTTAATTCAAAATTAGTACGTGAACTTCAAAAACATTTATATTTATTTGTTTCTAGTCAAAATATTTTGTAAAAGATATCATACAGGAATGTCTTTTTGTGCTGTTAATCTTCTTTAAAAGTTTAAAAATTTGAGAATTTTTTAAATAAAAAAAGTATTTCGGGGATTTTACTGTATTTTAGTGAATTTTAAACGTGTTAAAATATAAAAAAAAAACAAAAAAATCTTACAATAGTGTCTAGCATACAAATTGAATGGTTAACACACACATTCAAATTGAAGATTTCATGCAAAAATGCTTGTTGTTTTGAAATTATGGCCTCTTTCACAATAATATTAACTGATTATAGAAAATATTTTTGATAGTTTAAAACTACTAAACCCTTTATTATAGAATTTTAACTAATTGGATGCAGTCCTTAACAAAATTTAAGCTTAAGCAGCGCAATAAGGGTATCTCCTAAAGCTGTGCTATACAAAATTTTCATGCTAGTCAACTCGCGTGTCCTTATTGATTTTTTCTCTAATTAAAGTTCAGAGTTGATTAAAGGGATAAAATTGTGCATAGGCCAAACAGTTAAAGTACGTTTAAATATTTCATCTCTTATATTATATGTAATGGAACAATTGAGTGCATTTCTTGAATTTAGTGACTTATTTGAGATTCTCAAGTTCCAAGCTCTTAGCTATTCAACTTTAAAACTTCCTCCTGTATAAACAGAGTTACATGGTAGATGCTTAAATTTTTAACTGTTTACTTTTTGTTTTTGAGTCAGTTTTTTTCCATAAATAAATTTGAAAAGTCTGTCAAGACCTATGTATATAAAGAAATATTCGACACACATCCGCATTATTCAAAATATAAATATGTATAATAATACAACAAAACATAGTAAAGCACAATTTTGCAACCCTCGTTTGTTTTTTTGCTCAACACATATTTTTTGTGGCATGTTAAAAACTTTCCATTCGCCAACTTTTTCGAAGCGTCATTCAACTAGATTTTTTTTGTTTCGCAATAGTTTGTTCCACACAACAAGAAATAGTTTTAACTGCTTTAATCAGCGTTTTTGCTTACCTTGTTGTACTTCTTTTTATGTAAACGATCCAAACCCGAAATGTTGCCGGGTACATCATAGTCACCGGCCACTCCGCACAGACCAATGCGGTCGCGCTGAGTGCAGTCTTCTCCATTTTTATCGCAGTTGCCACAATCCATGCTGGTGGTGCTGAAGCAGGCTCTTTGTTGATGACTGTTGAATGGATGGGAAGGTTTCAAGTTGTGACTATTGAACGTGTTTATGTCGTTTAGTTGCTGGTTTAAATCCTTTAACTCTGCTACGGATAACAACGGCGGCAATTTGGGACTCGTTAACGACGGTGAAGAGTTATTAGGAAGTTCTTTTTCTGAGTTTGCACTCGATGACGATGTATTCAACGATGAATGCTCAGCGGCGATTCGACTAGTACTGATTTTACAAAGCTTTGCGATACCGTTCGACAGCTCGTATTCGATAGTTGTTGTTGTAGTCGTATGATTTCTATTCGCCTGGCTACTGCGCATAGTTGGATCATCAGCAGCTGCTGTTTCCGTTGTAGTGGTTGGTCTCGTTGCAGTACAGCGGAACGGCTGTTGTTGCTTGGGGATTCCGCCATAAGTGACGTCATTGCAATTGAGCTGCTTTTGACAGTTGGAGCTAGTACAAGCAGCTGTTTGCACTAGCTGTTGTTCTATCGGCTGGTTGAATGAATCAGCTGTTCTATTGGCGGTTGCTGCGCTGCGACATTGGCAACTTGCTTGCGTCGTAGTTATTGGAATTGTAGTTTTGAAGAGTTGTTGTTGGTCATGGTGCGGTGTCAGTTGACCATTGGAAGGGCTGTGAGAGTTGGCAGCGGTGGGATAAACCGGTGTGCTGAAAAAGAAGGAAGACCAGAAAATAAAACAATCCAATTTAATTGCTTCTAATAAATGGATTTTTGCTTAATTTGTTGTGAGAAGATAATTTTTGGAATGTTCATAATGACATAAGAGTGGCCGATATTGAATTGAGTAACAGGAATCTTGCAAAAGAAAAGCTGTAACGGTAAGGTTTGGAGATTCAACTTCATTCATAAGATCAAGGTTACGGATGAGGCGCAAAACTTCTCAAGTACTTCAATTAACCATAAATTGCATCCTTCAATATAAGTGGCCCCTGATAAAATGTACGAAGATTGTTCAACATTGAATGCACTCCAATACTGCTGTGAGAGCGACGTTATATTTTTATACCCACAATTTTACTTGATAAGAAATACAACTAAGCACTGCATTTTGTGTACTCGTATGTAATGATTAAAATTATTATTTTATACACAATGGAAAAATATGCAGTTACATCATGGATGGTTCGACAGAAATATTTCCTATGACATTCATTTATAAGGATTGGCTTTTTAACGGCAAAATTGCTTGAAGCCTGCCCCATTAAAGGTAACATCGGTTCATAGTTTGTGATATTTTCCTCTAAGATTGATTGAATTTACATTTAACACTTGCGTATAATTAAAGATATTATTATTTAATTAATTTTATTGTACACAACAAATACTCACCTTAAACTGTGCTGATATATTTTTCTAAATCTTGTCAACAAAAGGGGATTAATTAGCTTTGTGTTCATTTTCATTTGCAATAAATAAATCAATAAAGAATGCACTGATAAACAATAAATTAATTAAGCAACTTAATTATACGTTAAATATTGCACATCCAACTGCACGCCAAACTAGAACTGATGAATCCCAGCTAAACTATAGCGAAACAGTCAACAAGAAATTATTTTGTTTTGTATTGATTTATATTTCATTGTGGCTACAAAAGAAACTACAACGCTACAGTGGAATGAAGAAGCATTTTACGTATGATTCTTCATTCGAGCAATGTACGTTTTTGTTTGGATCGTTGATTCGTAACGGTTTTATTATGCTACAATTTAGAGTTGGAGCACGATGAGCAATTCAATGTTCCAACGATTAACATGCTGTAATACTCTCGATTTCGTATGGAATATTTATTATTAGTGGTGTGAAGGGAAGAAGTGTTAAGGCAAATATTTAGTATAGTTACATATATAGGTCTGTTTCAGTCTGTAATTTGATTATCGGTCAAATGAGAAAATTTGTCAAAAGTATGGAACCGACTTCAAGTACAACAGCTGTTTTTGAGAATTGAAATTTAATGAAAATTGAATGGGCTCGTTTTTCCTTTTACTTAAAACATGGAAAATTCAAAGAAGTTGCAAGTTCTTCAAGAATTGTTCCCCAGGAACTTTTGGTTTCCATTTGCGTTCATTTTGCTTATTTCAAGATTATTTTTATTAATTTGCTTTCACAAATTTTTTCCCCAACACAACACAACAATTGAATTTTGTCACTTTCGCAATCAACTATTTGTAGCTCGCGATTTTTGTTGCTTGTTCTTATTCTCTCTCATACTGGAAAAATATGTAAAGAAACGTTTTAAAGTTACTTGAAGTGAGTACGGAAACAGACCTTTTTGTTCAAAAATACAATTAAAGGCACAGTAAAATGGTACGTTTTGCTTTTATTAAAATGTAAGGTGGTCGATTGGTCTAACTATGGATGGGCTTTTCTAAAAACGGGATTTATACAGAAATATTCTTCAAAACTTTTGTGTAAATGCAGGACAGCATTCGGTTTATTTGATTAATAAAAAAATTTCAGAACAAGTTTATTTGAATATATTGATACAGAAAGTTTTAGGAGGGCTGCCTTTAAGTCTTGCGGCTCGGAAACACTAAGCAATCATATATGAATTTTGACAGTTAAATTCGAAAATTTGATATTTTATAGCATAAACCATGATACAATCACAAGGTAGGCTTATATTGGCGAATAAGGTGAGCATCAGGGATCTGCATGAGACCATTCGTCATTTTTTCCACTCGAATAGCATTCGTCGTCAGCAACAATCGCACAAAAAAAAAAAAAAATGGATGCATGCCACTCGAGTTCGTAAACAACGATTGGTGCTAAGCAGAGTTTGTCACGATTGCGAATAGAGACAAAGGCAGCATCCAGACAATGCAGACATTCGGATGCTTCCGTTAAAACTCGAGTGTCTGCTGCTGCATGAATTTTTCATAAAATCATATAATTTGTATGAAAAAAATGTTCCTTTTACAAAAGTAATGGGGGTCGGTCATGCATATTAACCCTCACCAACCCTCTCCCGTAGTACTTAGTGTGACCAAAAAAAAACTGACTTCATATTCGGTTTCAGCGACTTCGAAATTATTAAACGAAGTCGTCAAACCCTACGGGGATTTTTTTTTTGACAATTGTTGAACAGTGTAAAGTCTTCGTATTATGAAGAATGTGCTTTTATTCGATGATGTTTACATATGCACAAAAATTCTCAAATTTCAAATTATTCTTGATTTAATTTTAATTTCCGCTGAAAGGTCAAGCAATTGTGCTTAGTGGAGCCTTTTATTTGCCAATAGGTGGTAAGTTTTAGCAAGTAGGTGCATTCTATCAGTACGGCTGATCCGGGAACTTCTTAGAATGTCAATCGTGCATGCGTATGGCGCGGGTCATACGTATCTATGAAGATTTCTTACCTTCGGGCGAATCCAAAACAAAAAAAAAATGAATTCTTTCCTTGGTGCGAATGGATATAAAAGCATGAATTTTCATTGCTTTTGGCGAATGTTGCTCATGTCTTGCTTCGTTGGATATTTCTTGATTCGTAGGCATTCGTAATCGCAAGCGCTCGTACTCTTAACCGTTCGTTCCACAGCGATTGGTGTATGTAAATAAATAAATAAATAAACTGGCCATTTCAGTTTGTACACAGTTGAACGAGAACTGGTCCATGATATAACAATTACAGGTACTATTTTTTCGGACTGTGCTGCCGAGCTGTGGGCATTGAGTGTCAAAAACAAGTGATGTACACCAAAACAAAAATAAAAAGGGAATCTTTTTCTTGATGCAAATATTTCCACATCAAATTCTTCATTTATATGTTTTTGCGAAGGAGTTTTGAAGCTATATATGTAATAAATTTATTACATTTATTTGAAAAATTATTATTTCTATCTACCAAAAATCAAAGTGGTAAGTTGTTAGAGTATAAAGTACTTTAATTAGTTTTTTAAGCTATATGGCAACGCTTTGCCTTTCTTGTTTTTGACGTCTTGTAACATTCATTCTTAATTCTTCATTCATTCGCTTTTTAGTTTTTCAAACAAGTGCGTGTCGTTAAAATATAACTGCCATCAAATTCAATAAGCAATAAATCAAAAGTAATTTAAAACCACTGTGTGCTTAATTTATTTAAATCTCTAATAGGTTATGGGCCCAGGCCACATAACAAGTGACATATTTTTCAATAATCGCGAAAAACGTGTATAAAAACGTGAAAAACGTGTGTGACAGAAAATGTCGTCTTTTGTTAGAATTGAGCCGCTTGGAGCGGACAATTACGACACTTGGAAGCTGCATATGAAAGCCATACTTATTAAAAATGATTTATGGCCATTTGTTGATGGAAGTAAGCCATACCCAACTGGTGGTGACACAGCGGCATGGAACAACGGTGACCAAAAGGCATGTGCAGAAATATTACTTGCAGTGAGTTCATCGGAGCTCGGGCAGATTTCTGAATGTACGACTTCGCACGAAATGTGGGAAAAACTAGCTGGAACATATTCTTCACATACCTGCAAGAAAGGCATCACTATTAAAGCGAGTAGCACTGGCCAAAATGCCAGCAGGTGGAAAAGTTCGCGAGCACATCAACGACTTTTTTGATGCAGTAAACAAATTGAAAGAAATAAATGTCCCAATTGGTGATGATCTGTTGGCTATACTACTTTTGTACAGTCTACCCGATTCATTTGAAACTTTCCGTTGCGCATTGGAGACACGTGATGATTTGCCAAGTCCCGAAGTCCTTCGTGTGAAAATATTGGAAGAAGCCGAATCGCGCAAAGCAAAACAAGAAAAAGATGACGAAAGCGTGTTGTATGCAAATAAGAAGAAAAATTTCTGGAAAAAACCCAACGAAAAGAACACAAGCAACTGTCAAAGCGAAAATCCAAACGAATCAAAAGGAAAACAAAGGGGATGTTTTAAATGCGGCAAATTTGGTCATTTTGCTAGAAATTGCAATACCAAAACAAAAAGCGATAATAGTGCGAGAAATGCAGTCGAAAACATTAACTCTTTTCATTGTGCGGAAAACGCGTTAATATGCAAAAGTGAAACTCGATGGTGCTTAGATAGTGGCTGCACGTCGCATATGAGTGCTGATAGGGAAAATTTTGCAAATTTAGAAAAAACTGAAAAAGTGTTGAATTTGGCAAATAAAAACAATACAAAAATACAGGGTGTCGGTAAAATGCAAATGCTTGTAAACGTAAACGGTCGCGAAGATAAAATTGACTTAAATGAAGTAATGTTTGTTGAAGATTTACGCACAAATCTTTTATCGGTATCAAAAATTGTTGACAAAGGCTATGAGGTACGTTTTCGTCGTAATGAAGCTGATGTAATAAATAAAAACAACCAACTCGTTTGTAGCGCAGAAAGATCAGGAAATTTGTATTTCGTAAATGAAAGTCAGCAAAGTGCAGGCGCGGTCTGTACAAGTGAAATTGACGTTTGGCACCAAAAGATGGGTCATTTAAATGAAAAAGACTTGAAAGATTTATCAAAAAGCAATCTAGTGCATGGAATAAAAATAAACCCCAACCAAAATATGTCAGTCTGTGAAATTTGCATAAGCGAAAAACAAACACGTTTGAATTTTCCAAAACGAAATGAATGCAGAACAAGTGATGTGTTAGAAATCGTACACAGTGACGTGTGCGGGCCAATGCGAAATGCATCAAATGGTGGCGCTAACTATTTTATAACTTTTATTGATGATAAATCGCGTTATTGTGAAGTGTTTTTCTTAAAGAAAAACTCAGAAGCCTTCAGCGCATTTAAGCAGTATAAAAATGCAGTTGAAAATTTTACCGGCAAGCAAATAAAAAATCTTCAAACTGATAACGGTACTGAATATATAAACAGTGAATTTAGTGCTTATCTAAAAAAATACGGTATTAAAAGACGGTTAACAGCTCCACACACTCCCGAACAAAATGGGATCGCCGAGCGCAAAAACAGAACATTGGTCGAGATGGCCAGGTGCATGTTGCAGCAAGCTAGTGCTCCAAAAAGTTTTTGGGCCGAAGCTATTAACACGGCGTGCTATATTCGAAATCGGTGTCCCACAAAAGCTCTTAACGGTGAAATTCCATATACAGTATGGACTAATAAAAAGCCCACAGTGATACATATGCAAGTGTTTGGTACAAAGGTATATGTTTTAGACAAAAACAATAAAAGAGGCAAATTTGACTCGAAATCACAAGCACATATTTTTATCGGTTATTCTAATGAATCTAAAGCGTACAGATTATGGTCTCCGGAGAAGCGAAAAGTTGTTATAAGCCGCGACGTAGTTTTCGTCGATAAAAACGGGTTTAATGATGAAAAAAGTGGTGTTTTCGTGCAATGTAGTAGCGAACCGTGCGCGAAAATTCAAATCAAACAATTTGAAAATGACATTGTCAGTAAAAATTCTGACGAAGAATCAGAAGCTGAAGAAATTTGTGATAATCGAGGTGAGAGTGCACAACGTGGCAGAGGTCGACCAAAAATTATTCGAAGTGGTTCACGTGGAAGGCCTAAAAAGATATACAGCAGAGTACAGAGTAAAAACGAAAATATCGAAGGTGAGTCAGATACCTCCGATAATGAAAATGATCTTTTTGAAGAATGCGAAATGGCATTTTTGTCTGAATATCCTGAAACGATGGCAGATGCATTAAAAACTAGTTCTGCTGAATCATGGTACAAAGCGCTTGAGGATGAGTTTATAGCTCAACTAAAAAACAACACATGGGAGATAATAGAACGACCAAAATCGCGAAAAGTGATTGGAAATAGACTTGTATTTCGTACCAAAAATGATGGTACCCCTAACGGTAAGACTAAGGTGCGACTCGTAGCTAAAGGGTTTGCACAACGTCCTGGTGAAGATTTTCAGCACACTTTTTCACCGGTTGTTAGGTCAACATCAATTCGGCTGTTGTCGGCTCTTGCAGCAAAATTTGATTTGCAAATTCACCAAATGGATGTGGTGACAGCCTACCTAAACGGCGAGCTTGAAGAAAGCGTTCATATGGAAGTACCAGAGCATTTGATTGATATTCTGAAGAAAATTAAAGCTGGCAAACTAGTTGGATCAAATAACAAAAAAGCCAGCGAGCATGTGCGTAACACTGCAGAACGATGGTTGAAAACAATTAATAAATGTAAAGATCCAGTATGTTTATTAAAGAAGGCACTTTATGGCCTCAGACAATCAGGATTATCTTGGTATTTGAAATTAACTAAAAAATTAAAGAGTTTAGGCTTAAACGCAACAAAACAAGACCCATGTTTATTTGTAGACAATAATGATGGAGACATAGTGCTAGTAACAATCTACGTCGATGATTTGCTAATCGCGTCTAATAATAAACAACAAATTGAAATGCTAAAAACAGCTTTAACAAACGATTTTGAAATGAAAGATATGGGGAATGTAAATACTTGTCTGGGACTACAATTTCATCAAAATTTAGAAAAGCACCAAGTATTTCTGGTACAAAGCGAATACACCAAAAATATTCTAAAGCGTTTCGGTATGGAGGATTGTAAACCAGCACAAACACCAATAGAAGTTAATTTGAAGCTCACCAAACCAAGCGAGATAAACGAAGATGTGATGAAGCAGTACCCTTACCAGAGCCTTATTGGCGCATTAATGTACCTGGCAGTTCAAACACGTCCTGATATCGCGTACGCAGTTAATTCACTAAGTCAATTCAACTCAAATTATGGTGCCGAACATTGGAAAGCAGCAAAACGGATACTTAGATACCTTAAAGGTACATTGCACCATGGATTGCTGTACACAAAAAATGACTCGCATTTTTTCGGAGTAGTAGATGCTGATTGGGGTGCTGACATGGTTGACAGGCGTTCTTATTCTGGTTACGCTTTCTTGTTATCTGGAGCTGCTATTTGTTGGGAGGCACGTAAGCAACGTACGGTCGCACTTTCTAGTACAGAATCAGAGTATTTGGCTATGTCCGATGCTACCAAGGAGGCGCTATACCTGAAATCAATTTTCGAGGAAATCGGCATACCATGCAACACTGTTGAGATGTATAATGATAACCAAAGTGCGCAGAAACTCATCGATAATTTTGGATATCATCAGCGAACAAAACATATCGACATACGCCACCATTTTATGCGAAATCATGTCAGCGAGGGCTCAATAAAAATATCTTACATGATGACAAATGAGATGCCAGCTGATATCTTAACAAAGGGACTAACCGTGGCTAAGCATAATTTTTGTTCAATGAATTTGGGGGTATCAATTAATAGAAATTAATAAAAAAAAAAAATGTATTTACAGTAAAAGCACTTTAAGTGGGGGTGTTAGAGTATAAAGTACTTTAATTAGTTTTTTAAGCTATATGGCAACGCTTTGCCTTTCTTGTTTTTGACGTCTTGTAACATTCATTCTTAATTCTTCATTCATTCGCTTTTTAGTTTTTCAAACAAGTGCGTGTCGTTAAAATATAACTGCCATCAAATTCAATAAGCAATAAATCAAAAGTAATTTAAAACCACTGTGTGCTTAATTTATTTAAATCTCTAATATAAGTATTTATAATATAAATATTCTTATAAGAAAGCAGCAACTGTGCAACACTTTCCAAGAAGAAATTATAAAGCAACACCGTACTTTTATTTTACAAATTTTCTTTTTGTGAAAATTACAAGTTCTTTCGCATATTAAATAAAATTTAGCTGTTGTGATTGTGTTTGATAAATTTAAATATTCCAAATGGAAAACTTAAGTAAAAGCCATACAGTTTGTGTAGTGTGTCGGGAATGTTATAAAAATAAAAAAAAGACGTGAAGCTATTTCTATCTCCAAAAAAAAACCATTTTAAGGTACAGAGGTGGATTAAAAGCTGTGGTGTCACTATGGGAGACCATTCGAAAGTCTGTGAAAAGCATTTCCGAAAGTGTGACTTCATAAGTTCACTTGGAGACCCTCAAGCAAAGCGCGCGTGTCTTATGCCAGCCGCAGTTCGTTCGTTTAAACAATTTTTTAAAGATCTTTCTTCCCATCACTGGTAAATTATATTGATATAGTGTCAATTCTTCATAAATTGCTCGGCTCTTTATCAAATCCCAACCACTTCAAAAATATTGCACGCATTTCTTTACCAAATTTATAACTCTAGTGTTTATAATAAGGCCACGCCCTTTTTTCAAACTCCTAAAACTTTTTTGTATTTTTTAAACTATGTAAAATTAACTAATTAAATATATTTAAATTGTGCCATTTTAAAGAATTATTTTCCCCCTTCTAAGAAAAATCCCGTTTTATGTTAAGAAAAACAACACCATCAATTGTCATCTCCGCATTTTGACAATATATGCCTACCCAGTTGGATGTTTCTTTAAGGATTAATGCACGAAAATTCCCCATCGCCGATGAAACTTACGGAGTCGCCCATACAATTCACGCAGGAAAATTTCATACAAGTGTCCAAAATTTCGTGGGCGAAACCTTAAAAGAAAAATGTAGAAAATTTCGTCAACGAAAGCAACATTAAAATATACAGCAAATATCGCCAAGGAAATAAAACGGAAATTCAAAGGAGATTTCGGCAACGAAATAAAATCGTAAACATAAAAGAAATTTCTGCAACGAAAAGATAAAGAAGAGTCAGCTGAACAAAAAAAATCGTTTATCTGTCATAAAAATTATCTGATTTGGAATTTTTCCTAAACTTCTTAAAATAGCCAACAATCCTGCATCATTTAAATTTGAGAAAGTTGGAGCGACCTTGGCGAGGGTAAAGCTTCTTTTTCAAACCCGAAAGAAAAAATTAGGAAATTCTTAATAAAATAGGCCAATTTCGGGTCAAAGACGAATTTTCTTTAAAAATATGATGGTATATTCTGGTTCAGCGGACGATTTTACATTAGGATATGTATGGTCAAAAGTTTTTGTAGGACTTAAATATAAATAGGAAACTCGTTTTGAAACATACATTTTATACTTCTTCAAATTCACGTTTTACGGACAGTTATTTTTACGGACGGAATATTTTAACGAAAAATACGGCAAGGCAGCATAACTAGCAAACAAATGCTAAAAGATTTCATCATGGATGAATGGAGGAAAATAGAATCTGATTTGTGATAGATTCACAATTAAATTGGCCTTATCAATGCAACAACGTTTGAAGGAGTTTATTTTAGCAAAAAGGTTTAATCTTCGTTATTGAAAAATCTATACTAATATTATATTTTGAAGTGCCTTTTTTATGTTCGGAACAATCTTGAGAAAGGCCCGGCCGTTTATCATGAAATTTTTTATAATAAAAAGCTCTCGACCTGGTGAAGGTTTTAGGCCAAAAAAATTATTAAAAAGTTTATTAGAAAAGGAGATTCATGGCTTTCAAAATCCTAAGTAAAATTCACCTGCATGCACAAACGGACATGAACGACTCATAGCGTATAAAAATTGTTGTTGTTGTAGTGAAAAATAAAGCAGTGTGCGGCACATCGACACGATGCGAGTGTTCCAATATTTTACTCTCCCATCCTACAGTGAGTATTGCTTTGCTGAGAATAGCAATGTGATTTGTTTTTGTTTTGCCTACATATGCGCGAGCGTGTGTGTGCTATGGATAGCAACAGAGAATGGCAATGTATTTTGTTTTTGTTTTTTTTTTTGTCGTACGCTATGCGTGGTGACGTGAAAAAAAGACAGAGGCAAGCAAAAACAAATTTAGCCAAACATTACCATGCTGCAGTGATGTTATGTTTGGTTTGAGTTTATTTTATTTTTGTCTTATATAAAAACGACTGACGTCCGTGTGTACGCGCATAACTCAAGAAGGGGTCGTTCAATTTTTACAATTTTGAACTTGATGGATTCGTATTGGTCCAAGAAAGGACACTTTGTAGAAAAAATTTGCCACACCCTATTTTACCGCCCACAAATCAATAAAAATGCTATATTTCCGACAGTTTTGGTCGTATTAGACTACAATTTGGTAATTTAGTTTGTATGCTCACTGTCGGCTAAACTGTACTAAAAATGGGTTGCCACACCCCCTTTTATCGCCCACAAATCAATAAAAATGCTATATTTACGATGGTTTCGGCGTATTAAGCTACAATTTGGGGGTTTAGTTTTTATGCTCACTGTCGGCAACTGTACTAAAACTGGGTTACCACACCCCCCTTTTGCCGCCTACAAATAAAAACCCTATATCAGAAGATTTTGCTGGTATTATACTAAAATTTGGTATTATAAATAAATTTTTAAATTATACTAATTTATGTTGCTTGCTTGCTGTCGGAAACTGTATTAAAAATATGTTTTGCCACCCACAAATATATGAAAATGCTATATTTCAAACGGTTTGGTCATAATTGACTAAAATTTGAAAATTGTGTTTGTCTTTCAAAACTACACCGTCATCTATTGAAAAAGTGGAAACATCGAATATTAAGTTTGGGCAAAACAACGTTTGCCGGGTCAGCTAGTATATTATATTAGATTTATTTTAAGTTTACTTCTAATGTACGGATAATGTTTTGAGGTTTGTCTTGGAGTTGTTTTAAAATTTAAAATTTTTAAAATACAAGTATTGCGTCATTGTTTTAACAGAAAATATTCGCTTTGTTTTTTGATAGTCACTTTGTATGCGAGGTGGGTGTGGTTTTCATCCGATTTGGTTGAATTTCATACTCAGAGTACATGTTATATATCAAAGCTCATATGCAAAATTTTTAGTCCATATATTTATTTTTGTGGAATTCTGAGAGATTTACCGTTTTGAAATAGTCACTTTGTATGGGAGGTACACTGAACCAAATATTGTTCTTAGAATCAAAGAATCTCGTTCATAAAGCGAAATTCATTGATTTTTAAGAACTATTCATTGAGCCAAAGAATTCATTCATTCATCGTTGTTCTTAATTTTAAGGAACAGCTCATTGTTCGCGTTCATTAAAATTTTGCTCCAGTTCTTGTGTTGTAATATCTAAAAAACCATTAGAGAATTTTATCTCAATAAGAAACTGCTTTTTAAAATATATCTTGATATTGTTTTAAAATTTCTAAGGACAGACTAACTTATTGTAACAGTTGTATGTGTCATTAATTAATCATTTTTCTTCATAACATATCAAAGAAATAACGTAAGAACAAAGATTCATTGAACCAAGGAACTCGTACTTTGGACCAATTTTAATGTATAATACATTGGGACAAAGAACTTTTTCTTTGTTATTAAGTACGTTTTTGGTTCTGTGAAGGCGTAGTTTTCATCCGATTTGGCTCATTCTTGAACTTGGCCTTTATTTTTTAAAATAGCCAAGATATTAGATATTTTTTTAGCCGTGAAAAGTACGGCTGTAATCGTGATCACAGACAGACAGACAGACGGACAGACAGACAGACGGGCATGGCTAAATCGACTCGGGTGATGATGCTGATCAAGAATATATACACTTTTCTATACCTACCACGCCTCCTTATGGGCGTTACAAACGGAGTGACAAAATTAATACACCCCTATTACATTTTTTAAAAGTGGGGGCGGGGGTATAAAAATATATGAAGAAATAAATGTTTAATGTAAACTACAAGGTGTTTCTAATTAGTTGTCAACAGCTGTATAATGTGCAATTTACCCAAAACTGGATAACTCAAGTTAAACGAAAAAAGGATGCAGTTGTTTATGTCATCGATACATCCGTAAGTTTTGACGTGACAACGTTTCTTTATCCCCGTCTTTATTCTTATCCGTATCCTTTCCTTTGTGCTTAAACTTGTCCCAATCCTTAGCTTTATTCGAATGTTTTACCTTATATTTGTCAACTCCTGTCCTGATCTTGCCCAAATTCTTCTTTTAGTACATGTGCACATAATTATCCTAGTTCTTGTTCGAAATCATTTCATAGTCCTTGTCCCACTTCTTGTCGTAATCCTAATTCTTGTTTATAATGTTATCTAAATTATTTTTCCAATTCTTGCTTAAATCCTTGCCTAAATTCTTTTCCTCACCCTTGACCAAATTATTGTTATCGTAGTCCTTGTCCCACTTTTTGTCGCAATCCTTGTCCCAATTCTTTTTCCTAATTCTTGTTTATAATGTTATCTAAATTCTTTTTTCAATTCATGTCTAAATCCTTACCTGAACCCTTGCCTTAATCCTTTTCCTAATACTTGATCAAGTTCTTGTTCTCGTTCTTTACTTTATCTTTGTCATAATCCTTGTGCAAACCCTTGTCATCCTTATATTTCCTTGGTTTTAATCGTTGTACTAATGCTTGTCCTCATCCTTTTTATAATCCTTGTTCGAGTCCTTGTTTGGATTTGGATTGTTATTCTTAAAGCTGTCATGTTTTAGTTTTTGTTTTAATTTAATTTTTATTTATTTTTTACCAATATCCTGAATTTTGAATCCTCAAAATATGTTTTAAGGAACTATTTTCAACTTGATAAAAATTCATCATTAACCCTTTAACATGTTGTTCATTTTTATGCAATTTTCTTCTTTAGCAAAAAAAAAAAGAAAAGATGACTTGAAAGAACCCTGAGATTACTTCTGTTCATTTTCGACTCAAGTTCAAATGTGTGAAAATTGTTCTCACCTAAAGAAAATTTGTTTAACCTTTTACAGTAACAGTATTTAACCCGACCAAATAACAGTATCTCAGAATGTATATTCTAGGTATTAGTTAAAAAAGTAATTCACAGCTATAAGCTAATAAATATGGTTATAAAATTGTACCCAGTTGTAAAAAATCATTTTTTAACCCTTATCTTCCTAATTAATCCTGAATATTAATTTCAGACATTTATAATGGTATTCAAAAACAATTATAGAAATTTTGATATTTAAAATTTCTTTCAACTATCCAATTACCTGCTTTTAACCCGTTTTACCCAACTCTAACAATTTAGACACCACATTTTTCTAATACCTTTTTTATTATCTACGCGTCTACACCACTTACCTAATTTTATAGTTCTAGGTCAAGTGGTTTAGGCTGGGAATCGATCGGTGAGTGAGTGAATGAGTCAGGACAAAGTATTTTATGTTTTAAGATGTAGATAATTTATGCTTTTATTTTTATAAATTTTCTTTCAGCAATTTTTTAAAATCTGCATGGTAATCTTTTGGTTTTTTTTCCAATTTATTATTTTTCCGCAAACGCGATATCTTCGGGTCAGATATTACCAAAAATTTGTTGAACATATCTGTTAAGGTCGTTATCCTGGAGTTGCGCCTTGCGTTAAGGCTTCTATAGTTTTTGAAATCTTTATTGGAGTGTTCTCATTATATCTCATAAGTCGTCACTCTTATGACTAACTCACCTAACTATCTAGTGTAACTTTGGGAATAAATTTGGTAAAACATTTAATTGTTCTAACATCATGACCTAAAACTCAAAACTGATTTAAGGTATAATATATAAACTTCTGTTTTTTTTTAAATATCGATTTAAAAATGTGTATGTATATTCTTGAAACTATAAAAAATACATTAAACAAAAACAAAGTTTATTTTCGAAAAATTTACACGTATGTATATTAACCTTAAACTATCAAATAATTAGAATTCGTATTTAACAATCCCAACAAGTTTTTCTTAAAAAAGAAAGCACTCTAAATTTTTATGAATACGTCCGTTAGTTTTTTAATTTTTTGTATTAGTCATAATCTTGAGTGAGTCACTCTCACTTTTTCACACGAAAGGGTATTAATGTTTTTTTTACCATATATCAAATATTTTTCTTCATGTTGAATAAAATCCATTTTATAGCTTGCTCATTGAAATAGATTGAAATACATTGCATAGTGTTTTAACTATAGCGGGTAATCGAACGTTTCAGCTTCAGTGCATACTCGGTAGTATAGTTGTAGTTTAAGAGGGCATATAGGTTATAAGTTTTTTAAAAAAAAAATTTTTTCGGGTATTTTTTCATAGAAGGAAAAAGATATCATTTTCAAATTTTGCACATATATTTATTAATATTTAAAGAATACAAACAAATTTTTTTCAGAATTTTTGAAGCGTTTTTTGACGTTATTTGATTTTTTTTTTAAAAATGCCAAAAAATTGACGGTGTGCCTGAACTAGGATAATTTTTATCCGCAGAAAAAAACAAAATGGCGGCCATTTAAAAAAAAATCGATTTTCGAGGTTACAAAATCGGTCGCCATTTTGTTTTTCTTTGGCGGATAAAAATGATCCTAGTTCAGGCGGTGGCCACTTAAACAAGGATTAATTTGTTTTTTTTATTTTCTCCTCAGATATTCCAGACTGGTGATATTCTGCACAACGTCAATTTTTTGGCATTTTTTAAAAAAAAGTCAAATAACGTCAAAAACCGCTTCAAAAATTCTGAAAAAAAATTGTTTGTATTTTTTAAATATTAATAAATATATGTGCAAAATTTGAAAACGATATCTTTTTTCCTTCTATGAAAAAAGTCCCGAAAACATTTTTTTAAAAAATTTTTAACCTATATGTCCCCTTAAAGCTCAAATACTCGAAAAGGCGCAAGTAGTCGCAAAAAATTTTGGTACCACCAGAAAGAAGAAAGTTTGAAATGTAGGCACTGAAGATTTTTCGTGGATTTGAGTAGAATAAAAAAATTACAGTTTATTAAAAATTTCAGAAAAAAAAAAAACACAAAAAACACACAAATTCAAACATGCGTCACTGTCCCAAGAACAACAACTTTAAAAAAAAATGCACAGTTTTTTAATATGCAAAAAATGTATATTAATAAGCTTTCATTGTGTAAAGTTTCATTAAATATGTTTTATAATTAAAGATTTTATAGGCAATTTTATTGAGTGGTGTCATATAAAAATAATATAAACAAAAATTTTTTCAAAAAAGCCATTTTTAGATGATCGTGGAAACTACATCATACAATAATT
Source organism: Pherbina coryleti (assembly GCA_943735915.1). Classification (NCBI taxonomy): domain Eukaryota; kingdom Metazoa; phylum Arthropoda; class Insecta; order Diptera; family Sciomyzidae; genus Pherbina; species Pherbina coryleti. The sequence goes on along the minus strand of OX030949.1, from coordinate 100,361,522 downwards.
TAACAAACAAAACTGATTTTCTGCATAAGGAATGTATCTAGATTACAAAAAGAATTGAAAAAATTTAAACCCCGTAACTTTCCAACAGCCCCCCTAATGCGATCGTTTTGCCTCTATTTTGCCCAACGTTGCCCGGGTCTCCGAGTTCGTTGACATAAAGGCCACGCACTTTAACCAACTACGCCACCGACTCATGACGCTATAGTTTGTTTTTTTTTAATCATGTTACCGAAAACCTCACCTTTATTGTTGTTCCATAAAATTTACCGTAGCGCAAATGGCCACGCAGTTATAATTCCATGCAACGTTTCTTCATCTTTATTGCATTTTTACTGCATTAAGCGGTTACCTTCATGGTGTCATGGTGCAAAATTTTTTGTTTTTATTTTAAAAATAAAATTTCCCGTAACTCCATGCATCCATATTGCATTTTTGTGACATAAGCTGCTACCTCCGCAACCTGATGGTGTCATAATTTCTTTATTTTTGTCGTAAAGTCAAATACAAACATTTTCGTGCTATAATATTTACCATAGAACATGTACTCACTGAGTAATAATTCAATACAACGCAGTTGCATGATCTGTATTTTCAATCTTGTAGCGGCTGTTATGACATCATAAATTTGTTGTTTATTTTTGTCGTAAGGATTTAGGACCATACTTTACTGGCGTGTAGTAATTTTTACTAGCACTTACTATATATAAAATAAATAAAATAATATAAACTGGCCATTTCAGCCCTTCAAAGGAGGACTTTGACCGGAACTTCTTATGATCAAATTGTACAAAAATCAAAGTTTGTACACAATTGATCGAGAGCTGGACCTACTAGTTTTATGTCGACTCCGAACGGCTAATGTGCATGTTCTCAAGAAGCTTTACATGGTATTAGTTATCCTCTGAGGTTTGCCATTGTTTGATAGAGAGGTGATGGCCGAACAGAAAAATTAATTCAATTGAAAAAACTTTGTGTCAGAGGGAAATTGAACCAGGGTTCTCTGCCGTATGGGTCATGCACTCTACCCACTGTGCCACGGCCTCCATACCCATAGTAGGTATGGCCAGCACCTATATATAGCGTGTTCTAATTCCACGTAAAAAAATTCAAGTTTGATTGCTTAAGCAGCTCCCTTCACGTCCCGAAAATCTGTGTTTTTATTTTTTAGTTTTTCATAAAGTCAAAAAATTAACCATTACTCTCGTATCATTATTTTTGTCATAGCACTTAGTAACAATTCCATGCAACGCCGATGTATTTTGAAAAAATGCCTTTTTCAACTTTTTTGGAAACCTGCGCGGTAAAACGTAATGTTGTCAGTAAAAAACTAATGTTTTGTTTTGCTTTTGATGATCCAATTATGTTGAACTCGGTTAACATAAATTAAATGCTTCATTCATCGATTAAATGCCCAAATTCCTGTCCAAATTATTTTATGGGTATAAGTACTACATATATATAAAAAGCACAAAAAATCCTAAATCAAAAGACAAGGGTATGTGACAAAACTGAGCACAAGATTGAAATCAATACAAAATTGTAATTGAAAATGTGTCGATTGTTCACTGCAAAAAATTTTTCAAATTTTGTAGCTCTGTGTTATCTGTTATCCTTTTGGTTTTGAATTGTGCTTCCAATAAATTGGCTCGGAATACTTACTATAACTTTCTACAATAAAGAAATGATGCAATACAGTTGTTGCCACAATTTTGCTTCGTATTAATTTAAATGCCTCTACATTGTACATGAAGGTCACATTGAAAATATTAATATATCATCGGCTTACTACAAAAATTCGGTTTTTTTTCTTTTTGTTGTAGTATAGTGTAGAAAGTCATTAAATAATTTCTGGCATTACTGAATATTTAATATTTCGGCTAAAAATATCCCTTTAGTCCTTTTTTAATAATAATAATAAAAAACTGGCCATTTCAGCCCTTGAAAGGACTTTGACCGAACTTCTTATGACCAAATTGTCCTTTTTTAATACCGAATTTAAAAGGAAACACAAGGACCTTCATAACAATAAAATCTTGTTTTACTTTTTCTAACGAACTATATTTTTTCCTTGTAAGTCGACGATATGTATTAAACTGGGGCACTAAAACAATTGATTTCATCGATAAGCTGTTCATTAATGTTTAACGATATCATTAATGATAACGATACAATAACATGAACATGTATTTTATTAACAAACATTTTTTTTGCTTGTTCACAATGTACAATTTTCGTTTCGATTTACAAGCAGCAAGCAAAAACAAAAATATTTTGTTATTTTTATTACGCTTCCAAACAATACCTTGATGAAATTAAAAAGCAACGTTGTTAAGAGTTGTCAGTCAAAATCTGTTAAGTTCGACACCTGCGTTCACATGAACTAATTGCACAAATTAAGAAAAGAAAATAACATTATTTCTATACAATATGATTATTATTTGAATTTTTTGTTTAAAGTTGTTTGTAATTTTTAAAAGTTGTTTTATTATTGACTTTGCACAAAGGTCGACCTTTAACACAATTGATTAACTTTACTGCACTTTCAAAATTTAAGTGATTTAGTTCACAGTGATACACGGTATGTTAATTCAAATGATTTAGAAAGTTAATTTTTTATTAAAATAGGCAAATTGTAATAGCTTGTAATAAATAATAACTAAAGACTTTTCGTTGATGAAATATTATTCAATTGTTATAAGAATAAGTGAAAGTGATAGTGAAATTGCATAAAACCATTACGAACAGAGCAATCAATTCAAAAAATTAAAACCTTTTTAAAAGAACAAGAAAGAAATTCTTATCACTATTTCATTAAGATAATAATAAAAAAAAGGAATTGTACTATTTATATTTCGGGAACTCGCAACACTAATGTCAATAGCTAAAATCTGGCATCACGTTTGACATTTGTTAGCATAAATGTGCTCACAACCATGGTAGAATTACAAGGTAGGGTCGACCCTACAAGAAATGTGTAACCTAAACTCCAACATAATCATATAAATTTGTCTATTTACAACCACATTCTCATAAGGATGATCTGACCCAGTTAGTGGTGGCAAGCAATGCTCCAATTAACAAATATATGTATGTAAAAACAAATGAAATATAAAACTTAAGTTTATGGAAAAAAAATTATGTAATCAATTTAAAACATATGTTTTGAGACAGCAACGAATTATATGCATTGTTATTTTTAAAGAAGAAAGTTAGATAAAACTGATCTATACGTTACATCTAACGGTTACATATAACTTTTCGGTTAGATCTATCTGGTGAGACTTGGCTACCAATAACCTGTATTTATGTTAACAGTAACGAGAGAGAGAGCGAGAAGGCTATATTTCGATGGTATTATAAATTTAAACAAAAAACAACCTGCGAGAAGGGGATGCCAGATCACACGCATCCATGAGTTTCGGTTACTTTCTTCCCGAGGCTCTTCCTAGCATAACCGAAACTTTGCATGAAGAGGTAACCGAAATTTCAGTTAAGAAATACCGTATTTTTTAGTTAAATAACCGATAGTCTTCTTGTAGGGGAGTCGCTCAGTGGTTCTCGCTCAGAGTGGAGAATAAAAAAGGAGGCTAATTGTCAAAATGGCGAAGTTCGTAGAAACCTCAAATAAAATGAAAATATTATGTTTTCAAGTTGTAAATAGTACGGACACGTGTGTTAAGTTTGTGTTAATTTGATTGGAAATATTGTAAAAACATTGTAAATAAATCTATAAAATGCCGTGGAAGTGTTAAATTTGAAAAAAAAGCTTGTACATGGTATAATAATACAAGGTAGCATTGACAGATGCTTGGGAAAACATCTCCTGTCAAAAAATATACTCAAAAAGCGCTCACCGAGAGCGCTCACAATCGGCCATTGAAAACACAAACAATGTTGAAAACGTTGAAGTAAAAAAAAACAACAACCTCAGCAGCTGCAGATGCATTTTCACAAACAGCGATTATTGACAGCAGATTTTGATGTACAAGTGCTATTTGTTTTGTTTTGTGAGTGAAGAAAATCAATTTGTTCAAAAGATGGAAATTTCAAGAGAAGGTTTTCGTTGGATTATTCACAACTTTCGACATGGATTATCTCAACAAGAATGTGTCAATGAACTCAGTTCTTTGTATGACGATAAAGCACCATCAAAAACCTCAGTATATCGCTGGTATAGTGAATTCAAATGTGGTCGTAGTTCGATCGCCGACGAACTCCGTGAAGGTCGTTCAAAATCGGTTGTTGTGCCACAAAACATCATTGCAGTACGTGCACTAAAAATGCAAGATCGTCATATGACATATCGTGAGATAGAGGCATCCTTGCACATTAGTTCCACTTTAATACATTCGATTTTGCATGAACACTTATCTGTAAAAAAATTTGCTCTCGTTAGATACCCCATAATTTATCAATCGCTCAAAAAAGTCTCAATTCGGTTGGTGTAACCCGGCGGCCACACGTGACAATTTTGCCATGACAATAACAATACACTCACACTTTTTCACCAACACAAGCAAGCTTTGGTAATTGCCAATCTATTGCCAGGCAGTTGTCAGCATGACAATAGGCTGGCAATAACATTGGCAATAATTTGACGTTTGTATTGAAATTGACGTAAATAATCGTGGTTGGTGCACAAAAAAAAGGGAAAATGTTGAGTTTTCATTCATCTTCAATTATGCCAAAAATTTTAGGCTGGAGATGGTTACAGCGACACAGAAAAATTATAAATATAATGAATTAACATTCATTGTCATGCTATTGCCATGCTTTTGTCAGGCCACCTACGTCACAATCGACAATTGCTTGGCTGCCGACAATGATAATATACGTATTCTCAATTGTCATGGCAATACTATCTCGTGTGGCCGCAGCGTAAGGCAGTGGCGCATTCTGTCATTCCCATTTTCCAAGACCTTGTTGGTGATTTCAGGATGTAGCTCACGGATTTCTTGGATGATATTGGCCTTAAGTGATTGAATCGTTGCCCGATTGTTGGCATAACATCGGTCCTTCACGGTTCCCCACAAAAAAAAGTCCGAAGGGGTCAAATTGCAGCTCCGAGGCGGCCAATTCACATGGCCAATACTTCTGATAACACGATTTGGGAATTTGGTTTGCAAAAGATCGATTGTGGCATTGGCTGTGTGGCATGGCGCGCCAACCTGCATGAACCAGAGGTCGTCCAAACTCATATCCGGCAATTTCAGACAATTTCAGTAAAAAAAAGTCAATTAACATGGCTCTGTGTCGCCCAGCATTGACCGAAACGTTGATCATTATTTTCGAAGAGAAATGGTCCAATGATGCCACCACTCCACAATCCGCACCAAACTGTCACTCTCTGTGGATGCAACGGCTTCTCAACAATAACGTATGGGTTTTCCGAGCCCCAGATGTGGCAACTTTGTTTGTTAACGTAGCCGCCAAGATGAAATGCGCCTCGTCAGAAAAGATGATTTTTCGCCCAAAATCGTTGACCAATTCAAGTTGCTCTATGGCCCAAACTGCGAAGCGGTAACGAAGCGGGTGGTCGTGCGCCTTCAATTGCTGAGTCAATTGGACCTTTTAAGCGAATTCACAGGCTAGTGCGTGAAATGTTGAGCTGTTAAGATCGATGGAAAGTTGATGTTCATGAATTTAGTCTCACATTCTCGGCTACAACAGCCACATTCTCGCCTATGCGCACCACACGACGACTTGGACCATGAGTGTTGTCCACTAGTATACCAGTGTCACAAACTTTTTGCACAAACTTACGTACAGCAGGCGCGGTGAGTGCTTTATTTCGACCAAAACTTCTTTCAAATAACTCACTGTTGGGCTACACAGCACTCACTTTGGAAATAAGTTTCCAATATTTTCCAACGTTCAAAATATATCATATATTATATATTATATATTATATATTTTTAATATATTTTAAGTATATTTTCAATATATTTTTACGTAGAATATTAATATTTATATTGAATTCAGTTAGTATACTCGTATATAAATAGTGCATTAACAAGAGATGTAAGATTTGTTTGTTTTTTTTTTTTTTTAATAAAACAAACAATTGTTTGGATGTCTCTTAAATTTTTACTAGAAACATGGTGATAATGTATGGAGTACAATATCTTTCAAAACTGCCAAGCGACCAGCTGTTAAATAAAATTCCTTTCCAACCCGACATCTCTTGATACACCCTATGTATAGTTTTTTAATCAATTTCTTTTCAGTGCAAAAGGCTAAAGTTAAATAAATCCGACTCTTTTTGACCAACTTTTAAAATATAAATTCCAAAATATTTTCCACTTACCCATCATCGTTGAAATTCTGAACAGCTTTGCGATCTGAACAAATAGAGCTGGAATTTCCCATACTTGTAGAATTAAAAAATTCGATTTAAAATCGTAAAAATTTATTTTGACAAAAATTGTTGTGCTTAGTTCTTGGCATTTAAATTTTGCAAGAACCTCACATACATAAACTTATTTAAATATGAATAGGAATGCTCTTAAAACCACCACGCTATTTATTAATAAAAGAGAGCACTGGAAATTTAATGCACAATAATAAACTGTGAACTGTGAAACGGTGGCAACATAAGTTAACGGCACAAGAATTTGTTTTTGTAGTAAACACTATTATCTTTTTTCAGTTAATTGAACACTGAAGTTATTAATTAAATAAAAAAAAAACCCAAAATACTCGTTTTTCATTTGAACACTTCTACTAAATCGAACACAATTTAGCTGCAAAACCTAGCAACGACTAAAATTTAAAATTCAAGTCAATTCACAACATGTTTTATGAACCGCTCGAATGAGTAAGAAAACAAAAAAACCTAAAACAAGTATGTAGCGTGCACGTATGTGTGCAATTGTTTAACTAACTTGCTTGCTGGAAGTAATAAAATTCAAGCTACTCGCTGCCTTGTTTCGTGGTCAGCAGTTGGCCACGCAGCCCACGGCTATGCTAGATGCACCGCAATACTTTTCAACAGTCGATTAGAGTTGCCACCACAAATAACCAGTTATTTATTTTAATAAAGTAACTAATTGTCACTAAGTTTAATTATTGGTGGCCTTCTTGGCTGAATGCGTTAAGTGTGTAAATCTTTATATTTTGCGACCGTTGGACACATGGTTCAACTCCCAGCTAATGTTCGGTAGAAAAAGTATTTTGATAGAAAATAATTTTCCTCTTAGGCTGTGTGCTATTCGGAAACTTTTCACTCGGATGATGAAATTTTGACAGTCTGAATGAGAATATTTGGCACTTGTGAGGTGACAATCATTTCGTCAATAATTCATGAGGCTAACCAGAGGCTAGTACATATAAATTTTGACTAGAAAATAGAAAAAAAAACACTTGTGTGTTCGTGAGTCGTAAAGAAGTCAAATATTACGTGCTTCCAACTGCCAGAGCTGTAAAAGGATTGAATCATTTCGGAATGCACACACTCTTAATGCATTCAAAAGCTGCATCAACCAGATTGCAATCTTATGCTTCTGTTGAGTTAATGAATTACAGATGCATTCTTTGAAGATAAAAGAATGCTAAATCCCATTCTTGTTCGCTAAAAAAATCTGATGACTGCACTCAGTTTTATCATTCTTTTCAACTCTGAAACACTGGACATTTTTTTTACTACCATGAAATACTACTAAATATAAAGCAGCATTTTGCATTTATGTTGTCATTTGTTTTCGACGGCCGATCTTAGTGACATGCTTTTGTCTTTCCTTTGACATTTTTTGGAATAATAAAGTGCTTCTTAACAATAAATATTATTAACAAAATGTATAAAAATTAACATCTACAATTTGTTATATATAATACTTTTTCTATACATGATATCAGCCAATACCATCACAGCCATGCCCAACAGTAACACACGCATAGACAAATACACATTAAACAACTTCAGACGCAACAACAAATCTTTGCGGCTGAAGCCTTCGCCGACTGCATTCACAAAAATTTCAATTTGCAACCATTGATGGTTCATGGATTCGTTAAAATTTCAATTCAGGGTGAATTCTTTACGTTTTGCAATTCATGTCTTGAAAACAATTTTAATCAGCCTAAAGGCTTAAGACTAAAGAGTTCACACTTTGAATGCTACAAAAAAGGATTTCAGCTTTTGAACATTTATACAGGAGAATGAAAAGTGAAAATTAATTTAAACTTTTACAGCTCTGCCGACTGCATAGCAACCAGATGTGGGAAATATTTGCGTAAAATACTATTAATTTTCAGTAAATAAAGGGTTTTCCATTAAGGATTTGACAATTTTTTTTTAAATAAAACGCAAACTATTTGAAATATTTCAAAAACTTTATTATCGGCTTGAAGTACAATCAAAACATTTCTGAATGGAACTCGACTTCGTTCATATAGCCACTGCGGGCACGTATGCAGCGGTCGATTCGTTGGACCCAATTTTCGATGACTTTGTCAAACATTTCGGCCGAAACGGCCGCTATTTTGCGTTCAATGTTGGCTCTGAGCTCTTCCAACGTCGTCGGCTTGTTGGCATGGACGTAGTCCCAAAGAAAATAGTCTAGAGGCGTTAAATCGCACGAACGAGGCAGTCAATCGACTGGCCCATATCTTGAGATAACACGCTCATCAAACTTACTCTTCAATAAATCGATTGTAACGTGTGCTGTGTGGCTTGTGGCATCGTCCTGTTGGAACCACATGTCGTCCATGTCCATATCTTCCAATTGGGGCCAAAAATAATCGGTAATCATGGCCATTCACAGTAACGTTACGATCGTTATCGTCAACGAAAAAATATGGTCCAATGACGTCGCCGGCATGCAAACCGCACCAAACAGTTATTTTTTGTGGATGAAGTAGTGGTTCTTAAAGCACGTGTGGATTTTCACCCGACCAATAACGCATATTTTGCTTATTGACGAACCCATTGAGCCAAAAATGAGCTTCGTCACTGAAGATGATTTTGCAATGAAATTCATCATCTTGTCGCATCTTTTCTAGAGCCCAATCGGAGAACGTACGTCACTTCAAATGGTCCATCAGCTTCTTGAGTCAGCTTGATCTTGTATGGGTGTAAACCAAGATCCTTACGCAAAATTCGCCATAAAGTGGTCTGGGCGATGCCAAATTCTTGAGAACGCCGTGGAATTGACTGTTTTGTATCGTTTGCTACGGACGCCTGAACGGCAGCGATATTTTCGACACTTCGACCAACCAACGTTGTTTGTTTGTGTACTTTATCATGATGAAAATGTTTACTGAATAAATTGACATTGACAGTTCGATGATTAGTGAAAGGGTGCGTTCAGAAATTTAATTCAAAGTTGTCAAGTCTCTATTGGAAAACCCTTTATTAGCAATTTTGCAAATTAAATTCAATTCTTGCGCTAATACACTTCAGAAATCTAAAACATCAAAATTTCTTGTTGTCAACATTTCATCGTCCTTTTGGCACAACAAAAATGATAATTTTATTTCAACAGATAGAAATTGTATTCAACTCAGTAAATTCTTTCCTACCATGAGTGAAAAGTTTCCCAATAGCACACAACCTTAGTTTTACATTTTCGATAGCTTTAACACTAAAAAACTCAAACAACACAGCTACGAGAAGTCTGGTGAAATTATACAGTTCACTAAGAGAAAAAAAATATTAAATTTATCCAAAAGCTTTTTTAAATTATCCAAAAACGGGGTAATTTTTGAACCAATAACGCATTTGTATAAATCGAGTACGTAAATATTTAAAATTTATTTAAATCTTTTTTAATTAAATTATGCATGCGTTTTGTTAATTTTATGTTAAATAATTAATATTTAAATAAAATGTTTAAGTATTTAAACAGAATTAATAAAAAATATATTAAAATCATACACGAATTTTTAAAGTATCTTTCAAATTTTTACTACTGGAAAATAAAACTATCGCATTTAAAGAGAATTAAGAATAAAAATATTGAAATTAAAAACATAACATATATTAATTTAATAAGTTATTAACGGTTTGTTATAGTTCTCGCTTCGTTTTTGTAGTTAAAATTATAACAAGCTTCCCACAGATCCCTACAAAATCTCGCCCATTGCACTCACAAAGCATCTTGGCTAAACATCTAGGCTATATAATTTTCTTTACAAAAACCAAACGAGAACTATAACAAACCGGGAATATTCAGCGACAAGCAAGAATCTTAATTCTAAAAACTTCATTGAAAATTCAAATATGGAAAAAAATGAGTTGTGTATACATATTTGATTTATCCACGTAAATATTTAAATAAAATTTATACACGGGCGTGGATAATGTTAATATTAGTTATTTCCCTAAGTGTAGGACTAAAATGGCAAATACGTGTTCTTAAAGTTGAATTTTTTGAAAACTTAAAAAAATCCTTTTAAGAACAACGAAGCATAAAAAGAAGCATAATCTTATTTGTATTGATTTCGACTGTTTCGACTCAGAGCGAAAGTGGATTTTTAGCCGCAAGGTAGTCATTGTTTATTCTATCATGCTCATGTCACTCTGACAGCCAAAAGGTAATTCCCGATGAATCAGTTTATTATGTCTATTAAAATGTTTATACCTATGACCATGATACAATAACAAGATAGGCTCATATTGCAGTAAAAGGTGAGCTAGATGTCAAAGTCAGCTGTTGATTTTAAGTTTTCTTAATTGTTGTTTAGGTGCTTTTATCGTTTAACGTTTGTGGCAATAACCCCAGAAGGAAATAACCCGAGTACTGTGTAAACTCTTGCATGGTTTCATACATTACTTCCATATAACTACTTTTGTGTACTACTTGATAATCGATGTACTGAATCTGAGCACAAAGGTTTACTTTACTACTTTCTCGCACACTTAGTATGTAAAAAAAGAAACAATAGAAAAAAAATAAGCAGCATGCCGTTATTTTTTCTTTAGTTTTTGTTTGTTACTTCAAGCAGATTTTAAGCTGATCAATTTGATTTGATTTGTGCGTGGTGTGTGCGAAATTATAGATTGCAAAAAAACAATTTATGCAAAACAATAATGCAAGACGTATAGTTCCGAGTCTCCATGAGAAAAATTATGTCTCGTGGAGACTAGGGATAAAGTCTACTTCTTTTTCTGAACACTTACAAATGATTGTTGTAGTTTGGATCGATACTTTTCCGCACACAATTGTATCGATAAAGTAGTAAGGCCTAATTATTTCCCTAAACACTAATGGAATAATACTGTAGCTTGAATCGATACTTTTCCGTACACAATTGTATCGATAAAGTAGTAAGTTGACTTATTTCCCCATGCATTTACAGATGCAAGAAGTATCTACACCGGACACTTTGTCGAAAACAATGTGTGTCGTAAATTCATTGATTCTGAGGCGGCCAAGGGCTGTGTAAAGTAATGGAAGCTTGTATAAGAACTTGAAGCGATTCGTGCTTCATAGTGGGTAATACAGCATCGATATTGTAAGCATCAAATTTCCTTCTGGGACAGCTTTGTTGGTGTAAAATTTCACAGCCATTTTGAGCAGACATTTTAAAATGAGCCTACCTTGTTATTGTATCATGGTTATTGTATCATGCCTATGACTCGAATTATTATTATCTTAGCATCTGGCAACTTTTTTATTTTATCAATTAGCTTCGCGTGTGATTAACAATATATAATGAGTTAGTAGCATTGGACACGGCACTTGTTCCTTTATGGTGACATAGTGGCAACTAAAGCAAAGAAATTAAAAAGTATACCATGCACTATGTGTAAAATTATTGCTTTTCTTGGACAACCCCGCATAACAATGGATTATAGTCCTGATTTCAAAAAGAAATTCAAAGTGTGAATGCAAACGCAAAAACATATTTAAACTACATATTCCCAGTGAGGACCTTCTATCTTAAGTTGCAATTGGCTTATTTTGTTTACTTTCATATGCATTTGTTGAAGAAATATTTGTTCTTTTTGGTATTTTGTTTTGAAATTTTTTTATTATTTGTTTTTAACTTAAATTAGTATAGAGAATTATAGCATGGGGGCCAATTACCGTTCTGTGAAGTTATAAAAGGAGAAATTCTCAAAATCGGTCCAATATACAGTAATGTAAGTTACCTATGTACATATTTACATACATATTTACAAACTTTAAACTATATTTATATATATTTATGTCGGATAAACATCATTATGTTTATCGTTTTCTATATATATATATAGAATATCTTTTCCATTCATAATACTATGAATCAAGCAATTTATATTAACAATTTAAAAATTCTGTATTTAAAACTAACATACGTAACGGAACGTGGCAATCCCAGTCAGATACTTTTCTATTCTTAATTTTTATATTCAATACCTACTAATATTGAGATTATACCTATCCAGGCTTGCTGATTGGTTTCACCCAAGTAATTTTACTTGACGTTCCGTTGAGTATATTTAGGTTTTACTTATGATCAGAAATACCACGACATATATGATTGTAAACTAGAAATAAGAGAAATTAGAAAAAGAGTATTAGTAAGAGAAATGAGGAGTAAGCTAAAGAAAATGCAATTGGAATTAAAATTAAATAAAGGAGATGAGTTCTTTCCAAGACACAGAAGACTGCGTTTGATTTTTAAGAACGTTAATATATGCGGCATTATTCCGGCAATAGCGTCTCGAATACTTTCCTCGAGCTCGTCCAAAGTGGTTGGCTTGTTAGCGTAGACTAAGGAATTGACGTAGCCGCAGAGAAAATAATCGAGGTGTGTCAAGTAGCATGATCGCGGCGGCCAATTGATGAACGGTCGCCGTGAGATAACCGAGTCGCCAAATTTCTCTTTCACCACTTTGAGCGTTCTGTTGCTTATATGACATGTAGCTCCTTTTTGTTGGAACCACAATTCGGATATATCGATTTTGTTAAGCACCGCCCACAGAAAGTCGGTTAACATCGCTCTATACCAGTGATGCACAGTGTTGGCAGAACTTCCACTACAAGCGCAACTTTTTTGTTTTAGTATGTATGTGCGAGCAGAATACTGAAAAAAAATACTTTTGCAAATCCTTTAACACTCATTGAGTAAAATGATAGCATAAAGTGTTTTTGATAGATAGATTAAGGCTCGTAATAAGGGTTTAAATAAAATAAATTGCCAAAAAGATCGAAACATGTTTAATTCATTCATATATTGCGTTTGTACAGCATTTAACAAAATAATTTGCGCATGAGACCCTCACTCCATGAAGTGCAAACGCAAACTGATTCTCTGCTAGCGTCGTATAAGTTCGGTACCTTCGCACACACGACTTGTATGTGGAAGCCGAGCGGCTCTGAAAGCATCTCGTGTGCATCACTGCTCTATACGAGGACAATTGACGGTAACGGTGTCTCTTCCCCGCTTCAAAAGAAATAAGGCCCGATGATGCCGCTTTGCCATTGATGCTTGGTCAAACAATTGTTCGCTCCAATAACAACAATTTTTCTTGTTGACATAGCCTCTGAGCCAAAAATGGGCCTCGTCCGAGAAGATGATTGACAACGCCCAATTAGCGAACTCACGGCGCACAGTGGGAAATTAGTGGCAATAAATATAATTTTTCAACATACGAAAGTGGTAATTTTTCTTTTATATTTGCAAATAGGGAATATTACTGAATAGAGCACCATATTTTTTTATTTCAGGATTCGATAATTTTGTTATAAAAAAGGATATCAAACTTGAAAAATGTAAAAAAACTCTTTTTTAGTGCTTAAAATGTATATCTTTAAGGTGAATTTTTCACCAAAGCAAACGTTTAAAAATAAAACTACCATTGAATTTTCATAAAATAATGTTTATGTAAGTTACATTCTCCAAAATTTAATTCCTATGTTTTCTGGGTCTTATGAATTTTACATAAACTTATCTTGTATAATTTTTTTTTATTTTAATAAAATTTTTGTGGACCTAATATTTTGAGCGGGCCTTTGCGGTGAATAGAGACATATATCTGGATAATATATAAGATCTACTAAAATCAATTCATATGTTTTTTGCTGCTTCTTGCTGTCCTTTTGGAGTACAAATTACTTTTAAGCACCTAACCTCAATTTCAATCACATTGAAATTCACTCACAATTTCAATCACATTGCCATTCAACATAAGTAATGGATGTAATAGATAGAACGTTAACGATGACTTCTATTGTGATTAAAAACAGTAATGTGTGCGAACTTCTTTTTTAAAAAAATAAAAATGAGATCCAAATTATGAAGATTTTTAAACTAAAATATCCGAAATTGTCTGCAAATGTCGAATTGTCGAATTGTCGAATCGGCAGCTCAAAAACGCGTACGACCTAAAAAATCTTTCTTTGAGTGCAGCAAAAAAACAGACGTAGTATGATAAGGTCTTTGTGAGCAAGCGTTAGCATTGTTATTGGATGCAAACTTATCGAAGCATTCTTAAAGCAGCTACAAAAAATATTGGTTACGACATATTACCACCGTATCTTAAAGTCACCAACGCAAAGAAGGATTGCTATCCAATCATGGTATAATAATACAAGGTAGCATTGACAACTGCTTATTTTCTCTTCTGCAAGAAAACATCTCCTGTCAAAAATAGCTGTCTGTTGAAAATACATCGGCAGCTGCTGAAATTGTTGTTTTTTTTCACTTCAACGTTTTAAACATTGCTTGTGTTTTTAATGGCGGATTGTAAGCGCTCTCTTTTTGAGTATATTTTGTGACAGGAGATGTTTTCCCAAGCAACTGTCAATGCTACCTTGTATTATTATACCATGCTATCCAACAGATGTAGACGTAACTGAGAGCTTAGCCAATGCTAGCTTACAAGCTCTGCTAGATCACACTAGTGCTCGAATTGCTTGAAAATGCAAACACGAAAAAGAGCTATAATTAATGAGCGCCAATTTAACGCTTATAACAAAAAGGTGATGCGATGGGTCATCAGGTCATAACGAGTTTAAGCAGAAATTTGGCGATGAACATGTTACAGACGTAAATATTTTTTTAACAGCACTCGTGCCACTTCGTCTTTACTAAACCACAAATAACACTGTGGAACAAATTCAGGTTAGCAAAAGTTAGGTCGATTCTGAGAGTGAGGGGTCAAAATAGAGGCTAAATTAGAAGACCCGTATCGCGGTGTTTGTTAATGTTAGTCTTTTCATTTTCGCTCGGTCATGATAAAATTCGCTATTAATTTTTTTGAAACATATTTCATTTTGTGAGTGATTTAAGTTAAGTGCATCGGTCTCATAAAAATTACAAAGAAAACATTGTATAATATATATTGTATTAAAAATGTCGGAACCAAAATGTAAAATGAACCATTTTTGTAATATTTGTGGACGTTTCATAGCAAGCGATGAAAAATGTGGCAATGCGAGTGATTTTTTTTTGGAAGCCTATAAACAATATTTCTCGCAAGAGTTTTTCACTGACGTAAACTATGCCCCTAAAAAAGTTTGCTTTAATTGCTATTCAACTCTTATGCAATGGAAAAGTGAAGGGAATGGGAAGACAAAGATGAAATTCCAGAATATCTGTTGGACGAAATTATCGACCTTTCTGATGATGATGACGATGACCAAGATATTAGAGAGAGCAGTGATGTTGATCCACACCCGCCTGCTAAACGGCCACTGGGTAAATCATTAATTTAATTTATTTAATTATTTTACTTAAAACTTTTCATAACTTACATTTAAAAATTATATTTTTTTTCATATTTTTATAATTTATTTTTCAATGTTTCTTCAAAACCAACATTTTTGTTGACAACTTGAATACATTGTTCGGCAGAATAAGCAAGCACGCTCATATAAATTGTCGAAGCTAATGTGTAAATTACAAAATACTTCGCTAATTTATCATCCAAATCAATATTGGTAAGTTAACATGTAAAACTTAGGTGTTTTGACCAAAAACTGAAAACTGCCAAAGCCATCGTATAAATTACACTATGTTTTTTATTAATTTTGCATAAGTTTTTTCTCGGTGTAGCATAAAATTGTTTAATTTTAAATACTTGTTTCGTAGCTGTGTACAAGATTTATGTGCATTTATCCATTTTTGTTCAATGTTTTTAATTATGTAATTTTTCGTGCTGTTATAGTACTATCAACTATTATATATTATTTACTGTTTTTTAATAACTGCTTTGCATTAAAATTATGTATAAATATACTTTATACTTTTTAATTGATCATGCTTTAATTTATTCAAGCCAATACAAAACATTTAAAAATATTTAATTTTGTTGACTTCTTAGCTAGATTTGTATATTTGGTGTGTATTGTGGGAAATAACAACAATTCGGGTATCAATTTGCATCAAATGGCAAAATAAACCACTTATTTTCTTTTATATTGAAATTTAAAATAAAAACATGAATTAAAATTTATGAAGCAGTAGGCGGATAACACTTATTTTTGGTACGTACCCATTGTATTATCATTATTATTTGGTATTATCTTAGCATGTTTACCAAATTTCGTTCAAATACCTTGACGGGACTCAAAGTTATTGATTTTTCGCCGCCTCTCCATGCAAACTTTCCCACTGTGCGGCGTTATCTATTGTAGTCTGGCTTCAATTCTTATGTCAGCAGAATCTTATACGTATATATTACTCAGCTCATCGGCGCTGAATTGACATTTCTGAGTCTTCATCGACACTGGTCGCTACGGCTGCTATGTTTTCTTCAATTCGCATTAATATGTCTGGTTGGTGGCGTAATGTCCAAAAGAGTGTATTGCCTGCACACTGAAGCCATGATAGCGCCTGACCCCACGACGAAATTCACGTCGCGTTATCACAACTGCGCCGGAATTTCGATAAAATTTTTTAACAATTTCCTCACGTTTGGCAAACATTAAACGATGCATGATAAATTGGCAAACCTTGGATAGAATGGAATATTTTGACAGCTGGATGTCATTGGGAGAGATTAAATTACTTTAAAATTCGAGAATAAACAATATTATTACATTGTTATTGATATTATGCATACAAACTTTTTATATATGTAGGGGAGGATGCCCACCTGTTAAACAGGCCCACCTACTGAACACTGTCTGTTCTGACGCCTGTATAGGTGACAGCGACAATATGTAAAGTGTCGCAGTAACATCTCATTGAATGTTCTCTTTTGATATATAATTGAGTTGCACGCACGTGCTGCTTTAGCCCCACGGCCATTAAGAAATAAAATATTCGAAAAAAAATGGAACTGCACAAAAATAGTTCATCTCTATTTAGTGAATTTTCAAGTGTTTTTTATCGATAAAAAAGGTGATTATGAGTGGAATTCATAGATTAATATTTATTTTTTACAATTCGACGAGCACTTGAACATAGAAATAAGAAATAAGGAAGTGGTGTTATGCACACATACACTGTATGTGTACTGCGGCATTTTTTGAGCGAAAATTTTGACATTTGCGCTAGAAAATCAAAACAAAGAAAATTGACTCGAGAAATTCTTTTAAAATAATTATTAAAAGCAATTGTCATTGCTTAAAGTAACTGAAATAATAAAGTGATTTTTATAACTAACTTTATAATAATGAATTGTATAGTGCACAGTTGTGGAAGCAGTCAGAAATTGATAAACAAAATGATTTCATTCCACACGTAAGTATATTCAAATTCTGTTCACATCGGTATAATTATTTAAATAAGAGAGTGTTATTTATATTATATTTGTTCTTTAAAAGTGTACTTCAATAAGAAATTAATATATTTCTAATCAAAAATAAGTGAAAAAGCAATAATTAGTGCCAGTTAATTTTGCGCCATTTCTATTCCAGCGCTTATGTCAAAGCACAAGCACGACTACAAGGGCGCATTCATTTTGCATGGTGTCATTATTTTCAGGGCGCCTTTTGTTAATCACTGTAGTAAATTAATATGATTCCTTATTTGTTTATTTTCAGATTTCCGCAAATTATTGATACTAATTATTGATATAAATGGATTTGCGGCCTAGGATTGTAACCAAGCTTCGTAAACAAGCTATCAGTTTTTTCTAATCATATTTATGAATCTGATTTTGTCGGCTGTTCAAAAACAAAAAATAAATAAATAACTGGCCATTTCAGTCCTTGAAAGGACTTTGACCTAGCTTCTTATGATCAATTGTGTTGTGCGTGTTATTTAGTTTGTACACAATTGACCGAGAACCGGACCTACTTGTTTAACGCCGACTCCGAACGGCGATGAACGGAATGTTCTCGTTCTCAAGAAGCTTTACATGGCAGTTTGATTACTTTCTGAGGTTTGCCATTGTCTGAAGAGAGGTGGCGGCCGTACAGAAAAATTATTTTAATTCAAATAATTTTCTGTCGCTGCTGGGGTTCGAACCTGGGTCTCCAAAGTTCGTTGACATAGCGGCCACGCACTTTAACCAACTACGCCACAAGCCGAAGTTCAAAAACAAGCCGAAGATTATTTCCGTCACCGGTACCACATCATGAAAAAAATGTATTTGAAGGCCTTATTAAGTCCTCCGGTCATTATAACATAGTAGTTAAAACTATAATTGAATTATTTTTAAGGACAAGATATTTTTAAAATTACAAAAAAAAAGTAAATGGAAAGTCAACAGTAAGGCAAGAATTACATAAAACTATTTATTTTAAGAAAATATAAATATAAAAACTAAAAAAAGAATTAACATGTATATATTAAGTTGATTATATTTATAAGTAGTTGCATGCGAATAAAAATTATTTTTGTAATATATAATTATTATGTAATATATACATAATATATTTCTCTGTTTTTATTGGTGAAATAGGCCTACAGGGGAACCGAACACCCAAAAAAAAATCGGTAACGCACCAAATTGTATACCTCAAGGGTGGTGTGGAAATACAATAATTTTACAATAAAATAAATCATTGACTTAACTTTTTAACCACGCATATATGTTAAAAAGAAACTTCTTTAATACACAATTCCAATTAGAAAAACTGCGAGTTTAGTTTTTAAAAGTTTAGTTTTTAAATAAAAGCCTTTTTAGTTTTTATTTATAACGATTTATTAACGGTCCCTTTTTATTAAAGCTAGACCGGAGTCTTTCAATGAATCTTAAAAGACTAATCTTAATACTCTACAAAAGAAGCCAAGTAACTTCTTTTGGAAATCCAAGGGAACTCTTTATTGGAAAGATAATTACTAATGATCATAGATAATGATCATTTATAATTATGATTTAAACATTCCATTTGTTGTGAAATTCAAATGGAAGCAACGACAAACCTGCGTTATCAGCATAATTGCATTTGCAATTATGTTTATCTTAACTGCAGCATTGGATGCGCTATTGTTTATCAAATAGCGGATGCAGCTGAATAAATTAATTCGATCAACTCAAAGTGAAGCTTTGAGTGCAATATGATCAATTTTGAAAAGATTAAGTTACATCAAAAGGATGCAGCTGAATAAATGTTGCTTAAGGCAACAATGACAGTGGAGATGATTCTATAGGATCATCGCCCAGTGTGTGGGAAGCGTTATATGTAACTTGCGCCTAGCTGTACGCTACAATCGAATGCGGCCCTGAGTGAATGTTAATGTATTAGTGTGAACATACACCAGTAAGAAAAATGCCGCACTTTTATTCCAGAACACCACTTCCTTATCTCTTATTTCTATGCACTTGAACAATATTGTGAAATGGGAAAAAAATATGTTCCATCATGCTATAATGACGTCACTGACCTGCTGAACAAAACAGCGGCGCACCTACTGAACAGATTTTCAGACATCGAGCAAGCATAAAATTGTCATTTATAGGTTTGTTTCCGTACTCGTTTCAAGTAAAGTTCGAGTAATAAATAATAATTCGATTATCTGTCAAAATGAAAAAATTTGCCAAAAAACACAGAAACGACTTTAACCCTCACTTTGGCACTATTTACATTTGTAAATATCCCCATTTTACCATGTCCCCATAATTTGCCATAACTCCTTTCTTTTTTATTCGATTCGAATATGGCTTGGACTCTGTGGCTATTTTTTCGTTTTCTTTCTGAAAATGTCAAAAGTTGTTTTTAATTTTAGAATTTTCTGATACATTTTGAAAATTATTCATTTTTATTACGTAGTTTGGCACTATTTACATATGTAAATATTTTGTATTTTAAAGGCTTTTATGGGGTTAATGGTGTTGCGGGAGAAAAATAACGGTACGCAGAAACGAAACCGTGAAATACAGTTTTCAACGCAATGTGCTTTTGAAATGCAAAAAATACGCAAAGTGCAAAAACCCCCTTATAGAATATATGAAAAAAAGGAACAACTGAAGTTGTGTGGAAACAGCGCGATTTTTCATAACAATATGTCATGTTTTGCTATTGGAGCTGGAAGTGCTAATTTAATGAAAAAAAGTATATTTTTTGTTGAAATTGTTTTGTTTATTCATTGGAACTGATAATGTTTTTTATTTGATCTTCATTTTGGTCATTTCGTAAAGGGCTGAACCGTCAAGTGTGCATAATATGTAAAACGCTATATCGTAAGAAGTAATGCATGGATTTCAATGGTTAATATCTTTTTGAATAGGTTATAGAATAACTTTTCTTTTGATACCCATAATGCTAGATTTTGTTGAAGATTAAAAAAAATAATAGTGCCAGATTACGTAGTAAAAGATAGGTGCCAAAGTGAGGGTTAAGTAAGGTTCCAGCACAACAGCTGTTCTTTGACTATTGAAATTAAATAAAAATTGAATTTGCTGGTTGGTTTATTTAAAAGAATGGAAAATTCAAAGAAGTTGCACGTGAATAGTTCTCTTGGAACCTTTGGCTTTCATTTGCGTTCATTTTTTATATAAGTATAACATTATTTTAATTCATTTTCTAACCAATTTCATAATTTTTTTTCACAACAGTTTAATTTTTGACACTTTGACAATCAGCTGTTCGAATCTCGAGATTTGTGCTTGAAGAAATTTTTCAAGTAAAGTTCGAGTAATAGAGAGTGACATTTTGCTTCCCAGTTACTTGTAAACTCGTTTCAAGTAACTTCAAGTTACTTGAAACGAGCACGGAAACAGACCTTATATGATTGCAAATAGTGTTTGGAATCATTTGAAAGTTTTTCTTTTGCATTTAATTGATATTTTCGTAATTTTCGTCTATGTTCAGATACAATTTCAGATAAAATTTCAGAATGCCGTCGCCACAAAAAAAGGGAAAAGCAGAACGAATATAGCTTCTGATGCGATGGCTGCAGCCATCAAAGAAGTTAAAATCGACCCAAACCACTTTATTGTTTAAAGTTAAGTGAGTCACTGTGAACCATTGAAAGTATTAACTTTTCATAATCGCTCAAAAACTAATGTTTTTACTTCACTTTCTAGTTTTTACAGCAGTTTATTTTAGGTGTTCAGTAGCTAGGCCGATTTTTTCGGGGGTCGATTTTCGACACTTTTGCTCGATCGGCTACCATAATTGTATTTTTCGTAAATTTTAAATTCCGTTTAAAATTCTTGTTAGCTATTAAACTCAGCTTTCAAACGATACCAGGAACTCGGAAAAATGATGGTTTAAATCAAAGTTATGACCTCCAAACAAAACGTTTTTAGTAGGTGGGCATCCTCCCCTATATAACCTTTAATATCTATTTTTGAGTACTTTACCCG
This sequence comes from Pherbina coryleti, assembly GCA_943735915.1. Classification (NCBI taxonomy): domain Eukaryota; kingdom Metazoa; phylum Arthropoda; class Insecta; order Diptera; family Sciomyzidae; genus Pherbina; species Pherbina coryleti. Next base: position 100,339,891 of record OX030949.1, on the reverse strand, counting down.
AAAATACTGGGACTATTTTAAAGTTGCAGTTCGTAGTGGCGGCGAACGAAATAAAAACACAGGTGCGTGCGAAATAAAAACGAGAGAAGCGAAGCTATTTCGCAGTTTCAAAAATTTCATATTTTAATGGTTTTTTTTTTTTTTTGCTACTTTTGTTGTTTGGATAGCCAATACACAAGGTTAGGTTAGGTTAAGATTTGGACACTCGCAAAGTAGATGCTTGATGGTTTCTGTTTCCTCGACATCTCCACAGCTTCTGCAGAAGTCTGGGTGCGGGATTCCTAGTCGCGAGGCCATTGTGCCTATACAACAATGCCCCGTGAGGACCCCTATTAAGATGCGAGTTTCATTTTTACTCATTGAAAGTAGGGATTGGGTCCTTTTTTTCGCAGAGTTTAGGCCAGAGATGGCGAGAGATAACACAGTCGTCTCTATTTGACCAAGAGTTATTCGTGTTATTTCTGGCTTTATCATTTATTTTCTTCTTGAAATCTCCGATTGGAGCCATGGTCGACCCAATCACAGAACTACTTTCCAGTTCAAAGCCCTCCCTAGCCAATCTGTCTGCTATTTCGTTTCCCTCTATGTCACGATGACCGGGGACCCAGCAGATATTGATCTTGTGGGGAGGACTGATTCCGGTGAGAGCTTGCCGGCAGCTCAGTACAGATTTCGATTTTGTTGTTTCGCTGCGGAGTGCTTTTATCGCAGCCTGGCTGTCCACAAAGATTGTAATCCTTGATGGATTGATGTTCCTTGATTGGATTGTCGTAGCTGCTTTCTCGATCGCAAAAATTTCTGCTTGACAAACACTACAGTAATCTGGAAGTCTGTATGACAGGGATATTTGTAGTGTATTACAGTAGACTCCGGCTCCCGTGCCATTCTCCATTTTGGATCCATCAGTGAAGATCTGGATATCGTGTTCACTAAAAGGGCGGTTCGAATCCCATTCTTCTCTTTTTGGAAAGGAGAATGACATGTTCTGCCGAAAGTCTATTTCCGGGGTGATGTAATCGGAGGTGGTGGCGAGATCCTCAGGACTATACTTTGTGAGTATAGAGGCGTGTCCATGCGTCCAGGCCCTCCAAAGTTTAGCTTCCTTAAGTCGATACGCCGCCTTGGTTGCAGTGGTTTTCATGAACTCGTCCAGGGGGAGGAGGTTCAATATGACCTCCAGGCCTGTCTGAGGCGTTGATCGTTGCGCACCTGTTATTCCTAGACAGGCCAATCTCTGTACTCTAGAGAGAGAGTTAAGGTAGCTTGTCTTCTCAGTGGCTTTCCACCATACAATCGAGCCATAGGTTAGTATGGGCCTGACGATAGCCGTGTACATCCAATGGATGACATTGGCTCTCATCCCCCATTTGGTGCCGAAGGTTTTCTTGCAGGCGTAAAAGGCACTGGTTGCTTTCTTAATTATTTCTTCTGTGTTGCTTTTCCAAGTGAGCTTTGAGTCAAGGATTACTCCGAGATATTTTGCTTTATTGGATAGCTGCAGGGTTTTGCCATTTATTTTTGGGAGGCAAAAATTTTCAATTTTATTTCTTTTTGTGAATAGCGCCAGTTCGGTTTTATCGGGGTTGACCCCTAGGCCGTTTGGTACTGCCCACGAGACAGTTTCCTTAAGTGCTGCTTTTATCATGTTGCTGATGGTTGGGAGATGTTTCCCTCCCACCAGAAGCACGACGTCGTCAGCGTATGCTGTCACTTTAAAGCCTTTTTCGCTGAGGGTAGTCAGCAGTTCGTTTACAACTAGGATCCAAAGTAAGGGAGATATGACTCCACCTTGAGGTGTTCCTCTTGAAGTTGTTTTCCTTATTTTAGTGCTACCTTTTCAGCATTTCAACAATCCACTTGGTTATCTTTTCTTCCACTTGTAGATTTGCAAGAGCTGCCCTTATTGAGTCTGTGCTTACGTTGTTGAAAGACCCTTCGATATCAAGAAAGGCAGCTAGGGTGTAATCTTTGAAGTGGAGGTTTCTCTCAATTACCGAAACTACCTCATGTAGGGCTGTTTCCGCCGACTTACCTTTAAGGTAGGCGTGTTGTTTGCTACACAGGTTTCGGTCATTGAGGAGCAATCGTATGTGTTGATCCAGAATTCTTTCTTATGTTTTCAGTAAGAAAGAAGAAAGACTAATGGGTCTATAATCTTTTGCGGTGGAGTGAGTAGCTTTCCCAGCTTTTGGTATGAAGACTACTTTCACCTCTTTCCAATTTACAGGCACGTAACCTAGCCTTAGGCAACTATTAAAAATTTTTAAAAGCCAGGTTGAGATAGCCGGTAGAGCGTGCTGAAGCTTAGCGGGGGTAATACCGTCGGGTCCAGCCGATTTATACGGCTTGAAAGATTTAATCGCCTACTCTATTTTGTACTCTGTTATTAAATTGGGTATATCATTGTGTGTTTCTGGGAAGATACTTCTGGATATGTACGGGTTCACATGTATTGCGGGATCAGTACAGCCAGGGAAGTGTGCTTCCATGAGTAGTGTCACCGTCTCCTGGCAAGTTTCCGTCCACGAGTTGTTTGAGCGTTTAAGGTAGCCCGGGGCTACCGGATCCTTTGATAGGATTTTGCTTAGTCGGGCCGCCTCGCTAGTGTTCTCAATGGATTCACAGAAAGATTTCCACGATTGCCTTTTAGCTCTTGTTAGGTCTCTAGTATAGGAGTTGAGAGCAGTTCTATAAGAGTCCCAGTCTCCATTTTCCTTGCTTAACCTGGCCTTATTATGCAGACTTCTAACCTCAGTTCTCCTTGCTTTGAGATCGCTGTTCCACCAATTTTGTTTGGGTTTGCGACTCCTGGAGATTGGGCAGAACTTGCAGAAAGCCTTATTCATTTTCCCTGAGATGAAATCGACTGCAATGTCAATGGCTATATTGTCAGGAAGGTCAGCCTTACATGGGCGAGTGCTCTGAGTTTGTAGCCATCTAGTGTATTCAGTCCAATTCGTTCTTTTTGGGTTTCTAAATGGTTCTGTGCGAGTTGTATTCTCAAAGTCAATATTAAAGAGTATCTTAAAGTGATCTGAAAAAGAATCGGTAGAAGATACGCTCCAATTTCTGCCTATTTCCCTGTTATTTCCTAGCGAAAAAGTGAGGTCAAGAATCTCTTCTCTGATTCTATTATGAAATGTAGGATGGTCCCCCTTATTGCATAATGTCAAGTCAGATGTAAGAAGATATTCAAAAATGGACTCACCTCTTCTATTTACATCCTTGCTGCCCCATTGTATGTGGTGCGCATAGGCGTCACAACCCAACACCATAGAGATGTGCCTAGTGCTAGCGTATGTCGCTAGATCTCGGACTGCCTTCGGTGGTGGGTCTGCCTCCTCGTATGGCATGTAGGCAGTGTTGCCAGAACCTGGGATTTCGCCCATATTTCGGGTTTTTTAAACCTCAAAAGGGCGCACGGGATTTTGAGCCCAAAAATGGGATTTTTGCTCAAGTCGAGTTTCGCAACTTTTTTTTTTAATTTAAAAAATTTAGGAGAGAGGGCTGGGCTGTGAACCAGGATGGGTTGCGAACCATTACTTTTTTCTTTCCCTAATTATCGAGGGAATTTCGTTTCTTTTTTTCTTATATTTTCATAGATTTCTTATACGAGGCCAAAACCGACCTACGGTTGTAAGCGCCAGATAAGTTAGTAAGTAAGTAATTGACATATCGCCAATCTTTTAACTGCTAAATTTGTCTTTTGACATGACGCAATTTTTGCAGTTACACCGAAGTGTACAGATATATTGCTTGTGCCAGTGGCAGACATTGTGTTTGAAACTGTGAAAACTTTTGCGAAAGGCAATGAAGAGCTGCGAGCTTACTGCTCCAGACAAAATTGATGATCTGAAGCAGTAAAAAACAGCAAAAAAGTCAAAATCCCTAGCAAAAGCATCACTGAAGAAGGCACAACCAATACCATCCAAGCGTCCTAAGGCAAAAGAACCATCAAAACCATCTGATAAGGATATTGATTTTTGCAGCATTTGTTTGAGGTTTTTGCCTAAAGAACTGACACCCAAAAACTCCATCGAATGCAACACATGTGGAAGGCCTATTCACTTGAAGTGCGTCAATATGGGAAGGCGTTCGTATTTCACATGCAAACATTGCGACACCGATTTGGATGAAGATGAAGAAAATTATGACTAAACACTTCCATTCATTACGATTTTTTAGCCTAATTGGCGTCATTAGTTTTGCCTCTAACTTATAATATTATTGGTGATTTACTTCGTATTTTCCGGCTTTTATTGGTATTTGCCAGATTTTTCACAACCCAGCCACATTTTTGGAAGAGCCAAAAAATCACGTCTTTAGAAAATTGGCAGTAGAGAGTTAAATTTTAATCAAAACGCTAATCTGTCTGCATAAAAAAGTTGCGTTGTATATTCACCTTTCCAACGATATTCGGTATCTTTATTCTGAGGAAAAGTTTGAGCCCAAAAACAAAACCCGGTTCACAACCCAGCCATCTCCCCTACATTAAAAGCAATACTCTTGCTGTTTAAAGCAAGACCCTTGCAAAGCTGTTTAAGAATTGAACTTGAACACAATTACACTGTGAATATTTTAAAGAGAAAGAAGAAGAATTCAATTTTGGATGGTCGGATTCGTTTTCTTTTTTACTTGACTTTACCAGGTAAAAAAGAGAAACAAGCCAAAAAAATTAACGAGTAATTAAACATGAAGCTATGTGCAAGGTTTGTGAATGGGATTTTTTTCGGGATTTTTTATTTTTAAAACGGGATAAACAGGGCGTTTTAAAAAGAAAACGGGATATTTGGAGCTCGGCCTCTGCCAACACTGCATGTAGGACGAGGCCAAAATGATTGCGTGCTCACTTGACTCCGCCTTTATGGCCACCGTGTCTCCGTCGCTGAATCTGTGAAGAAAGATAAAATTTAGAGATTTCTTCACAAGAATGCAGCTTGGCTTCACCGTGCATGGAGTAGGTGCGGAGACGTTCTTATTCCCTTCTTTGTTGTTCGTTGACTTCCCCTTACGGTTCTTCCTACACTTGGAGATTTGTCTTTACACAATCTTTTTAATAGATATTTTCCGATATAAAGAATAGCCATTACACAATCCTTTTACGATATGAAGGATAGCCAATACACAATCTTTTTAATAGATTATTTTAATCTGCTGCAACATACTTGATGTTAGCGACATTTCGCAACGAACGCTTTTGGTTTGGTGGTTAGAATATATAACCGCCAATCGATAGGAGATGAATTCAAGTCCCACGGCAAACAAAGAAATATTTTTAATTTTACATTTTCTTGTTGTAATAGGCGCAAGCAAAAAAACAACATCAATTCTGAGAAAAAGATGTCAAAACAAAGTGTCGTTTTTGAGATTTCACTTAAGTAAATAAAAAGTACAAGGTTGTCGCAAGGGTGGGAGCGAGTGCAGATAAGTATGAAATCGAAGTTGACAGCTCATACAAAATCTGAAAGCGAAAACAGAAAGCATGTAAAACCGATTAAGTTGTTAGGTTTGTTCACTAACAAAAAATTTGTACAAATTGTTACAAGTTTTTACCAGTAAAGCGTTCACGTACTCGAAAAACTTGCAACGAGAGAGGACAACGAGAGCGTAAAATAGTGAGAGAGAAAAAAGTAGCTACAAGTTTCTGCTAGCAAAATTTCTACTTGCAAGAACTTGCAACTACCGAAAAAAACTGTTTGTCAAAAAAAAAAACAAGCTGTCAAAAGTTATTTCTTGTTGATTTCGTATTAAAATGGATGGAAAAAGAAACATTTGTGATGCTGAGGAAAATGTAAGTATAATTTTAATGTTGGTGAGACCCAAGAAATGATTTCAATAATTTATAACCATTTATTATAGCAGAAAAAACAGCATATGATCTCAATTCGTTTGATCAGCTGTTAACTTGCAAGTTTCTACTAGTTTTCTGTTCACGTACTTTTTCTGCTATTTTCTCTTTGTAAATATTTTTATCTCAATTCTTCTTTTACTCTCTCCCTGCAAGTTTTTACAAGTAAAGTACGTGAACAAACCTGTTGTTATTGCTTTTCATTGATTTTGATAATTGTGGGTACTGAGAAGAGAGTACGATCAGCTCCGAGACAACTTTATTAATTTAACTATGATAAAAAGCTTCGCTTCAAAAATAGAAATTTTTAATAATTATTTGAACAATTTATTAATTTAACTGATTAATAAAATGAGAGTTATTGAAATTGAATGTAAATGTTAATGTTGAAAGTTAATTATTTTAAACTTTGTAATTAGGAGTTTGTTGGTTTAATTAATTGTCATCATGTGTGTCTCTTGCGATGATCCGTTTTAGTCAAGCTTACACTTTTGAAAACTTGGCGGTCAAGTCTTGAGATTGTGAACAATAAACTGCTGTCGTTTACAGCAATCTCAAAATGAACAAATTTTGATTGATACAATCTGTGTTCATCCGCTTTGGCTCTCAGAGTTTTTGACAGTTTCACATTGAAAGGAACAACAAAACAATTCGATTGCTTGATTGGCAATCACCGTGTGAGTTGGGGATTATAAATATAAAAAAGGAACATAAAAATCAGCTATGACCCCTTTTACATTGAACAAGACTTGAAATCAACTTTTTTGACGTTCTCTTTTAGAATTGACGAAAACTTTCACATTGGTCAAGAATTTAATTCAATTTTATTCCTTCTTTGCTTGTTTTCTATATAGGACAGCCTTACAATTTTCAGCTACAGAACACCAAACACACGCAAGCAAGCGAAAAATAATGTGAAGCGCTTAAACACAGCGAAAAGCACAAAAGGAATACAAAAAATTGACGGTACAGCGCAAGTGTTCTCTTACCCTTTCGGCGCTTCCGATGTGAGGCGAATTGCCTACAAACTCACAGACTTGATTTCATGTCTTGACCAATATAAAAGAGGTCTTTTCTCCATACCAGAGCTGGGCAATAAGGTTACGAATCGTTAATCGTGAATTGACTGAGTTACAGACATACCACAAAGGAGGTCATTCTTCACAATGACTGAAACTATCGCCACCTTCCAATGTGGTTTTATTTGACGAATGACTAAATTGTGAATGTCTTGTCCGGACATATTGGGCAGCCTATTGCCTTACGTATTAAACCACCGCATTTTCACATCAGGTAAAAAAACGGTCGCCACTATAGCATCACTTGCTTCCGCCGTCAATACAAAAACTTTGCAAATCTGTCGCACAATTTTCTCTCTAAAGAAAGATGAAGGCTCCATGTGCTATTTTCTTTAGTTTGACACTCAATGAAAACAAAGATGGAATGAGATATCCAAAGAGCATATTTTCAAAGTTAATCTGGATCACGCTAATCTTCTTTCTCTTAATCCTCATATGTAAACGTACTAGGTCGTTCGATGAATGATTTGCCGCAATCCTAATTTTAAAAATTTTGAAATTGGGATTAAGATATAATATACGTATTTAATGTGAAATTTTTTTTTGTATAATGTGTTCTTTATAATTTTAAGAATATACATACACATTTTTAAATTGATATTTAAAAAAAAACAGAAGTTACAACCTATGTCTAAGCTCCATACAACAAATTAAAAACTTTAAACGCTTTAGTTTTTAAACCGCTTAAAGTTTTTTTAAAACGGTTCGATAGATAACTCGAAATCTATTGGTTCAATTTCAATAATTTTTTGCATATTTTTATATCTATTTTTTTTAGTTTTTTTCATATAAACAAAAAAGCACGCGAAAATGTATCTATTTTTCAAACTTTTTACTTCAACTTCTGCCATAATTAAAAAAAAACCCCCAGGGGTCTTGCGCAGGGTGGATGCTTAATATAAAGTTTGCTTTAAAATGTCATTTGATTTTTTGGTTTCCGATACATGGGAAAGGCCATATCTATCGAACCGTTTTGGATGTCTTCAGCGCCCTTTATATAAAAGCCAGAACTGTATTTGAAAAAAAAAATATTTTCATAAAGTATTTTTTATGTACAATAACCTGTATAATTAAAAAAAAATAATAACTTCTTATATTAAAACAAATTTTTTGAAAACAGCTCCTGTTTTTGGTTGCTTCACGTATATTATACCTTAAAATAATCGAAATCCTTGCAGCAATCAATTACACATGTAATTCTTATCGCCCAGCTCTGCTCCATACAAATGCCAATAGAAACCACCCTGTGTTTCGTTGATACTTCCGAAGTTCGAAGTTTTTTGTCACCTTGTAATGGCTGCGTTCAGCGATACAACTGTCGTGCAACTATTGAGTGTGTATCAACATGTAACGCCGGCGTCCGTGGCGTAGTTGGTTAAAGTCATAGAAATAAAATATAAGGAAGTGGTGTTCTACTCACACATTCTATGCGTGTGTTGAAGAATTTTTCAAGCGAGATAGAGCATGATTTTTTGACATAAGCTCTTGCACATCAAAACAAAGAAAATGAGTGGTGAAAAAACATTAAAATATTAAATAATTAGCGATTGTCATCGCTATAAATTGTTTTAAAACGAACATAAATAAAATAAAAAATTAAATAAGCATGTGTTGTGCCGTGAAAAGTTGTAAAAGTTCACAAAAAACACATAATAAGGAGGTTCAGTTTCACAGGTAATCTTGCTTTATAGTTTGTTGGTTTCCCGCCATTTGTGTGCATGAGTCATGTGCAAAAGCTTCCGTCAAAACAAAAGTTCAGCTTCATGAGCGCATTTATTCCTTAGGGTGGCAAACATTAGGGCCCTAATTTTTTTTTTTATTGAAGATAAGTTTTAATCAGGGACCGTAACTGTTATAAATTTCTTCAAAAAAGTCAATAAATAATGGTTATTTTTACCGATTTTTTTTTTTTTGTGTTTTTTTTTTTATTATTTACTTTCATTTATTTGGTCAAAAATACCAGTTACAATATGTTTATTTTTCGGTTAAAAATAGAAGTTAATATATGACTTATTTTTTCGGTCAAAAATGTATATATGACAGTGATATCCTATATTATATACTAGCTTACCCGGTACACAATTTGTGCACCCGAAAATATGCTAATGAGCCGAACGACTAGTCGTACCATATGTGCCGTATTTCAAGGGACGTGTGTCCTGCCGGGAAAAAATTTGTCCCGTATTTTTGGCATTTTTTGTAAAATACCTATGATTTCAAATACAATAAAAATTAAATAATAAAAATACGTCTGAACACCAAAAAGTTTTCGCCTTTATTTACGATATAACCTAATGCGGCCCTGTTTGAATGTTTATGTATTTGCATTAACTTCATTGTATTTGTAAAATACTTCATTTCTGTTCAACTTCACCGCTTCCTTATCTCTTAGTTCTTTGGTTAAAGTGCGTGGCCGCTATCTCAAAGAATTTGGAGACCCAGGTTCGAACCCCAGCAGCGACAGAAAATTATTTGAATTAAAATAATTTTTCTGTACGGCCGCCACCTCTCTGTAGAGAATGGCAAACCTCAGAGAGTAATCAAAATGCCATGTAAAGCTTCTTGTGAACCATGATACAATTACAAGGTAGGCTCATTTTAAAATGGCTGTTTAATTGTGAATTTTTGCAACAACAAAGCTGTAGAAGCCACAAACGTCAAACGACAAAAGCAACAACAACAACAAAGAAAAACTAGAAGCTATCAGCTGATTTTGACAACTAGCGCACCCTGCTCTCCAATATGAGCCTACCTGGTAATTGTATCATGTTGTGAACGAGAACATTGCGTTCATCGCCGTTCGGAGTCGGCGTTAAACATGTAGGTCCGGTTCTCGGTCAATTGTGTACAAACTTAATAACACGCACAACACAATTGATCATAAGAAGCTAGGTCAAAGTCCTTTCAAGGGCTGAAAGTGGCCAGTTATTTATTTTTTTTTTATCAACATGTAAAAATTGTTTGCCTTGGTATCATTTTATTTTTCTAATACATTTACTCAACGTGTTGGACTCAACAGTTGCACAAAAATTGTACCTGCTGAACGCAGCTTTCAATCTTCGAAACATAAATTCAAAATTAAAATTAAATTTAATGCTGAATTATGAGCATGAACACAGTTTGAAAAAGCAAAAAGGTGCTTTTTGTTATGAGCATGAACGCCTTATAAAGTTAGCTATTATAAATCAAGCAGGAATACAATTTTTGGGTCTTGTTTTCTTGGCTATTTGTGTTCCAACATATTATCGCAAGCCTAACACTATTTATCTTGGAAAGCCAGGACAAAGACCTTTCGAGAATTGATATGCCCGGTTCTTATTATCATTGAATTCAGTTCAATACATATATCTGTGGTAACAAGGAAAAACAGTCTGACTCAAAATATCGTAAATACGGGATGTTTTACTTGCCTTACCTTGTGTAAAAATTATAATTGCTTTTGTATAAAATTCCTTAAAAAGCAATTTTATAAAATATTTTAGTATTTTTGGAATTAATAATATATGCTCTTATTATATTCTAACTAAAAATATAAACTATTTTACAACAAATATTCACATAATTCAAATAGGAAAACTACTCCATTTTCTTCGAGTCAAAACAGTGTGTGTACAGTTGTAAATAGATAAGCCAAAATAACTTCAGTCCAATTATTAATATTTTTTTGTTTTCCACGTGCTGAAATGACAGCTATCACCCGTCTTGGCATTGATTCCACAAATTTCGTTGTTAAGTTTGATGAAATTTTGTGCCATTCTTCAAGTTAAACGGCTTTCAGCGAGTCCTTGCTGGATATCGTCCTCTTTCTTATTTGTCTATCCAGATGTTCCCACAAATATTCTATCGGGTGGAGGTCCGGTGATTTCGGGGGGTGATCCAACTGTTTTGGAGTTTTGCACAGCAATCAACCTAGCTGTATGTTTCAGATCATTTTCCTGCTGAAACATCTACAAGCGATTCAGTCCTAATTTGTTAACACCGGCCGGCAAATGTTCTTTTATAATATTAAAGTAGTCGAATTTATTCATTGTACTGTCAACAAACGTTTGATTCCCCACTCCATTTGCCATCATTCCAAATAGACCATTTGCATTTAATGCACGTCTTATTGTACTAGCACTAAAATTCCTATTGATACGGTTCCTGATGATACGAAAAGATCATCCGCTATTTTCACTGCGCTTGCAGGTGGATATTTTCACACTATTCTGAATAGTGATCTTATTGCGGTTTCACAGAGTCGTTTTTTTAGTGCTCCAAATTTTTTGTATTTGTCAATGATTTTTTTGATAGTATTATGACCTCTATCAAAAATTGAAGCTATTTCGCGAAGTGATTATCCTGCTTTATGGAATTTTATGACTAATTGAAGTGTTTCAATAGAAGTTTTAAAAAAGTTTTCTTACAACTTACTTCCTTACTTTACCAAAGGCGAATGATGCAGAAACATTAAATAACATCATAATTAACCAATTTGAGAGAGATACCGTTACATTTGTTTTAAATATTTGAAATAGCTAAGCTCACTATGCAGGTGTACACTTTGTTTTGACGCAATAAATATGGACTTAATAAGTTTTCGGATTAATCACAGTATTGAAGACTTAAATGTGGTATAACTCGTGTACAAATAAGGTTTATTTATTTAAATAAATTACATATTCTACATAATCCATTTCTTTAAGCAATGTAACACTACAAACATACAAAATTAGAGAATTTGAGGTACAAACTACTTATACCTTAACAGAATAGTAGAAATTATTATTAAACTTGTGCATTTATTTTGCAACAATAATTAACTTGTTTTTTTTACCTTTTTAATCAGAAATATATTCATATCCAAATAAGAGATTTATTTTCATCCACGACACAGTTTGGCACAAATATAACAGTAAATAATTCAAACACAAAGAAAAGTTTTGAAAGCAATGCAGCGAACGTAATTGTCATTCTTTATGTTGACATTTGTGATCAGAAGTGGTACCAATGATTTTTAATTAAAAATAATGCTTCAAAGTTGGCACCATGTTTTTTATTTGAAATTTTTTCATTTCTTATTCATAAAGAAATACATATATGGGGCATTTCATGTGAAGCGGACAACGAAAAAAAAAAGAAATTCGTTCATATTGGGCAAATTTGTACTTCAAGGGGATAGGAACGTGTTCACATAATATTTTTTTGATTTGAGGTCTAGCTGTTGGCTAATTCCACGTGTGACAGACACTGAAAATGAATTTTTTGGCTCACAAAAAAACCTTTTTTTAAAAAACTCTCTGATTGTTGCGCTATGTTTTGAATTTCAAAGTTGCCTTATAAATTCACAGTATTAGAATCAATTCAAGTTTCCTTAGCCAACTCTTGCTTTCACACAAATAAAATTGTCAAATGGTACCTGTGACAGACACTACACGATGGGAACTAAAGAAAAGGAGTCTTACAGTAAGTGCAATATCTTCGAAAATTATGAAAACATGTTTATAATTTTTATGCCAAGCTACTGCATAAAAATTAATTTTGAAAAAAATTAAAATCATATTATAGCAATTTGTATTAAATCATATATTTCAAGTTAAGTGTGTGACAGACACTACATACATTATTTTTCATTAATTTGAGACATAATATTATTTATAACACTTTGTGTGCACCGTATATCTAATAAATATTATAACTTACCTTAGTTATTTACTACTGCAAGCTACTTAAAAACACACTTGTTGCAAAAGAACAGTACTGCACAGATAATATATTATAAACAAAGCTATGACTATCTAATATAAAAAAAAATGTGAATTGGATACAATAACATGGAATTAGCCTGTTAAAATCACGGAAGGGCTTTTTGAAATTTTATTTTCATATTGAAGACAATTATTAAAAAATAAGGAATGTATTTTTTTATAGGAAATTTAAAACCATAAATGTTCCATAAACCTTAGTAATAAAGAAATTCTGAGTCGAATTTATCTTAAACTCGACTTTAACGTTCAATCGGTAGTAATAATAACAAAAAGTCACTTCTAACTTAGAAAACATTTAGTTGTGGCTCGCCGGCTTCTAAGTCAATTTTAAAGTGACATTTGAAATTATCGCAGTATGCATGATGTATGCAAAAATTATTAATAAATTAAATCAGCTGTCAAAAGCAAACAGAACAAAGGGTACGTTTAGAGATGAAATTTAAGATCAGTTCACAGTAGAAGCACTGAAGTCGACGTTTCTGTGCTGAAATTTTGTTAGATTTGTTTTATTACTATGAAACCTAAAAAGTAGCTTAGAACCACCTAACTAATTTGAGTTTAGAAGCGAGTTTTTACGTTTCTATTACTAAGGGCCTATGATTTTCAAATCAGTTTTGAAATTTTAATTTTTTTTCCAGTTTTAAGCCGGAAGTAAGTATTTCAAATATTTTTTTCAACAACTTTGACCATTTTGATTTCAATTTTTTAACGGCAAAATAAAGTTTGACATTAAGTAATTTTACCATAAAAATTTCTGGTTATTTGGTAAAGTTGGCTGGTTTGTGCAAAAAAAGACAAAACTATATAGTAAACTTGATGTGAGGTCACCTATTTATGCATAAAGAAATACATACTCTGAACTAGTTTTACATTTGATACTTATATATTCTTAATGATAAATTTATAGCTAAATAAAACAATATTGTATCAGAAGAAAAATAATTTAGTTTTTTTTGCTTTTGTTTTTTGATAAAATCATTTTGTATGGGAGGTAGGCGTGGTTTTTATTCGATTTCGTTAAATTTCAAACTCAGAATATATATTAAAGCTTATTTGCAAAATTTCAAGTCCATATATAAATTTTTGTGGAATTAAAAAAGATTTTACCTTTTTTTTACTGATATATTAATTTTTGTGGAATTCTAAGTGATTTTACCGTTTTGATAAAGTCACTTTGCATGGGAGGTAGTCTTGGTTTTCATCTGATTTGGCTCATTTTCTAACTTGGTGTTGATTTTTTAAATACAAGCTTAAATACCGAATTACGTGATGATAGCTTGAAAATAACGGCTGTAATCGTGATCACAGACAGATAGACGGAGAAACAGACAGACGTACAGACAGACAGACAGACGGACAGACAGGCAGACATGGCTAAATCGACCCGGGTGGTGATGTACTGATGATATACTTTTTTATACCTACCACGCCTCCTTATGGGCGTTACAAACGGAGTGAACAAATTAATATACCCCTTTTACGTTTTTTAAACGTGGAGGTATAAAAATAACGTTAAAATGACACAAATAGGCAAGAAAATAATACATGATTAATTTTATTTAAATATAATCAACGTTTTAATAAGTTTTTTATATCACCGATAGGCTTTAAGAACCGACAGGTATCACGGTCAGAGCGACATGTACGTACTATAATTGATTTATCTCTTAAACTTATTTAGATCCCATTCTACAATTTTTATGTAAAATTAATAAATGTTAAACTTTATTTTGCCGTTAAAAAATTTAAATCAAAATGGTCGAAGTTGTTGAAAAACATATATGAAATACTTACCTCCGGTTTACAACTGGAAAAAAAATAAAATTTCAAAACTGATCAGAAAATCAGAAAGAGCAGTAAATTTCCTATAAAAAAATACATTCTTTATTTTGTAATAATTATCTTCAATATGAAAATAAAATTTCAAAAAAACAATTCCGTCAATTTGGTGAATTCAATAGAATTCCATATTTTAGCAGCTAGACCTCAAATCAAAAAACACAGGTGCGTCACTGGACACACGGGAGAAGCGAAGCATTTTCGCAATTTCAAAGATTTGAAAATTTAATGCCTTTTTTCGATTAAAATAATTTTTGAATTTAAAACTTTAAAATAACAAAGTTTTTCGTTTTTGTATGGGAGCACCCGTAAGGAGGGGTCGTAGGGGATAGGTCCTCAAGGGAAAAATGTTCCCTTTGCAAAAATAATGGGGGTTGATAATACATATTAACCCTCTCCAGCCCTCCTGTTCAGTTGTAGGGAATAAATATACAAAAATCATTAAATTTTTTTGTAGCGTAACGACATCTAGTAGTAAGTAGAAGCAACATTTGTGTTTTTTAGTACTCTTGTTTGTATAGCCAATACACAATCTATAGTGGTTATTGTGTATTGGCTAATGGTTATTGTAGGAGATGAAGGCTTGTAGCCAATACAATTCCTATAGATTATTTTGATCTACTGCAACATAGCTTTAGTTAATTCTTGATATTGAATCAGCAATATTTACCAACAAAGGGGTTTGGTTCGATGGCTTAAGCTTTAAACTATCAGTCGACGGGCATGAGTTCAATTCCTGCAGCGGGCAAGAAATTATTTTTAATTTAACATTTTCTGGTTCAATTTAAGCAAGCAAAAGACAATATCAATTCTAAGAAAAAAGGTGTCGGAAAAAAGTGTCGTTTTTTCTGATTTCACTCTAGCAAATCGCAGAACGAGGCGTAAAAAGCTTCGCTTCAAAAAATGTTATGTGAACACACTCATATCCCCTAGAAGTACAAATATGTCCAATATGAACGAATTTCAGAAGTTTACTTTTTTTTCGTTGTCCGCTTCACCTGAAATGCCCCATATGTGAAATCGGACATCGGATCTATTTTTCCTAAAATCGTAACATTTAGAGTAATTTTGGCCAAATATCGGATCATCGTATCCAATGCTAAAAATCGTAACAAATCCGATATATCGGACCATCTGGCAACACCTTTCACAGTATATATTTTTGAAACAAAAAGGAAAAACAAAAGGGATAGTTTTATGAGTGTCTCAAAGAAGTAAGAGATAAAGAAGCGGTGTTATTCCTCAAAAGTGAGGTATTTTTCTCATTGGTGTTGGTTAACACACACATAGAAAAATTTCCGCAGGACCGCATTCGGGTGCAGCAAATAAGAAGGCGCAAACTTAGAAGGCCTATTTCACCCATAAAGAACAGAAATCATTAGTAAAATTATTAATAAACAATTCAGCTACTAAACCCCTTAAAATTAACAGTTTTGTGGAGCTTTTGTCTGATTGAAGACTTTTAGTTTATTTTTGTTCGTTATATAATATCGCATTTTTAAACAAATTTCAATTAATGATTTGACTACGATATAATGGCCGGAAGACTTTATATGACCTTCAAACATAGTTTCACCAATAAGGGATTTTTGCGTATTTAACATTATTCTATTATAATATTTATATTTTTTCCAAAATAGATTTGTCTTTTGAATAAGACGAATTTTCGTATTCAAATAAATTTCGTTTGAATACGAAGTTCCTTTTCAGCAGTCATGCAAACAGCAAACTACTGATCTTGCATTTATAACATCATTTTCTAATCCCAGTGCTCGAATCCAAAGGGTTTTTGAATCAAGCATATCGTCGCCCGGGGATTCATGTGCTCCATACGCCATTTTGTAATAGTTATACCAACAGCTTTTTATTTTTGTTTTTTGTAAATAAATACATTTTTTTTATGATTTCTGTTAAATAAATTTAAGAACATATTTTTCTTTTGTGTTTCACTGAATATTAATTTGAATTTGTAAATGAATAAACTGCTGTTGACGAAAAACTTTAAATCTCTTTCATTTTTTCCTTATGCATCTTTGCTCTATGAGTATGAGTTCACATAAAAATAAGTTTGAAATGGCGCATAGAGCAAAGTGGATTTTTTACCGTTAGAAAATGTACTTTTGTGCGTTAGATTAAGGATTAGGAAATATGTTTTGTGGATTACCATTTTTATACAAACTTATGGTGAGACATTCAGGAAATCCTATCTTTAAAAAAAAATCGCTTCAAACTTTAACTTCCATATACTCAAAATGTGTTTTTTGCATATACAGCACATGAATCCCCGGACGGCAATATATGGAAATCTGAAAGATTGAAATTGAATCACTGAAAACAAGAGCGCCCTAAAAATATGTGCGATTGTGTAAATTGAATGCGCCTCTGAAGCGGTATTTGTATTTTGACAGTTCGATCACACTAAATCGGTGCAAGACAACGGGCTCTAATTTTAATTTTTTCGCAAAATTCCAATTGCAAATATTAAAACTTTCACTTGTTACAACTTCTTTAAACTAAATAAAGTTGTTTTGTTTATAAAATTCGACTGATGCCGGTATATTTACTTGTGAAAGGATATTACCTTGTTCTTCAATTTATGGCTGTTTGCACAACTTTTCACTTTTCAATGCATTTTTAGTCAATTGTTTATGTTATTTACGTTAATAATTTTGTAAAATTTAGCAATAATAATCGCTTTTTATTAAATTATAGGTATTTATAATTCGACTCCAATTTTTTTTAGACACGAGAGATCGAACTGCCAAAAAACTTTTGCCTCAGTACACACACACTGTATGTGAGCAGAACACCATTTCCTTATATTTTATTTCTTTGGAGTGTCTTTCATTCCTATAACCTACCTATAAATAAATGTGAGCTACCTTGTTGTCTCGAAACACAAAATTAATTGCTAAGTTTTCGTCGCTAACTTCACGGACATGTGTACGTGTTGCCAAAGAGCAACGAACGCAACGAATAAAGAAAAGGAAAAACAGCCGAACGAAAGAAAATTTTTCAATTCGGTTTTTAATTTTTTGAAAATTTTTTCATTATAATTTTTTATTTTATTATAAACATATGAATAATTCGTAAAGAACTCCTTCAGCTCATCGAGAAATAGTTATTTTGTGTGAGTATTCAAAGGAATGTGTGGGTGATGAAATCAGTTCGTTTTTGTTTTTTTTTCTATTTTTTTGTCAATTTCCAAACATATTTTGCAATATGAATTTTCAAATAAGATTTGTGTGATTCAAACAAAAAAGAAATGAGAGTTGAGTCGTATTTGCATAAAATTTATTGCTCACAGAAATCTTAGCGCCAAATGGAGAAACCATAGTCGCCAGCATTGAAAATTTAGCATGATGGCCTGTCTAGAATTCGAAGGTGAAACGAATTGCATGTTTGTGATGAATAGACATTAAATTTATTTTGAAATTCTATGCCAATATAGGATCACCTGTTTATTTATTTGCAATATATTATATTAAAATTTTTTTTTCAGTTTTATAACAACACGCGAACATCACAAGCTCGATTAGGGACTTTTTTTATAAAAATACTCTTATCTTCCAATTATGAACTCATCAGGAGTAAACTTGGAGAAGTCTTCAACTTCTGCCGCTGCATCTACGTCCACGAAGTCCAATGCTTCTCACAACGATACACACTCGAGTAGTTTGTATGACACCGCACTGGAGAATCTTACGGAGTTTACTTCCTTCAACGGTAAAATCATAACCATTAAAATAAATTTTTTAAATAATGGCACGCAATATTGTTTAAGATTCTTTTCTCTTTTAATTCCCAACAGAAAGTGCCAACAATAACATTCCTAACACTACCAGTTATAACCAACCCAAAAATACATCCACCGATTTTGATGTTACACTCAACTCCAGCGACTTGTATTCAATGAACAGCCCCAAAGAACGAAATATGAACTCCAACATCAATGCCAGCATGTTGCTGATACAGTCGGAGAGCACTGATACAAACAACTCCAACTCGCAAGAGGAAGTTGATCCAAAAACACAGCTTGCAATAAAGACAATATTTAAAACGGCTGATCCAAATTTTTCAATTATAGAAATAAGTGATAATTCAACTAAGGAAAATGAACAACTAGAAAATGCGGTTTATTTAATCGAATCGTCATCCGATGATGAAGATCAAGAGAGTAGCAATCCGCCACATCAATTGGTAACGAGTAAATTACCGGGCAAGAATGGCACTCAAATGCCCGCATTTGATAGCACAGCTAGCGAAAAACGTCGCAAAAAAGCTGAATCATTGATCCATTCCAGCAAACAAAAACTTAACATTGCAATTGCGGAGGCAGCATTAGATGCAAATAACAAAGCTTCTGTTGGCGACTCAAATACGAGCAAAACTGAACAAAATGGAAACGTTGCAGCGTCTATTGATCTTCCTGAAACTAAAAGAGAAATTCAAATTTACAACTCCATTGAAGAATTTGAGAAAAATTTACCATCAACCGTGACCGTTTTGGACACGCCTTTTGGCAGCAAAGTCTACTTAGTGGGGACGGCGCATTTCAGTGAAGAATCGCAAGATGATGTATCATATGTAAGTTCAAAATACTACTTAATACAATTCGTTGAATTTTTCAATAATTTTTTAATTAGTGAATGTTTGCACTAGACTAGTATTTTCCTTTGCCAAATTAAATTGTTCTTGGTGCCAAATTAAATACTAAAAAATTTCTCTTGAGATATTTTTATAAAAAGATTGTTTGTTGATTAGTTTTCTATTGCGCCAATACTATGTATAACTTCTCTAGGTATCAAAATTAATACTTAAAAATGTTTCAGTACACAACATCAGGTTCGTTTAATGATCAATTTCGTTGAGCCCTGTCTAATTCAAATAATTTTTGTGGAAATTTCCTTTAAATAATTACTTTAAAAACCATATAAATAACATCTTAAACTATAAATAAAGTGATAGCGACACAATCAAGCATTACTTAGATATTATTGTACGGTATTGACTGACATTTCATCCTGGAAGCCAACACACTTCCACAAATTATTCTTAAAAGCTTGATAAAAATCCAGTTATCGAAAAAAATTTTTTTCAGCGATGTGGCCCAGTTGTATCGAAATGGTCACGATTAGGGTCAGAAGAACAACCCGCAGAGATTTTAAAGCTGCCATTACATATAGAGAAATAACGGTTTTATGGCCTGGTGCAATCTTCAGCCCATATTTCTTCAAAATGAGGCCGGACGAAACATAACTGCACGGCGACCATTATCGCGCTACGGTAAGGGACGTTGCTGCCTCAAATTGAGATCTGTGATCTCAACATTTGGTTCCAAGAAGGCAAATTGTCACACAGCCCGTAAAACCATGGTTTTATTGTTATCTATACTATTATATAAAAGTCTCTCGAATTTTTATCGTTCAATCAAGGGGGAAATGCTAAATCGATTTTAATAATTCTTTCACTATTTGCTATAATAAGCGCAAAATATTCTTTCACTTTCACAATTGCTATAATAAGCGACTCTGCTACTGGGTACTACGTTTTTGGTAAATATTTTTATTTAATTATTCAAAAATTCATGAATTTAAATCCATGCTGCCTTTGTATACGCAGCACAAAATAACAACAAACAATAGCTTAATCTCTTTGTGACAGAAAGGTGTGAAAGAAGAGAGTCTACAGCTCACCGCGCTGCCATCTTGAGTGGATAGTTGCACACAGTTAATTTCTGCTGCAGCGTTGCCATAAGACCAATATATCGTAGAGATATGAAAATATGTTTTCATATCATATTTATACTCCCAAGCAACGCTGGGAACGGGTATGCTAGTAACAAATAAAACAAAAATCGAAACGAATTAGCTATTTCAGCCCCCGAAAGCATTTTCACCGAGCTTCTTATGATCAGTTGTGTTGTGCGTGTTATTAAATGTTAACACACAAATGATCGAGCACTGAATCTACTAATTTTATGATAACTCCGATCGAAAAATGTGCATGTTCTCAAAAATATTTTCATGGCTTCCCAGTCGGAAGGTAGGCGAACAGCTCTTACTAATTAATAATAGGAGCATTCCAAGATAATCGCTACCAAGGCAAAAATTTTATATTTTAAGATATCAGATTAAAACCTATTATTTATGGGAGAGATTTAGTCTTAGTTAAGTGTCATATTTTAAAAAATTAAAAATAAATGGTAATCTAAGATATTTTTCACTTTAAAGTTAAGCTTTATAACGAAAAATAGTTTTCACTTTTTAAATAGAGCAGCACTGTAAGCACCGTTCTATGCGTCAATTAGTTGTCAGTAAAAATATTAAAGTGGAATATGAAAAAAAAATTGAAGAAGGTAACATCTAATTGTTGTAATTCAAATTAAGTAAATTAGCGGAAGCAAAATTTTAGATTATTTAAACTTGCTAGGTTATTTGTAACACCCGTCACAAAAAACAACAAATAGTTATGTCAATACAAAAGTTGTAATCCAATTTATGTGTAACTTTGCAAAAGTAAGGCTATGCATGCAGCTTATTAATTTCTAATATTATTTTTTCTCATTGTTTTTGCAGAGCTCCAATGTAACACGATAAAATTGTATAACACCCGTCACAAATTTATTTTTCTTAACTATTACACCTCGATAGTTAGGTAAGATATGTATATATTTGAATAGGTCTGTTGTTCTTTCATACCCTACACATATTAATGTTACGCAGGTTGGCTTTTAAGTCTTGAGGTATGCCAACACTAATACGAATATATCAAATTTGACATTGTCATAGTAAAGTTCAATATTTTTAATGTTGAACGTACTCAGAAAGTTTTGTCATACGAGTGCTTTTTGTGTTGTTTACAGATACTTTACAGAACCTTTATATTGGTAAAAAAATGGAATTAAATGGTTAACATTTTCGTGCGATGATTTTCTACGACATTCGATGTGGATTAAAACAATAGCAGTGTTCCGATAGAATTCGATTTTGTTGAAGCCCCATCTCGAGACACAATGTTTTGCTGGTTTTTTTAATGTGATCATGGTCGCACTTCGCTACAGGACGAATTTCTAAAGGTCGTCCAAAATAGGCTGTTGTGATACAAAAAGTTCAAGTTTCACTGTTTCTTTAATTCTCAACAAGCAACGATTTGTAACACAAAAAAAGAAACAACTACAGACACTACAGCTATATTCAAAGTTGTACCAAGTATACCGAGAACTACTCTATAACTTCATTGATTAGGCATTCTTCGCAACGGGCACTGCAAGGTGGGACCCATCGATGGTATCGGCGCAACAGCGAAGCACAGATTATGGTGTGTCACGAAAACTCAAAAAGTAAATTTAAGTTATATATTCGATTGCTTCGATTACCTCGGAAAGGACCTAAAGTACAGACGTCAATATAATAAAGGCAGTTCTTCTAAAGAGGTGGGAAACTTTAAAACCTATTCCGTAAATACAAAAAGTCATTAGTTTATGCACTTGTGGGAAATAAAATTGCATAAGCATATTCCAAACAACATAATATTGCAGTATTTGAAGATACCATATCCTGTGATTGTCTCCTTTAATTTGATTAGTTTTAAATTTAAGGCTTTATTTTTCTACTGTAACACCCGTCACAATCTGTGTAACACCCGTTACACATTAAAATTGTAATAAAAACCTCCAAAACGTATTTTTAATTTTTTTGTTTTAATACAGGATTAATCGTCATAGATTATTTAATTGACGAAAATTAAAATGGTTTTTTTAACAATACTAGTTTGGCTGAATTTCACAAACATTCAAAGTGAAGTCTGCTTTTTCAATGAGAACTCGTAACACCCGTCACAGGTACTTTTCTAAAAATTACACAAACATTGACCATGATTTTGGAAGATTTTTTTCCACGTATGGATAGACAAGCATAAAAGCAATTTTTTATGACTGCAAAAATTTTAAATACTTTTATGTATGCTAAAATATTGATATTTTAAGGCGTGCAAAAGTAACACCCGTCACCGTAGAATGTTCCAATAATAATAATAAACAAATCTACGCGCTGTAGTTCATAAGTACTAGAGTTGGGCGATGTGTTGGAAAGAAAATCCGAAAAATGCAAAAGTAAATTTAACCGAAAAAAGTTAAATTTCGTGCTAATTAAAAAAATTTAAAATGTTATAATAATTGTTGGAGTAAGTTGAAATAAAACATTCTCACAGACTTTTTGGAATTTTGATTTAGAATAATAGAAACCCAGTAGGAAAAGCGATCACACCAAGATAGCTCTTTGGCACATCGTTTAAGGCTCGGCGGTTATACCCTTCACTTCCAAAATGTCATATCTTTTTTTTTTTTTTTGTGTGAAACTGCTACGTAAAGGCCGAACATTTGAACTCGTTAGCACGGCTGCCACTTTGGTCATTTGTGTCCAAATTTGGTCTTTTTTGGTTCACTTGGTCGCTTGGTCATTTTTTTCTACATCTGGTCACTTTTTATAAAGAAATTTAATTTATAAAGTAATGAAAAAAGAATTTGATGCTCTCAAACATTTAATGCATGAACTCAGTGGCGTAGATAGCTTTTTGCGATGGGAGGGGATATAATTTATTTTCGTGACAAACATACATAACAAAAATTTTGCAAAACGGAAACGGATAGAAAACAGATATCTGGTGTTTCTTCTTGATCATTTACAAATTATTCTAGAAAAACCTTTCATTTCGGGGTATTCATGGCTGGTATTTGGTTTGTAAAATACATTGCCAAGTTTAACGTATGAGCCACACAATTACGTAGAGAGCATGCTTTTCTCTTATTATCGCTTGAAGGTCTTTAAGTCGCCCAGACATATTAGGTCTGTTTCCGTAGTCTACACCATGGTATAATAATACAAGGTAGTATTGACAGTTGCTTTGGAAACCAGCATCTGTCAAAAAAAAAGTCAAGAAAGAGAGAGTTCAATTATTGCTTATGTTTTCGCCATTGTTTATGTCTCACCGCTTGCAAATAACCAAACATTTGCTTACAAAATATTGCCTATTTTATTTAATCAATAGTGAATTATTATTACTACAACGAAGATAACTTGTAAACTTTGTGTTATTAAAAGCAAACATAAAAAAAAATGTTGAAAACTTTCAAATGCAGCAACCTCAGCAGCTGCAGATGCATATGGACGAAATTAAAGAAGTTTTCAATTAAAATTAAAACACCAAGGCTGGAAAACGTTAAAAACATATCACACATAATTTTTTCACAACTTTCATTATTATAATTGTTTATTTAACGTATATATTTTGTGAAATTTATTTTTTTTACATTCGTTTAATTTTTGTTGCATGAACAACTGTTTTTGACAGATGCTGGTTTCCTTGTTGCTGAGAAAATCAATACTTGTCAATACTACCTGTATATTTGTATCATGCTCTACACTGTGTAAGATTTGTGTAAGTTCAAACTGAGAGAGTAAAAATGAAATGTGAGAATAGTTGCAAAAGTACGAAAACAGCTTCTAGTAAGTTTCAAGCATAAAACAGCTGATTTCGACTGCAGTCGTGTCAAACGTAAATTGCGCCAATTAAAATTATCAATTAAAATTATTATTAATGCAAAACTGAACAATTACTTAATTCTTATTTATTATTATTTATTTATTGTACAGAAATTCCTTTTTACGCACACAATTTGTGAATTTATTTATCGCAAAAAATAAACAATTATGAAATGTAATTTGACATTTGCTTCTTCTTGTTGATGCTTACTCTTCTTGATGCTTGTTCTGACTTTACTCCAAAGAAGTAAGAGATAAGGAAGCGGTGTTATTCCTCAAAAGTGAGGTATTTTTCTCATTGGTGTTGGTTAACACACACATAGAAAAATTTCCGCAGGACCGCATTCGGGTGCAGCAAATAAGAAGGCGCAAACTTAGAAGGCCTATTTCACCCATAAAGAACAGAAATCATTAGTAAAATTATTAATAAACAATTCAGCTACTAAACCCCTTAAAATTAACAGTTTTGTGGAGCTTTTATCTGATTGAAGACTTTTAGTTTATTTTTGTTCGTTATATAATATCGCATTTTTAAACAAATTTCAATTAATGATTTGACTACGATATAATGGCCGGAAGACTTTATATGACCTTCAAACATAGTTTCTCCAATAAGGAATTTTTGCGTATTTAACATTATTCTATTATAATATTTATATTTTTTCCAAAATAGATTTGTCTTTTGAATAAGACGAATTTTCGTATTCAAATAAATTTCGTTTGAATACGAAGTTCCTTTTGCATTTATAACATCATTTTCTAATCCCAGTGCTCGAATCCAAAGGGTTTTTGAATCAAGCATATCGTCGCCCGGATTCATGTGCTCCATACGCCATTTTGTAATAGTTATACCAACAGCTTTTTATTTTTGTTTTTTGTAAATGAATACATGTTTTTTATGATTTCTGTTAAATAAATTTAAGAACATATTTTTCTTTTGTGTTCCAATGAATATTAATTTGAATTTGTAAATGAATAAACTGCTGTTGACGAAAAACTTAAAATCTGTTTCATTTTTCCTTATGCATCTTTGCTCTATGAGTATGAGTTCACATAAAAATAAGTTTGAAATGGCGTATAGAGCAAATTGAATTTTTTACCGTTAGAAAATGTACTTGAGATTAAGGATTAGGAAATATGTTTTGTGGATTACCATTTTTATACAAACTTATGGTGAGACATTCAGGAAATCCTATCGTAGTCTTTAAAAAAAAATCGCTTCAAACTTTAACTTCCATATACTCAAAATGTGTTTTTTGCATATACAGCACATGAATCCCCGGACGGCAATATATGGAAATCTGAAAGATTGAAATTGAATCACTAAAAACAAGAGCGCCCTAAAAATATGTGCGATTGTGTAAATTGAATGCGCCTCTGAAGCGGTATTTGTATTTTGACAGTTCGATCACACTAAATCGGTGCAAGACAACGGGCTCTAATTTTAATTTTTTCGCAAAATTCCAATTGCAAATATTAAAACTTTCACTTGTTACAACTTCTTTAAACTAAATAAAGTTGTTTTGTTTATAAAATTCGACTAATGCCGGTATATTTACTTGTGAAAGGATATTACCTTGTTCTTCAATTTATGGCTGTTTGCACAACTTTTCACTTTTCAATGCATTTTTAGTCAATTGTTTATGTTATTTACGTTAATAATTTTGTAAAATTTAGCAATAAAAATTGCTTTTTATTAAATAATAGGTATTTATAATTCGACTCCAATTTTTTTTAGACACGAGAGATCGAACTGTCCAAAAACTTTTGCCTCAGTACACACACACTGTATGTGAGCAGAACACCATTTCCTTATATTTTATTTCTTTGCTTTACTCAAAGTCTTGAGTTCTAGCACTCTCTGTGCACTTTGTGTGCTCGAGAGAGCGATTTTATGCTTGTTCTTCTCCCATTTTAAGCACAGAAAGTACGGAAACAGAAAAAAGTGTCCCACAAGCTACACAGTGTGAGTACGGAAACAGACCTATTGCTTGCTCCGTCGTATCCTTGACCGATCACGAATGAAACGTCCAGGTTACGTGTCAAAAAAAAAAAAAGTAAAAAACTTAACCTGTGTTCGAAACTGCCTTTTTTAGAAAATTTTCGCGTAAAATATGTCTGCAATTTGATTCATATTTGATTCATGCACATATTGAATGCCGTTTGTTATAGGCCTTCGTCTAATGTTCTTGGTAAGTGTAATAAAATAATAAAAATCAGGCACCAAATTTAGCACAATATAACAATAAGAAACCTCTAATGGAGCAGACATTTTTATAGTTATTTAAGGGGAGAATTATATGTAACTGCTCGAAAATCAGTAATTTTTCGTGAATTATTTTGAGGGTGATAAAATAATTAAATCATTTTACACTTCTGACATAAATTAATGACATGTGTCTAGTAATAAAAAAAATTTTTTTTAATACAAAATGGCGGCGGTACAGTCCCTCCACGAAGGCCCTTTTTGGCCGAAGTTGTAAAACGGCTGCCATCGCCCAGCTTTTTCCATTGGTCTGATATCAAAAAACAAAAAATATTTCGATTACTGATGAGTTTAGCTATAGAGTAAACCTATAAAATTGAGAAAAAGTACGAAATAAAAAAATTTGGTACCCTTTTTAATAAAACATTTATTTTCGCCTATTTTTTGACAGTTATTGCCCCCTTAAAATTGTTTATTAATGCAAAAGGTGTAATATTTTAGGATTATTCTATGAGTAATTATGTTGACTAAAACCCCTAAAAATTTCGGCCCGATCGGTTAATTACTTTTTGAGCTGCAATGGCAGCCGTTTTTGAAAACGCAGTTTTCGAGAAAATCGCATTTAAAGTTTAGGACGAAAAACTATTAGTTTTTGCGACTTACCGATCAATCAGCAATTCCAGGCGCGTACAATAGCCCTTCAGCTTCCTCGAAAAGCTGATTATCTTCCAGTTGTTGCTCTTTCCTGGTCCTTAATTAGTAAATATATTAAAAATTTCATTTCAGAGAAAACAATTATGATAAGTGCATAAAAAAAAACACTAATATGCGTCTAGACTAAAAACTTTGAGTAAAGACCAATATTGCCTTCAATTTAAAGACCAATATTCCAATGGTTGAGAACCGTGTCCACCACCTTTAGCAAACAATACACTAGGAATGCAAATATGCAAGCAATAAAGCCAGAAATATGTAACCAACCATTTGTATTGTAAGGAAATATTAAACAGCGAATCTTAAAATTTTGGCAGAAGATGAAATTTATAATTTTAAGGCGTAGCCCACACAATAAATTTCTTTTACCATCTTCACTTTAGACTATTTTGTGAACCAGTGCAAAAAATTCTATCGAAGCCCCCTTCACCATATCCCCTAAATTCACCATATCTTCACCACTGCATGAACTGCACCTGCATAAATTAAAAAATATAGCAAACTATAATTTTGTGTGCATGTACTACATTTTCAAATTTATATTGTTTTGGTCATTCTTTACTGCATTTGGTCACTTTAATTTTCAATTTTGGTCACATCTATATACATATATAAAAAAGGAACTTATGTTTGTAAGGCCGCAATAGACTCCTAAACTACTCATCCGATTAGCATGAAAATTTGTGTATAGAAGTTTTTTGGTACGGTGCGTGTTCGTGGGCTATCAATTTTGATCCACCTTGAACACCAGAGGGCGCTGTAGTACAAATTTTTTACAAAACTGCCTAAAACTCATAAACTGCCAATGCGATTAGAATGAAAAGTGGTATACAGTGAGTTTTATGTACGTTGAGTGTTCTGCTGCTATCGTTTTTGACCTATCTTGAACACCAGAGGGCGCTATAGTACAAATTTTTTGCAAAACCGCCTAAAACTCCCAAAGCGCTCATGCGATTAGAATAAAAATTGGTATATAGTAGTTTTCAGGTACGATGAGTTTTTTAGCACTATCTTTGAACCACCTTGGACACCAGATGGTGCTGTAGTAGAAATTTTTTACAAAATCGCATATTTTTAGTTGTTTTCTTAGGTTACATATTCAGATATATACAAAATATAAAATATTTCTTAAATTTAGTAAAATTAAAAAATTTCCGTTATTTTGACATCAAAAACATCAACATATCTTGAAAACTATGAAAAATTTTACTACAACGATATACTTAATGCAACCATAATTGCTCAAAAATGAGAAAAACACAATCAGAAATTTAATTTTGTGATTTTCGATTCAAATATCTCGGCTTTATTATACATTTTGTTAAATTTTTTTTGTCTTAAAGCCTCATCAAAGTACTATGAAAACCTTATTGCAAAAATACCGTTAGTTGAGTATATATATTTTAAATATTTTTTTCAAAAAAGGTCTGAAATTTTAGAGTTTTCCTCAAAAAAAGGCTCAAAATTTGTTTTTGTTGTAAAAATAATTTAAATTCAAATTCGCAAATTTTCAACTCTATTTAAAATCTATAACATTTATAAGCAAAAGTTATTTCAATTTTACGCAAAAATTAAAAACCATTTTTGTGATTAAAAAAGCAAGTCTTCAAACAAAATTTTTTTTCCAATATTGTGGTTTTATTTTTTTGAAAAAATATACAAACTAAAAAATTAATTTATTAGAAAAAATTATCTTAGCATCTCTTACCAATCAAAAGATATAGCCAATAATCTATATATACAAAAAGCAAAACGCTGTCTGTGTGATGGCTGGAAACTTCAAAATTACTGAGCCGATAGAGCTGACATTTTGGCAGTACATTTTTTTTCAAGTACGAGAATGTTTAAATTTCTGTCACACCCCCCTTTTACTGCCCACAAATCAATAAATATGCTGTATTTGCTACGGTTTTAGTCGATTTGGCTACATTTTGGTAATTTAGTTTGTATGCTTACTGTCGGCAACTTTACTAAAACTGGGCAATATCCATCTACTAGAAAACTGGGATGGCATGATTAAGGGGGTGCGGCTCCGCCCATACAATTAAAATTTGTATTAGCGAATAGCGGCGTCCGTGGCGTCCGTGGCGTAGTTGGTTAAAGTGCGTGGCCGCTATGTCAACGAACTTTGGAAACCCAGGTTCGAACCCCAGCAGCGACAGAAAATTATTTGAATTAAAATAATTTTTCTGTACGGTCGCCACCTCTCTGCAGACAATGGCAAACCTCAGAGAGTAATCAAAATGCCATGTAAAGCTTCTTGAGAACGAGAACATTCATCGTTCATCGCCGTTCGGAGTCGGCGTTAAGCATGTAGGTCCGGTTCTCGGTCAATTGTGTATAAACTTAATAACACGCACAACACAATTGATCATAAGAAGCTAGGTCAAAGTCCTTTCAAGGGCTGAAATGGCCAGTTATTTATTTTTTATTTATTATCGAATAGCTTTGAAAGTAATAGTAGCAGTATTTACATACAAACTCAAAATGGAGTTACTATTTGGTGATCTCCTGCTATTGGGAAACTGTAACGGGCAGTGGAAAATGATAGTGGTGTCAAACTATGAGTCTTAGAAAAGTTTCGAATATAATTATTATGTTGCGATATAGTTGCTGGGTGCAGCAACGCGCGCCGGGAAAAAGCTAGTATTTTATATTCAAGTGGCAACCGTGCTCGTTAGTTCTGTTTTAACATTTAACCCAAAATAAAACCAGTTCCTCCAATCGTCTGCACAGCTGTTGTTGAGTTGAGACGCTAATGCCATGTCTACACAGAGTTTAGTTTTAAGTTCATCATATCTGTTCACACAGAGATGCGTCGGCAGAATTGTGTTTAGTGTGACATTTCTTTGTTAACTTTTGTGTTCTCATATTTTTCGGCACATCCACCACCTTGGCATCAATTCCACTTGAGGATAAGGCTGCAGCTATTTCTGCGTACACATGCGAGTTCATCCTTTCGCTGCGCAATTTGGTATTTTTATCAGCTCATACTAATATTAAGACCTCGTCTTCTACACTTGCCAAAGTTCTTTTCTTCGCTTTTTTGTTAATTTTTTGCAAATAGTAAATTGCACAGTTTCAGAACAGCTGTTTTTGACATTTCTCATCACAAAATTATACAAGTTGCATCTGAACGTGCCTTTTTATAAGAACATAAGCATACTTTTATGAAATTGAGAAACACAGAAACAAAATTGAGTTTCATCCTGCAAAGTTGTACTGGAGAACTCAAGAGTTTATTTTGCCTTCAGTGGCAAAAATTTGTACTGGAAAATCAAACTAAACTCTCTGTGTAAATATAACATACTAGTTCGGTTCTTACATAACCATGGTATTGATAACCAGTAGCTGCATTCCCAAACATGTTAACTACGATTTTCGTTATCGTTAACTGTCCTTAGCTATAATTTTGCTAACTCGTATTCCCAAACGAAACCTTAGCTACTTATATCGTTTACTTTGACAGTTCTTTGGCAATATTTGAAGCTAGCTTAACAACGTTTATCTAGACGTCGTAAACTGTAACAATACTATCGTTTATAAATTAAATGAATGCAGATTAACGCATTGGAATCAGTAAACGAAAAGAAGTGTTTTATTAAAAGTGAAAACTTAAAAAACAATTTTTAAAAATGGCATATGCATATTTGGCAATGGATGCAGCTGTGTTGGAGAGTGAAATTTCCATGAGAGAAAGTGCTATGGAGTGGTCCGTTCTTCGCCAAGTGGACAGCCCTTTTGATTTGGACCAGTCAAAATTTATACAGCTGTACCGTTTGACGCCCGAAACAGTTTATAGTCTCATAGAGTCAGTTGGAAGCTGTTTAGAACGGAAAACAATATCCGCTTTGTCGGCGGAAAATCAGGTAAGAAATAAAATAAGTATAGTGTTGTTATTGTATTCATCCACAATTCCTTCAACAAGATCTTTGCAGCTATTAGGTTTTATGCAACTGGGTGCTACCAGCGGCCAGTAGGGCGGCAGTCTGGGATCACGATGAGTCAATCATCTGTCAGCCGCTCCATTCATAGGGTTACTGATGCCATCAACGAAAAAATTTTTCGATTGAATGTGCGTTTCCCGATGACACGCATTGAGCGACAGGCAGCACTAACGCTGTTTAGAACAGCTCGTGAGCCATTTGATGGAGCCATTGGTGCGATTGACTGCTCCCATGTAGCCATCGTTGGACCACGATTGCACGAGGAAGCGTACGTAAACCATCATGGCTACCATTCTGTAAACGTTCAAATGGTGACTAGAAAGTTTTATATTGAGTTACAAAATGTACTATTATTCTGTTTTTGTTTAAGATTTGCGATCCAAACCTGAGAACTCTGAATGTCAATGCAAGGTATCCAGGAGCTCGTCACGATGCATATATATGGAATGCTTGCGCTGCTCGGCATGTTATGCAACGAGCATATGAACACGGTGACCGACGCACTTTTTTAATTGGTACGTTTTTAAAATTTAAATTCTGTCCATATTTTTAATAATTTTTTGATTGCAGGTGACTCTGGTTACCCACTGGAACCGTGGCTCATGACACCTCTTCCAAATCAACCAGAAGGTACTCCCAAGTTTCGATACAACAAGGCACTGTGCAAGGCCCGAAATTGTGTGGAGAGGTTGTTCGGTGTACTTAAAAGTAGGTGGCGGTGTCTTTCTAATCAGAGAGTACTGATGTACGAGCCTGGCTTTGCAGGCAAAATAGTGAACGCTTGTGCAGTTCTACACAACATGAGCCTCTCGTCTTTATCTGCAACTGAAGGGGCGGTGGACCTGTTGTCCAATATAGATTCGGTGACAGTAAGCGAAAACGAGGCAAATGGTGTTCATTCATCAATTGCGAAACGCTGTCAAGACCGACTGATTACCGAAAAATTCTCTTAATTAAAAAAGATTAAAACAGTTGCATTGTTTTTCAGGTATTAATTGATCAGAGTTTTAAAAATTTTTATTATAAAAATTTTATTTATAAGAATTCATTGTTTTTATATTTTTTTGTAAGATATTTACATAAATGAAAATAAAAAAAAAAAAAATCACATTTGTACATTTGTTATAATTTAACATTTAAATTGGTACTTTTTTAATAACTAATTTGTACTTTAACAAGGCAAAAATGTATATATCTCGAAACGAACAGTATCGTCCGTGCAAGAAACAATAAACAAAACAGATTTTCATTCAAAAATTGTTGCTCGTTTCTTGCAAGAACGATACTGTTCGTTTCGAGATATATTATGAGTAAAACCAAAAACGAAAATATTAAAGTTAAATCCCTTCATTAGTATCACGAAAAAGTACACCAATAATAAGCAAGACACGAGAAGCAATAGATTTTATATGGCTTCTCGTTTCTTTCTTATCGTTGGTGTGCTTTTTCGTAATACAAATTGAGGATATATGCACATAAAACTAAATTTAATCTGGAGCAGGAATGGCCTCTACGGTGGGTGGATTCAATAACTGCTCCAAAACTGAAGCAATCCGGTCAAATGCCATTGCTTGTACCACCGCTGCATCCGATGTTTGCTTTGCTGCTTCAGCTTGCATCTAAAGGTAAACAGAAAAAAAAAATATTTACATTCAAACGCTTTTCATTTTTTCCAATTTAAAAGGCGTTTAGTGTCATTTTGACTGCGTGTATTACGGCTGAATTGACACTAAAAGCGGTTGAAGGTTAAGCAGAAATCATTGCACTTACCATTATTGCATTTGCTTGCTGCTTCGCTATTGCTGCAAATTGATCCCTGGCAGAATCGAATATCGTCCGCTTTCTCGGTCGTTTCGGCCGCACATTTTTCCCTCCGCCCTTCTTCTTTTCTGCTTCCAGCACCTCCACCACCTCCTCCGCCTCCTCCACCTCCTCCACCTCATCCACCTCCACCATTATCTCTTCATAGACATCATGAAAAGCTGTGGGCACCGTAGGACTTTCAATCAGCACTTCAACATTTCCTAATTCTAGGGCGTTTTGTAAATGCTAGAAAAACAACACATGGCTTAAATGTTATTACTTTTATTGTGCAACTTTACCTCTTCCTCTGGAATGCTGTCAGCGCAGTTCCTGCTCCCTTCCACATATTGGAGCCCAAGGATGCCTAGCACACGCATATCGAGATCGGTAAGAGCAGAACTAGAAAGGGGCCTCCCACCCGTCTTGGTCATTTCTTTTCGACGCTCACGTGCTTTCACCGACGTCCTGCTTTTTAGATCTCGCCATGCCTGTATAGAAAAATAAAACACACTTTAGCAAAGCTATTTAACTTTTGCACTATTTTACTCACCACTTGCCACTGTGCCGTGGACTTCACAGCTCCTCCAATACCATTTAACTGGCCAGCCAGTTCATCCCACTTGTTGATGGCCTCCTGACGACCATGAAGCGCCACAAATCTGCCTTCAGCAAGCCCATTGTTCGCCACGAAAAAATCGAGCATTAATCCGTATTGCTCGGATGTGGCCCGCCCGGATCTTCTTTTACTTTCCATTTCTATTTTATTTTATTGTAGCCAAACAAAAAATGACAACTGCTAATGAAATAGCTAAAATCAAACTGTCAAATAGCAGTGATGCCATATTTTTGGTAATTTCAAGCGATATTTGTAGGCAGCACTTTGACAGAACTCTTAGCAAATGTTGTAGCTTAGCATAGTTTTGGGAATATGACATTCGTTACTGCAAGCTACAAACGTTGGTAGTTGAGGATAGCGATTGTTTATCGTTAACATTTTGGGAATGCAGCTACAGGATTGACAACTGCTTATTTTCCCTGCTACAAGAAAACATCTTCTGTCAAAAACAGCTGTTTGTGAAAATGCATCTTCACCTGCTAAAGCTGTTGTTTTTGAAGCGAAGTTTTTTACGCTGCGAAGTTCGTTCTGTGATTTGCTGGAGTGAAATCACAAAAAACGAAACTTTTTCCGACATCTTTTTTCTTAGAATTGTCGTTGTTTTTTGCTTGCGTCTATTGCAATAAGAAAATGTTAAATTAAAAATAATTTCTTGCTCGCCGTAGGAATCGAACTCATAAACCCGTCGACTGATAGTTCTACGCTCTAACCAAATTGTAGCTGATTCAATATTAAATTTATCTTAAAACAGAATGCGATGTAGCTGTAATAATGCGATGTAGATGTAACGCGTCAAAAGTTAAAATTACTTCAACTTGCACTACAACTACCACTACGAGCCCAGTAGTGGAATTCTCAAAAAGTTAACGATACGAAATCGTTATGGTTAACTAACGACGTTTCTAGTTTGCAATAACGAATGTTGTCTTCTCAAAACAGTACTTAGCGACAAAATTGTTAAAATGTAACATTCACAATATAAGCTACAAACGTCGTTAAAAGAAATCAAAAATATGGCAGCACTGTGCTTTTTTGACAGCTTAGATAGGCATTTTCGATAGATGCATGCTGAATCAGCCAAGCAGCAGACAGCTGCATCACAGCAATTGGCAGAGACAGCGCTAATGCAAGCAATTTCTTGCGACCGAAATGATTCTGCGCTTAAGAGGCTGTCGATTTCGTTTGAGCGATTGCCTTCAACGAACTTATAATTGTTATAACTTTTTTATTATTTCTCCTTTTATTATTATTTTTATTATTAATACTCTGAAATGTGCCTTTTATCTGTTAATTTGATTTTATTTAGTTTAAAAACTTTTCTTTATTTTTTTAAACTTTAAATGAAAGCGTAGAAGCTATTGGAAATAAAGTTTATAGAATTATTTTTATTTTGATATTTTAACCATGATGGTTAACATCGTAAGCATCGAAAACAAGCAGAGTGAATGATTTGAGTGAGTGACAGAGTTGAATGATTTTTGTATATTTATTTCCTACATCTGTTCGCCCCCCTGTTCGCTTTAAGGGAGGGCCGGAGAGATTTAATATGTATGATCGACCTCCATTACCTTTGTAAAAGGAACATTTTTCCCTTGGGGACCTATCCTCTCCGAGCTCTCCTTACGGGGGCTCCCATGCAAAAACGTAAAAGAGGTATATAAGTTGGTCACTTCGTTTGTAACGCTCATAAGGAGGCGTGGTAGGTGTAAAAAAGTATATATCATCACATAAAATGCAAAAAAAACGTATGATCAAAAAATTCGAAATTTGTTTTTTATTGATTACAATTTTCTACATTATGTTACATGTGTGTTATGAATTTTAAACTTCTGCCACCAAAAATAACCAAGTTGTTTGATTTGAAAATTTCGTTTCAATATCTCAAGTTGTTTGAATTTTATATCGTTTTTTGCTTCTCCTGTAAACTTATCAAAAGTGATGTTACGTTATTTTGCATTTTAGGTGACGATATATTCTTGATCAGCATCACCACCCGAGTCGATTTAGCCATGTTCGTCTGTCCGAATGTAAGTTATAAGTGCTTAAAAAGAACAAATTGAGTACTCTCGAGTTGCTTAATGCTTAATGCTTAAAAAATACGAACCCTGCTTACTACACGATCAGTTTACGTTTGTTCATTTTGGGTTACAACATTGAAATTCATTTAAGCGAACATTTTCGTCGCTACTCGTTACGGAGCAAATCGCCTATTTTGGTCAGGCCTTAAGGGGTATTAATTCCTTCGTCACATCTTCGAGCACGTAAGAAGTGATTAGTCAAGAATCCGAGTACCTACTTTTAGCAATGAAGGTAGCATGTGGATCTCGATGTCGATATGTATATAGATTTTTTTCCTATTTTGTTTTCGTATTCCACTTGTTTTCTATTTCTATTCTAAAGCTGTTTCATTTCTTACTTCTGCATTTTTCGCATTTTCTTTCCAACACATCGCTTTGCAGCTGCCGTGTTCTTCTCCTAAGGTATAAGTGCCTTTTTCCAATACTTAAGGCAATAAGAAAAGATAGACCTCTTTAGAGAAGTATTTGCCTACCTTCCGACTGGGTTATTTACCTACATTCCGACTGGGTTATTCTCTACAATAGCTTATTTCCCTGTATTAAATTTATTGCCTGCTTTTAAATTTATTGTCATGCTTTATGTGGCTTGGCCTTTGAAGAATATTTGCAAACTGCGCACCGGCTACTGGAATTTGACACGAACAATTTAGGGCGTGCAGCAAGCAAGTCACAAGTCTCCGCTAGAAGCAAAAATAAACATTTAAGTTTCAAATTATTTTAAAATGCTTAGAATGACGGAAATAAAAGTTAAAAAGAGTAAAAATTAAATTTTGAGGCCATTTAGAACAAGTCACTTTTTTGAAGTGAAACTTCTTAGGCGGCGCTTCGAAATTTGAATGAGAATATTGAGGAGTGAAATTTCAAGGTCAATTTACTTCATTTCGTTACACGATAGAGAAGAAAGATATGTTGTACAGTAGATAGAATGAGAGAGATATACATTGTATAAAAGACTGAAAAAAATTTCTTTGTCAGCGCTGAGCATGGTGTAATAATAATAAGGTGTTAGTGAATTTTTGACAACACCAAGAATAGCTTTCTTTCTGTCAAAAAATTGAGAGCGAAAGAGAGGAGCCGTTGATAGTTGCCAAATTGTGTTATTTGTTTGAGTTGCTAGATGATGATGTGTTATAGTTTTTATAGGTTATTGTGCGAATAAAGTTTAAATAAATATTTAATTCAATTATTTGTGCCGTGTTGTGTTGACAAAAAGTTATTGCAGTTGTCTTCGGCCATTTGCCAAGTTCGCCATTGAATGGTTTTGTCATTTTATCAAAAACGTGCGCTGGAAGGTGCCACCGACATGAAGCTTTGGCCAGCATGCAAATTGTCTTGCATTCACATCGACTGCTTCAAGAAAATATCGAATGCCATGAAAGAATGTTCAATACCTCAACTGATAATAGTCGTCAAAAGAAGTGGACATGGCATTGAGCTTCGACCGTCTGCACGTTAGCTGATTTATTTTCATTCCAATTCACCATCAGCTGTTTTTGAGAGAGAAGTGTCAAATTCACTAACACCTTATTATTATTACACCATGGCGCTGAGTATCGAACATGCAATCTCAGTTTTATAAAGCCAACGTGCTATATGCTGGGCTATGGTCTTCATATGTAAATGTTGTCTACATACCAATTAATCAAACTACTTTTGCTGTAGATGCCCAGCGGGAAAATAAACAGCGCTCCTAGCGGGAAAATATAACAGCCTTATTCATAAACACATTTTAGAGGCAGTGTAACTTTAAACAAGAAAACGCTATTCATAAACATTTTCGCAACCATGTTTTTTGTTTGTCTTTTCGTTTAATATCAAAGACATGCTCCATATGCGCCCTTTGCAGCATTTTTTTTATGTGGCGGCCATTGCAAATCCATTGGAATTCTTAATTTTTGTAGAGATTTTCTTTAGTTCAGACACAAACCTTACAAACATGAGCAGCGAATGAAAAAATGTTTATGAATAAAGCCCAAGAATGATAGAAAAATAGATTGCGCAGATAGTAAAAATAATTTTCTACGATCTGCGCATCTACGTTACGATAGACTTACGATATGAGCTTACGATATGGCTTTCTGTCAAGTCTTGTTAAAAATGTGAACAAATATGAAACAATGGCAAAAGATTCAAGAAACAAACTTGGTCTAGCGTGACGTCATGATCGTAAAAAATACTTTGTTCGTAGCTAGAAATGTCAAAATTAAAAGTAAACAACATAACGGACCTGCGCAATGCGTAATCTATTTTTCTATCATTCTTGAATAAAGCGTAGTATGCTGTAGAAACGAAAATTTCTTAGCATTTAATTCTACACCCGAACTATTAGTGTAGAGTCAAAAATGTTTGTATGGAGAAAAAAGTAACTACAGTATTATTTGCTCAATGCAACTAATAGAAATTCGGGCAATTGACATAGTTAACGTTGAAGAAACGCAATTAAACTTCTAAACATAAAGCTTTATGTCTCTGAATCTTAGATATTGTGGGTTAATGCACTTTGTATCCTTAAATATTGTTTGAATAGATTTTTCATTAAAAATGTATTTTACAAGCAAAGAAGAACTGAAAGAATATAAGATAAAAGTTTATGCAAGTTTACGCAAATGCAAGTTGCGATAATTGTGCAATTCCATGACGCCAACTTGACACTGTGCGCAAGAAAAGTTGGAATAAGTTCTTTCAATAGATAACTATTTTATACATATCTTAGTTATATAATTTTATATCGAACTATTTACTATTAATAATAGTAAGTATAATGTGTGTGTGAAAGTTTTAGTTATCTTTTCACATTTAAAGTTTTGAACAAAAAAGTATTTATAAGGCTTAATTTTTTTAAAGCAAAAATAATAACTAAAATTTGTCCCATAGTTTTTGAGTACAAAATAACCGGTAATTTTTGATTTTTAGTTTTTAAGGCAGAAATAAAAATGAAAGTTAAGATCAAGTTTACAGTTGAGGTAGATTTATTGTTGTGACATTGTTCTGTGAAACTCCTTATTAATATGCCAAAAAAAATTTTTGAAAAACAAATTTATAAATGCACCTGAAGCTCCCATTGGCAAAAAAATCGCTCATTGTAGTTATGTAAAATAAAAAAATCCCTTTTTAAGAAATTATTCTCTTAATATGCGGAATATGCAACATTTGATTTTCTCACGATCATACTCCCGCTCTCAAACTTTCAATAAAGCTACGCTCTGAGTTTTCTCCCTAGTGCAGCGATGGGTTCTATTCCAGACAGAACTCTACGCCACGTTACGTTGCATAGCTTTACGATTGCATAATCGAGCCTTTACACTAAAATCGTTCTTATTCTAGAAAAGAAAGAGTGTATACAAAGAAGAAGTTTCACTTCTTTACTGTATACAAGGTATACTGTATTTTTTTTATTGTAATCGAATGATTAAAAATATATTATTTTTATAAAATTGTTTTTCAAAGCAAAAATCGGTCAATACATGATTTAGTAAAATCGCATTTAAGGTTTTAAAGAATGCACTCAGCACGGTTAAAAGTGTCTCTTCTCAACACGCTTGAGATATATTTATTTTCACATTGTCAATTAGAGACTTAAGGTGGATTTACAGGTCGGCTTCAACAAGTTTTGAGAGTTTTTTGAAGTGAAACCGTCTTTAGTCGAGTTGCTATACGGCGAATGAAAAAGATTCGCCGCATATGGAGCATGCTTTGATATTCATATCGAAAACATCAAGCTTAAGGGAGTAGTACCAATCATTTGGTAGAAAATAACATACCTTTTTTAATATTGTTTTTTTTTTTAATCATATTTATTAAATATCAATTTTAAACTTTTTGTGACATATTTATAAATGTTTGAAGATAACAAAAAAAAATTTTTTTTTATTACTTCTTCAGCCGGTAGAGGGCGATGAAATCAAGCACTAAAAAAAAAGGTTGTCCCGCTGCTGCAACTTAATGTTAGGAACGGCTAATCTGAAACAAAAAAAATCAAATTTTCTATTATTGGTGATAACCTCTTACGTGGAAATTAACCACATTTAGGGAAAAAAGTCCCCTATGTAAAGGGGTGTATCCAAAATTTACAAAAAAATGTTGCCCGTTTTTCAAAATTTTTTTAAAAATTTGTATATTTTTTTTTATTTTTGACTTTTCCCTAAATGTGGTTAATTTTCACGTAAGTAACAGAGTTGTTCTTTACAACATTTTAAAGTATATTTCAAACTTTTGTGCAGTAATTTTAAATCATGGTATAATAATACAAGGTAGCATTGACAACTGCTTATTTTCTCTTCTACAAGAAAACATCTCCTGTCAAAAACAACTCTTTGTGCAAATGCATTTGCAGCTGCTGAAGTTGTTGTTTTTTCACTTCTACATTTCAACAAAATTAAACAACTTACATATAAATAAATTTTGGGAATTTCACCAATATGAATATTTGGAACTCATTTGTAGATTCGTATTTGTCGTATAGTCGTATCAGATTCGTAACAGTTATGAAAATTTAATAAATTTTAACGAAAAACAAAATAAACCAGTTTAAGTTAAAATCTCCAAAGTGAATGATTTGGAGTGGAATTTTTATTTGTACTTCCTCTTAAAATTATTTATACTTTTTGTATTTCTTATCATTTTTGGACTCCGTTAAAGGGAGCAAATTATGTTAGCAAATATAATAAATCTCACCAAAGATTTTAATTACTTCTGCTTCTCCATAGGTAATACGTAATGTCCGTCCAGACGTAGTTATGGTCGAATTGTGTCCATCTCGCATACACATTCTAAAGCTCGACGAAAAAACGTTACTTGAAGAAGCTAAGAATTTTAATCTAGCCAAGGTTTGTAGTATAACTTGACTTTATTTATGACAATTTTATGCTATTTTGTTGCATTTCTCCACCCCATAGATTCGGAGTATCATTCAAGCAAATGGTTATATAAATGGAGTCTTTTTCATTCTTCTACTTCAAATGAGCGCACAAATTGCCAAGGACTTGGGTATGGCACCAGGAGGTGAGTTTCGACGCGCTTTCGAAGAAATTCACAAGCTTCCGGGTTGCATGCTGCACTTAGGAGATCGTCCGATACGTATCACACTGCAACGAGCACTGCGTGCACTTTCCCTATGGCAAACAGTCAAGTTGGTGTGGCGTCTTACGTCTACGGATACCATTAGTATCGAAGAAGTGGAAGAATGTAAACAGCGAGATCTGTTAGAAAAGCTTATGCAGGAGATGGCTGGTGAATTTCCAGCGTTTTCAAATGTTTTTGTAAAAGAACGTGACTTATATTTATGTCATTCACTGCAGTTAGCTGCACTGCCGCAAGCAGCGTCTGATGGTTCTGGTAATCCACGGCCTGTGCGTGTGGTTGGTGTGGTTGGCATTGGGCATGCGAAAGGAATAGCGAAGAATTGGGGTCGTGTTGATCCACAAAAGATTCCAGAAATTATGGAAATTCCACCGGCCAGTATAAGTATGCGTGTCTGCAAGTACTCCGTCAAATATGGTCTGATTGGTCTATCACTTTTCGGAGCATTCAAAATCTTGCGACCGCGGCTTACTCGTTTATTTTGATTTTTATGCAAATTTATAAAATAAATAGATATATATTTGTTATGATGATGTAAAATCTATTTAAATTAAAAGTAATTAAGCGTTTCCTTAGGAAAACAATAAACGTTGCTGTCAATTTATATATATATATATATATATATATGTGTATATATATTTTTTTTTATGCAATATTGAGGTGGTTTTATTAGGTTTTCTTATTTTAAACTCTTAGCATATAATGTTAACATATTTTAATGTGTCCATAAGTTACTTTTATAGATATTTGCATAAAATGCAGACATTCATGTATTCCTTTTCAATTATAAGTTATTGCAATCCGTGTTGAAGCAAATGTATGTCAAATTATCGTAGTTTGTAAATTATATCAGAAACAGGCATTGCCATAAATAACAAGATATTTCCGTTAATCCGTAACAAAAAAAAAACTTTGATGGTGTAAGCATTGAATTAGAACAAAAAACAAAATTACTACGAATCAAAATTCATGTATTATTAGGATGTTAAGTTTAAAAGCGATAATAAAACGAAAGTGAATATAATTTAATCATACAGTTTTTATCATCATTACACAAAACACCAATCCCAGCAGCTTGGAAACGGAATTAGAAAGAAAACATCCTTTTATAGCTGAGTATCCAATCTTATAAGCCATGTTCAAAAAGAGTGTCCAAATTTTTTTAGTGTATATATAATACAATGGTACGCATTCCTATAACCGCAGCTACAAAGATTTTTTCCAAATATTCTGTATTATTTTCATACATGATCAATACATAAATTAACTAGAAATGAAAATTTGTTTCAAAAAATACCTATTTTTAATTATTTACGCAATTATTTTTAGGAGCTATGATAATGAAGGCATATTTCTATAGCCGCATCGCATTTTTCAGTAGAACTTATGAGTTGTTATATTTTCTGGAACCCCAATCTTTTAAAAAACTGGAATATTCTATAATCATTGAATCTTTAAATTTTTTATAGGTTCTCAATTTTCTGCCAAAATTTTGTTCTGAAGGACTACCGTAAGAAGCACAGAGAATGGAACAAAGTGATTTTATATGAATAAAACCAATTCAGTTCAAACTTTTCTTCGTGTTACAACATCTATATGTTCATTAGGATGTCCCGTAAACAGCGATTTTTGGAATTTAGCTTCGCGTGGGGTCTCAAACGACGCGTAATTAAAAAATAATGATAGGAAAAAAAATAAAAAAAATTTAGGATGTCATCTTCCATCCCCAACCAGCGTCTGAAGTTTGCGATCGTAGTGTATTTTGTCCAAAAAAAAGTTTTGAATTTTTTCGCACAATTGGTGTCAAAAGTTGCGCAATGTGAAGTAGATTAAGGAAAGAAAACTACAAAATTTTTTGTAGAGTAATTTTGGTCCACCACAGCATTTCAAAGTTTCAAAAAGTTCAAAAGTTTCAAAATACACTATAAGAGCCAACTTTAAACGCTTGTAACAGATGAAAGATACCATGCAAAAAATGTTTTAACATTTTATTCTTTAATTAAAGGAAGTAATTAACAGCGTGTCATGTTTTTGCACCAAAAAAAAAAAAAACAAAAGTTTTGAAACTTTGAAATGCTGCGGTGGACCAAAATTACTCTACAAAAAATTTTGTAGTTTTCTTTCCTTAATCTACTTTACATTGCGCAACTTTTGACACCAATTGTGCGAAAAAATTCAAAACTTTTTTTTGGACAAAATACACTACGATCGCAAACTTCAGACGCTGGTTGGGGATGGAAGATGACATCCTAAATTTTTTTTATTTTTTTTCCTATCATTATTTTTTAATTACGCGTTGTTTGAGACCCCACGCGAAAAATTTTCATAATTCGGGACACCCTAATGTTCATGCTTTGTTTTTAACAAGACCTTTGTTTAGAATTAACGTTTAATTTATTCCAGATTCATTTATGGTATGGGCAGCATTTACTGGAAAAACAGTTAATAATTTGTATTTATATCGCCTCAAATGAATTGCTTAATATAATTCATAAAAAAGCGCACACATTTGGCTGC
The DNA here is from genome assembly GCA_943735915.1 of Pherbina coryleti. Taxonomy (NCBI): domain Eukaryota; kingdom Metazoa; phylum Arthropoda; class Insecta; order Diptera; family Sciomyzidae; genus Pherbina; species Pherbina coryleti. Next base: position 100,296,876 of record OX030949.1, on the reverse strand, counting down.
TGGATGAATTTGGGTGTGAATCTGAAAACTGAGAGAACTAAGAGCGTAGATTTATAGAAAGTGAAAGCGAGAGCACGATCTTAAGAAAAGCAAGTGTTGCATATTCTGCATGTAAAGAGGGAGGTTTCTTAAAAGTGGATTATTTTTATTTGACGTAGGCTAAACAAAAAATGTTATTTGTTTGCCAATCAGACCAGGGTCTTCAATTAGATTTATAAAATTGTTTGCTTATTTATGAGGAGCTCCGCAAAACAATGTCACAGCAATAAATCTGCCTCAACGGTACTTAGCTTTAATTTTTATTTCTGCCTTAAAAACTTACTTACTTACTTACTTATCTGGCGCTTACAACCGAAGGTCGGTTTTGGCCTCGTATAAGAAATTGCGCCAGCCATTTCTGTTTTGAGCTTGCTGGCGCCAATTGGAAACAAACACCAAGTGTAGTCAGGTTATCCAACACCTGATCCTTCCAACGAAGATGTGGGCGTCCTCTTCTGCGTTGACCACCACCGGGCACCGAATCGAATATTTTTTTCGCTGGAGCGTCGTTTTTCATTCGCTCAACATGACCTAGCCAGTGGAGCCGCTCGATTTTAATACGCTTAACTATGTCGATGTCAGCGTACAGCTCATACAGCTCGTGGTTCCATCGATTTCGGTACTCGCCATTGACGCAGATTGGACCGAAGATCTTACGAAGGATCTTTCTCTCGAAGGCTCCCAAAGTCTTTTCATCAGAACTGCGCAACGTCGAGGTTTGTGCTGCATATAATAGGACGGGCATGATTAGTGACTTATAGAGCGTGAGTTTTGTTCGTCGAGAGAGGGCTCTGCTTCTCAATTGCCTACTCAGACCAAAGTAACACCTGTTGGCAAAAGTTATCCTTCGCTTTATCTCAATACTGACATCGTTGAAAGAGTTTACGCTGGATCCCAGGTAGACGAAGTCCTTAACAACCTCGAAGGAGATGTTGTCAACAGTAACGTGGTTTCCAAGACGCTGGGACTGTTTATTTGTTGACACTAGGTATTTCGTCTTATCTGCGTTCACTACAAGACCCATTCCACTCGACTCTTTCGATAACCTGGAGAATGCTGCACTGACTTCGCGCGTATTATGGCCAATGATATCGATATCATCAGCATACTACATAATACTTTTGTAGAATATAGTGCCACTACGTCTCAAATCAGCAGCTCGGATGATCTTCTCCATCATCAGGTTGAAAAAGTCGCACGATAAGGAATCACCTTGTCTGAAACCTCGTTTGGTATCGAATGGAGGAGTGAGATCCTTCCCGATCTTAACTGTGCTGCTGGTGTTGCTCAGTGTCATTCTGCAAAGGCGGATGAGCTTTGCAGGAATACCAAATTCAGACATGGTGGAGTATAGATGATTCCTTATTGGACTGTCGAAGGCGGCTTTATAATCGACAAAAAGATGATGTGTGTCGATTTGTTTTTCTAGGGTCTTCTCCAAGATTTGTCGTAGCGTAAATATCTGGTCTATGGTGGATTTGCCAGGTCTGAAGCCACACTGATAAGGTTCAATCAGCTGGTTTACGATGGGCTTCAGAGCCCGAATAGAACCAAAGCGGCTGTCGGTTGTCGGATGCGCTGTGCAACAAAATACATGAAAATATATGCAGCCACCAAAATTTAAATGGCCGTAGAAATCCGCGACGGAAAAACGCCAGAATAGAATCAATTCTATTTTTTCTCCGACGGCTGGCGGATCTCTCTTTGAGTGGCGTAAGTGTTGCCATATTTTAGCTAAGAATTGGATGTGTTTAGTGCTATTTTCTTAGTTTTTACCATGAGCTGACGTTTTGTTTTGTGTATGTGTGTTGCATTCTATGAGCTGGCATTTCGTTTTGTGTGTATGTGTATTGAATTTGTACCATTTACACAACGAAAAGCAACGCTGATCCGACAACCGACAACCGCTCCTATTCTGGACGTGTTCTCAGCGGATTTCTCCGAGAGAGGTCCGCCAACCGACAGCCGCTTTGATTCTGTTCGGGCTCTCAGTCTTTCACATAGTACGCTCGACAGGATCTTATATGCGATATTAAGAAGGCTTATCCCACGGTTGTTGGCGCAAATTGTGGGATCGCCTTTCTTGTGGATTGGGCAGAGCACACTGAGGTTCCAATCGTTTGGAATGCATTTTTCCGACCATATTCTGCATAGAAGCTCATGAATGCATTTAAATAGAGCTTCGCCTCCATTCTTGAAGAGCTCACCAGGTAAGCCATCGGCTCCTGTGGCTTTGTTGTTTTTAAGCCGAGCTATAGCTTTCAAGACTTCACTCTTGTCGGGCAGCGGAACTTCAACGCTGTCGTCAAAAATTGGGGATTCCGGGATATCATCTCTATTGGTGGGATTGTTGTCGTCGTCGCCATTCAGAAGCCTAGAGAAGTGTTCCCTCCACATCATCAGTGTACTCTGGATATCTGTCACTAGATTCCCATTTTCATCTTTGCAGGAAGAGGCCCCGGTCTTAAAACCATCGGCCAGGCGTCTTATTTTTTCGAAAAAATTTCGGACCTCGTTCCTGTCACTATGCATCTCAATTTTCTCGCACTCACGCTTTTCCGCTTCTCTTTTCTTTCGCCTGAAAATGCGTCTCTCTTCCCCCCTCTTCTCTTTGTATCGCTCTTTAGCAGCACGCGTTACAACCGACTGCAGGGTGGCTTTGTAGGCGGCGTCTTTTTCTGCAGTGGCGTCGCGACACTCCTGGTCGTGCCCCTGGTTTCGGCGAGGGCGGTGATAGCCAATCACCTCTTCGGCAGCCGTACGCATTGAGTGGGAAATGTGATTCCACTGCGCGCATACATCGTCGATCGGAGAAGTGCTTTCTTGAAGCAGAAGTGAGAGTCGAGTAGCGAAGTCTTCGGCTGTTCGTTTTGCAGCTTTTCGACGTCTGCTTTCTCTGTGCTGGATTGCGTGCATTCTTGGTTGCGCACAGGCGTGTACGGATCTTGGCTGCGACAAGATAGTGATCCGAGTCTATATTGGCACCACGGATCGTGCGTACATCTAAAACACTGGAAAAGTGCCTTCCGTAAATCAAAACGTGATCAATTTGGTTGCGCGTCTTTTGATCAGGAGACAGCCAAGTTGCTTTATGAATATTGAGATCCTTGAATCTAGTGCTACTAACGACCATGTTTCGCGCTGCGGCAAAGTCAATCAGCCTCATTCCGTTATCGGAGGTATTGTCGTGGAGGCTGAACTTTCCGACTGTTGGACCAAAGATATTTTCTTTTCCCACCTTGGCGTTGAAGTCACCAAGCACGATTTTTATGTCGTGGCGGGGGCTGCGCTCATAGGCCTCTTCAAGGCGCTTGTAGAAGCTGTCTTTGGTGTCATCGTCCTTATCTTCTGTCGGAGCGTGCGCACAAATCAGGCTTATGTTAAAGAATCTTGCCTTGACACGGATTATGGCAAGTCGTTCGTTCACAGGTGTGAATCACAGGACATGATGCCGTAGTCTCTTGCCAACCACAAATCCAAATTCGTGCTTCTCCGCATGGCCGCTGTAGTAGATATCACAGGATGCTTGCCGTGAGCAACCCTGTCCCTTCCATCGCATTTCTTGGATTGCAGTGATATCGGCTTTGTATCTTTCTAAGATATCTATCAGTTGGATAGAGGCACCATCCCAATTAAGGGTTCGGACGTTCCAGGTGCATATCCGTAAATTACTGTCAGTTTTTCGTTTGCGGTAGTCGTCATCAGATTTGGGGATCATTTTTATCTTTATTTTTTTGCGTTTCATTGAAATTTTGTTTTACGTGGTGGGCTTCAAACCCAACGCACAACCCTTTAAAGGCAGGGTTAAGATTAGCCGTCAAACTAACGGTTGCCAGTTTGCCGTTTCTAGAGGACACCACGTAGAGGTTTGAGTCGACTTGAGACGAGTTCGACATGGATAATGCTGGCCTCACCAGGTTGAGGCAGTCAGACACGTTACCATGTGAAGATCGCCCCCTTGACCCTCACGCGTTGCCTTGTGAGGATCGTCCGCCTTAAAAACTAAGAATCAAAAATTACGAGTTATTTTGTGCTCAAAAATATGGGGCAAATTTTTATTTTTATTTTTGCCTTAAAAAAATACAAGCCCCAAAAAAACTTTTTTGGTCAAAATTTTAAAAATTAAAAGATAACTAAAACTTTTTGGCTTTAACTACAAAATGAACACAAAATGCACACCGGTCTCTACATTATATGCAGAAAAGCTGCAATCAAAGCGAACAGCCGAAGACTTCGCTACTCGACTCTCACTCTTGCTTCAATAAAGCACTTCTCCGATCGACGATATATACGCGTAGTGGAATCACATTTCCCACTCTATGCGTACGGCTGCCGAAGAGGTGTTTGGCTATCATCGCCCTCGCCGAAACCAGTTGCACAACCAGGATTGTAGCGACGCCACTGCAGAAAAATACGTCGCCTACCTAGCCACCCTGCTGTTGGTTGTAACGCGTGCTGCTAAAAAGCGATACAAAGAGAAGAGGAGGGAAGAGAGACGCATTTTCAGGCGAAAGAAAAGAGAAGCGGAAAAGCGTGAGTGCGAGAAAATTTAGATGCATGGTTACAGGAATTAGGTCCGAAAATTTTTCGAAAAAATAAGACGCCTGGCCGATGGTTTCAAGACCGGGGCCTCTTCCTGCAAGGATGAAAACGGGAATCTAGTAACACATAACCAGAGTATACTGACGATGTGGAGGGAACACTCCTCTAAGATTTTGAATGGTGACGACGACAAAAATCTCGCCAATAGAGATGATATCCCGGAATCCCCAATGTGTGGAAGTTCACAGAGTGAAGTCTTGAAAGCTATAGCTCGGCTTAAAAATAACAAAGCCACAGGAGCCGATGGCTTACATACTGAGCTTTTCAAGAATGGAGGCGAAGCTCTATTTAAATGCATTCATGAGCTTCTATGCAGAATATGGTCGGAAAAATGCATTCCAAACGATTTGAATCTCAGTGTGCTCCGCCCAATCCACAAGAAAGGCGATCCCAACACTTACGCCAACAACCGTGGGATAAGCCTTCTTAATATCGCATATAAGATCCTGTCGAGCATACTATGTGAAAGACTGAAGCCCATCGTAAGCCATCAGATATTTACGCTACGAGAAATCTTGGAAAAGACCCTAGAACAACAAATCGACACACACCATCTTTTTGTCGATTACAAAGCCGCCTTCGTCAGTCCAATAAAAGAAGTCATTATTACTCCACCATATCTGAATTGGTATTCCTGCAAAGCTCATCCGTCTTTGCAGAATGACACTGAGCAACGATACCATTGGCCATAATACGCGCGAAGTCAGTGCAGCATTCTCCAGATTAGCGAAAGAGTCGAGTGGAATGGGTCTTGCAGTGAACGCAGATAAGACAAAATACCTAGTGTCGACAAATAAACAGTCCCAGTGTCTCTAAAACGACGTCACTGTTGACAACATCTGCTTCGAGCTGTTTAAGGACTTCGTCTACCTGGGATCCAGCATAAACTCTTTCAACGATGTCAGTATTGAAATAAAACGAAGGATAACTCTTGCCAACAGGTGTTACTTTGGTCTGTGTAGGCAATTGAGAAGCAGAGCCCTCTCTCGACGAACAGAACTCACGCTCTATAAGTCACTAGTTGCCCGTCCTATTATATGCAGCACAAACCTAGACGTTGCGCAGTTTTGATGAAAAGACTTTGGGAGCCTTCGAGAGAAAGATCCTTCGTAAGATCTTCGGTCCAATCTGCGTCAATGGCGAGTACCGAATTCGATGGAACCACGAGCTGTATGAGCTGTACGCTGACATCGACATATGTTGCTAAGCGCATTAAAATCGAGCGGCTCCACTGGCTAGGTCATGTTGAGCGAATGAAAAACGACGCTCCAGCGAAAAAATATTCGATTCGGTGCAGAAGAGGATCAAGTGTTGGATAACCTGATTTCGTTTGATGTTTCCAACTGACGCTAGCAAGCGCAAAACAAAAATGACTGGCGCAATTTCTTATACAAGGCCAAAACCGACCAACGGTTGTAAGCGCCAGATAAGTAAGTAAGTAATTGAGATTGAAAAACGGAGTGTGGCACCTTCCATTCAACTCCGCAACAACTTTCCCATTACAGAATCTAAATTCTTATTATAAGGAAAGTTAATGAATATTAAAAGATATACATATATATGCAAAAAAAAAAAAAAATACGGTCGACTCTGGATAAAAGGAAAACAAAAAGCAAATCTATTTATTTTATGCCGACTCCAAACGGCATGTTCTCAAGCAGCATTCATGACATTCGGTCTGTTTCCGTACATACACTGTGTAACTTGTGGGACACTATTTTCTGTTTCCGTACTTTCTGTGCTAAAAATGGGAGAAGAAGAACAAGCATAAAATCGCTCTCTCGAGCACACAAAGTGCACAGAGTGTGCTAGAACTCAAGACTTCGAGTAAAGTAAGAACAAGCATCAAGAAGAATAAGCATCAATAAGAAGAAGCAAATGTCAAATTACATTCATAATTGTTTATGTTTTGCGATAAATAAATTCACAAATTGTGTGCCTAAAGAGAAATTTACGTACAATAAATAAATAATAATAAATAAAAAAGATACAGTATACCGTGTATACAGTAAAGAAGTGAAACTTCTTCTTTGTATACACTCTTTCTCTTCTAGAATAAGAACCATTTTAGTGTAAAGGCTCGATTATGCAATCGTAAAGCTACGCAACGTAACGTGGCGTAGAGTTCTATCTGGAATAGACCCCATCGCTGCGCTAGGTTACGTTACGATTTCACTAACCACTTACACTTATTTTTCATAAGATAGAACTCTACGTCACGTTACGTTGTGTTGCTTTACGATTGCAGAATCGAACCTTAACCCTAGAACCATAATGTACGTAAATTTTACATGTATGAAATTTTCAAATTCTGATTGCACAAGTGTGCGGTGATCTAACGGGACCAAACGCCGGCAGTGCTTCAATTAGGCATTTTTATATAAACTCCCGGAAAAGGGAAAAAGAAGCTACTGCACATTTTGCCACTACACAAAAAAAAGATTGACAACAACTTATTGCTTTATGTGTAAAACGTCTGCAATTTGTGGCGAACATCAACTTAAAATTTGTCACAACTGTTATAGCCTTGAGTAAATGATTTGCATGCAGTCAATTTTAACTTTTTTGTTTAAAAACCTGAAGTAGAATTTTATTTTAAGTTTGTTTTTAATAAAGTTTTTAATAAAAAAACAAATCACACTGAAAAACCTGAAAATAATTACTGTACGTAAAATTTACGTATGATTAGTATTAACGTAGTATAAAATAACGTTATGGTTCTAGGGTTAAAGGCAAAGATAGAACTTTTTAAGCAAAAGAAATACAATAAAAGTTTTTATAAAAAAAATGTTCTGTTTATTTAATATTCATTGGTAAGGACCTATGGCCGAAAAGCAATTAATTTGATAACCAATTTGCGTCGTATTTACATATAGATGTGAATACAGAATACAACTTGATATATTTTTAATTCAACATATGTACGTATTAATATTATTTATATTAAACATATTATACTTACTATTATTAATAATATTTCGATATAAAATTATATAACTACAATATGTATAAAATAGTTGTCTATTGAAAGAACTTATTCCAACTTTTCTTGCGCACAGTGTCAAGTTAGCGTCATGGGCGACAGCATATACTTCATGAATTTGGGTTTTTATATAATTTTATATCGCAATATTATGAATAATAATATAATATGTGTAATATGAGCAAAATTCATAGAGGTTATATTAATATATTGAATTAAAGATATACCAACGTTGGTATTCTAAGAAAATATTGGCATGGCAGCTCTAGTATGAGAGTCTAATAATGAGTCTCACATCTGAAGCGCTTTTTAAGTAAACCAAATTCATATTAAAATTGATATTGGATATCCTAGGATGAAAGCGCTTCTTAACAAACAAATGGCTCTTAAAAAAAAAACAAAAAACAAAGCGAGAAAACCGTTGGCGCTACAATCAAATGTCTTACTGCTGTGCTATTTCCCGACAATTTAGTTATGAACAAAATGTGTATAAAAATATGAGCTCCACACCTCTGAACTCTGAAAAGCACATCCTCCAAGCATACCAAAAATGCGCATAAAAAGCGCTATTTCTAGGAACGCTTTTTATTTTTCCGCTGGGAATCTACAGCAAAAGTAGTTTGATTAATTGGTATATAGAGCAAATTTTTATATGAAGAGTTTATATCGTTGGATGGGGCGTTGTCTTTGTAATCTTTAGTTCGCAGGTTAGATCCTCAGCGGTGACAAGGAAATTTTTCAGTCTATTATGCAATATATATCTCTCTCATTCTCTCTACTGTAAAACATATCTTTCTTCTCCATCGTCTAACGAAATGAAGTAAATTGACCTTGAAATTTCACTCCTCAATATTCTCGTTCAAATTTCGAAACGCCGCCTAAGAAGTTTCACTTCAAAAATTAAGTAATTGTTCAGTTTTGCATTAAAAATGGCTTTTAATAATTTGAGGGAAGGTTTTTTAAATTTTGTGCTGCCGTCAAAGAACTAAGATATTTTAGATATATTTTATATATTTATGATATATTTATTTTAGATATATTTTAGTTCTTTGGCTGCCGTCTGCAGTCAAAATCAGCTGTTTGGTACTTGAAACTTACTAGAAGCTGTTTCCGTACTTTTGCAACTATTCTCAGATTTCGTTTTTACTGTCTTGCACACATCTTACACAAATCTTACACAGTGTAGAGTACGGAAACAGACCTATTATAGGTCTGTTTCAAGTAAAGTTCGAGTAATAGAGAGTAACTTGACTAACTGTCAAAATGTGAAAATTAGTCAAAAAGTACGGAAACGACTTCAAATAAAGGTCTGTTCCCGTACTTTTGTAGCAAAGTCGCAAAATTCAAGAGAGTAAGCAGAAAAATTGTCTCTGAGCAATAAAAATGCTAAAAAGTACGGGAACGCTTTTTAGTAAAAACTTGCAACTTTTGATCTAACGTCAGAAACATATGTTGGACAAACATTTGGCTAATAAAACGAAAAGTTTTTTGGAGATTTGGACAATGTCTGATAAATTAGCTGCACTAATTGATTTAATATATATGCCATATGTGCCTGGCGAAGAATTAAGGTATAATATAGGTGTAGCAACCAAAAACAGGAGCTGTTTTCAAAAAATTGTTTTAGATATAAGAAGATATTATTTTTTTTTAAAATTTATACAGGTTATTGTACATAAAAAATACTTTATAAAAATATTTTTTTTTTTTAATACAGTTCTGGGTTTTATATAGAGGGCGCTGAAAATGGCATTGAAAAAAAAGACGTCCAAAACGGTTCGATGGATATGGCCTTTCCCATGTATCGGAAACAAAAAAATCAAATAACATTTTAAAGCATAGACCTTATATTAAGCATCCCCCCTACGCAAGACCTCCGGGGATTTTTTTTTTTAATTATGGCGGAAGTTGAAGTAAAAGGTTCGAAAAATGGATACATTTTCGCGCGCTTTTTTGTTTATATAAAAAAAAAAAAACAAAAAAAAGATACTGTAGTTTCGACTATGTCGTAACACAAGACGTAGAATTATTCAATTCGCTTTTGATGACATCTTTTTTAAAAAACATTTAGCAAAATATTTATTCCATACACCTGAGCATATGACCTTTAAAAGAGTACCGGAGAGGGTTAATATGTCTCACCAAACCCCCTTAACAATTGCAAAAGGAATATTTTTGAGTTATAAAATTGTGGCATGTTTTTTATATAATAAGTTTATTTATTTTATAATTCTTAAAAAATATGTTTTTTTTTTATTGTGAGCTTAATGCCAAATAATTCATGAAGCAACAGGTTGCTACAACAACAACGTTCTTTGCAGAACTAAACCAAGCTGACTAGACCATGGTTTCGTCGGACGCTACTCCGACTCATCAGTAGTCTCAGTGGTTCTAGCAGTCCACTAACTTTGATAAGCTAATAAGCGTAAGAGCAATAAAACCAAAGTGGAATTATAGAAGCGCCTATACTTTATCAAAGCAATGTTTTTCTACTCTTTTGCTAGCAGCAAAATTTCAAAAAGTTGACTGCATTGATTCTGCAAAGATTTTGTTGTTGCAAAAAAAACCTTCTTCACGCCTTCTATGGTTTAATACCAACAAAATGTTGGAGCCTAGATTGATACGTGATAAAGAAGTAAACAAAAAAAGCGCAACAACAAAATCTTTGCAGAATCAATGCAGTCAACTTTTTGAAATTTTGCTACTAGCAAAAGAGTAGAAAAACATTGCTTTGATAAAGTATAGGCGCTTCTATAATTCCACTTTGGTTTTATTGCTCTTACGCTTATTAGCTTATCAAAGTTAGTAGACTGCTAAAACCACTGAGACTACTGATGAGTCGGAGTAGCGTCCGACGAAACCATGGTCTAGTCAGCTTGGTTTAGTTCTGCAAAGAACGTTGTTGTTGTAGCAACCTGTTGCTTCATGAATTATTTGGCATTAAGCTCACAATATAATTCTTAAAAAATATGTTTTTTAAGAATTATAAAATAAATAAACTTAGGAATATTTTTGCTTTTGACACCTATTGCCTCCGACCACTCCTTAGGGGGGCTCCCATACAACTTTTATGGTTTTTGTTTATTCCATACACCTGAGCATATGACCTTTAAGAGTGCCGGAAAGGGTTCATAGGTATGACTGACCCCCATTATTTTTGCAAAAGGAATATTTTTGCCTTTGACAGCTATTCCCTCTGACCACTCCTTAAGGGGGCTCCCATCCAAATTTTATGGTTTTTGTATCTTTATTCCATACACCTGACCATATGACCTTTAAGAGTGCCGGAGAGGGTTAATATGTATCACCGACCCCCATTACTTTTGCAAAAGAACATTTTTGCCTTGGAAACCTATTCCCTCCGACCACTCCTTAGGGGAGTTCCCATACAAATTTTATAATTTTTGCAAAAGAAACATTTTTGCCTTTGACACCTATTCCCTCCGACCACTCCTTAGGGGGGCTCCCATACAAATTTTATGGTTTTGTCGATAAAACCGGAAACTGTCGACAAATAGGTAGCAAACTTAAGCCAACAAAAACATCAAATGTTGGCTTTATATTTCATGTAATTGTGTAAATTTATATAAGTTAGAGAGTTCAAACATGAATTTTTCTCCCAGTGAGGATCAAGCAGACCAACAAGTGCTAACATCAACATTGTACGATCAGTACTTTAGGCACACCAAAACCTCAAATAGTGACCTAAATACCGACACCTGATCACTATCAACCACCCTACTTACCTCCGAGAATGACGTATTCTACGTCAAAAAAAGATACTTGAGTTTAGGGGGGATGCTTAAAAGACAAAATAACGAAAAAAATGCAAAAAAAATTATTGAGATAGACCCAATAGATTTCGAGTTATCTATCGAACCGTTTTAAAAAAACTAGTTTCGAGGAAATCGCGTTCAAAGTTTTTTATTTGTTGTATGGAGCTTAGACATAGGTTAACGAAAACCGTTATAACCCAATAAACCAAACGGATTCGTTTCGATTTCGAGGTGAAACCGAGATCTCGTGCATTTAGTTCGAAAACGAAATTCGTTCTATTTTCGTTTTCGAATCCGCGAGAGGAAGAAATTCACACTTTGTTTTCGAAACAAGATTTTTAGAATAATCGAATCGTTTTAGAAGAAACGAGATTTTTAAAATAATCGCATCGTTTTCGAAACGAGATTTTTGGAACAATCGATTCATTTTCGAAACGAGATTTTTTAAATTTTCTTATATTCTCAAATCTTATGATTTCAAAATTCTTCTTATGAAACCAATGAATTCAAAATAAAAATTTTGAATTATAACTTCATTTCAGCTTATAAAATTCTTTTTGTATTCAAAAATTTTTGTAAGAGAAGCCGTACTCTAAAGGGAAAATTCCCTACTGCAGTTCACGGCCGTGACGGAAGGTGCTGGACCAAATTTTTATCTAATTGCAAAGAAATATGTAGATATATCCTATCTCGTTGACATATTGTGCATCCATTTTTTTTAAATTAATTTTCCTTTTGCTTCTACAGAGGAACTTCTTGTGTCCAACAGCTTCAAGTTTCCGGCCGTGAGGAACTTCAGTAAGATATATACCCCTCTACCGGATGGCTTCTCTTAACCTATTTAATCTATTTAAACTCTTTATTTATACTTTACCTGGAGTGGTGTAGCTCCCTGATGAGGAGAAGTCACTTAAAATTCTCATAAGATTCATTTTATTAAAAATAAACTTGAAAAATGTCAAAATGAGAACTTTTTTGAAAGCTTATACAACGAGTAGCAAGTGATTTGTTTTTGACATTTAAGTCTATAGTTGCCACGGTTTTCCTTTTTTATTTTCCTTTAAATTTGAGAAGTGCAATTTGAAAGTGCTCGAAGTGCTTTGTAAACACATTGTAGGAGATATTAAAAAGTTTTAAAAATTAGGTAAAGAATTGTATTTTATTCCTTTTGTACATTAAAATCGCATAAATAAAAAAACAAAATTTAAAAATTGTTTTTTTTCAATACTCTCCACAAGATAGACAAATTTCATAATATAAAATATTTGCTTTTTTAATATTCTCGGAATCATCTCGAATTCTAATAGAAAGCGAGTACTCAGATCCGAGATCTCGGCTCCGTTTCAAATTCGAAACGAATGCGAGTCCGCTCTGTCGTTTATTGGGAACATATGTTTTTTGTTATCGATATCGATTTAACCCTGCAGTAGTCGCGTACCTAAATGTGACGAGAGTGGTCGCGCGGATTACATATGTAATCCGTTTTTTAAAGTTTAAAATAAGAGATGGCAATTTAAAAATGCTTAGTATTTGTTTTAATTTTTATTATTACTTTATTTTATATTATATTTATTTAAAAAACAACATAAACATAATTCTTATAGTACGTAAAATCAATGAATATCGATTGCAGACAATTGTGAAATTCATAATTTTGCATGACTGGATATACATATTAAGCTAGGTCTACACGATACAACGGTTGTACCAATATCGGCTGCTATTTGACGGTTGTGTGCGATTATTGTATCGTTTGGATGCAAGCGTGCGACGAAGTTATTGCAATATTGCACGGTCGAATGGTAAAATTAGCCAACTGCTGTACGATGAGCGATTGTACAGCCGTTGTATCGTGTGGACCTAGCTTTACATATGTAATCCGCGCGACTACTGCAGGGTTAAAAATGTGTATGTGTATCTTAAAACTATTAAGAATACATTAAACAAAAAAATTTTTTTTGAAAAATGTACACGTATATTATACCTTAATTTGAATATTTGTCTTTTTATTTTCCATTTTTAGCGCAAATTTTTACTTGATGCACTTGTCGGCCTGCTTTTTTTTATTTTAGCGCAAATTTTGACATTTCTGTCAACACATGACAACTTGCAAGTTTTTACTACACGAAATTTGTGTAGCAGAAACTTGCAACTTATCGCAAGTAGGGGAAATGTTTTACTCTCTCATTGTCGCTCTCTTTTGCAAGTTTTTGGTGTACGGGAACGCAATTTAGTAAAAATTTTATCAAAAAATTCGTTTTTATCGTTAAGAAAAAGTATTTTATTTCAAATTTTATTCTTATGTTAGCCTAATAATTATTAGCCGTTATATGGAATAAGGTCAAGAGAGTTACAGTCGGAAACTTCATCATAAAAAATCAGTTTAAAAGTGAGGTCTGCTAGACCCCACGTCAGGAATATTGTTAAATTTGGAGCACGTCAGTTGCAGAGGGCTAAAAAAATGGAAAATTCAAAGAAGTTGCAAGGGAATTGTTCTCCAGGAACCTCTGGCTTCCATTTGCGTTCATTTTGGGTATTTAAACTTTATTTTTATTAATTTTTTAATCAATTTCGTAAATTTTTTTCACAACAATTTAATTTTATCACTTTGACAATCAGCTGTTTGAAGCTCGAGGTTCGTGCTCGACAAAACGCTCCAAGACGTAAAGCGTCTGCAATTTTTTTTCGTATTTATATTTTTTTTTTTTGTTTATATAAAGCTAAATTTTAAATTAGCTAAAGGTACATTTTAGCAATTTTTATAACACTTATCCTCATCCGCAAAACGAGGTTTGTTGTATGGTCAGAAAGTTTTTGTTCAATTCAATTGACTTGACCATTTTTATCAAATAGAATAAAATTCAAAATTCTTAATATAAACTTTTTTTATGTTTTCAAATACACTTTTTCGAATATTAACCAATTTTACATTTCTGAAAGCTTTCGAGTTGATATCTTCATCAACATTTCAAATTTGTGTTCAATTAATATTTTTTATATTCGTTTTAAAGTGAAATTTACTTACTTCCATAGCTTAGCCTTAATATTTCAATAAAACACCACTATTCTGCATTGTAGTTTTATTATATATTTAAATTTATCATTTATATATATCTTATTACCTACCAGAGTCAAAATCTGAGTCAAGGTTTAATATTATATTTAACATAGAATTTTTTTTTTGAAATGTTGAGCTTCTTACATTTCAGCATAAATCATTTAAAATTAATGATATAACTTAAAATTATATGTTAATGGATACAAATCAGCAGCTTGTGAAGATTTTACAGGATTGTTCTTTTTTTCAATAAACTTAACAAAAAAAAAAATCGAGGTTTATAAGTTTCTGATATTATTTATATAATAGCAAAGGGGAAAAACGACCAGTTGAAAAAGAATATTTAACTCAAAAAAGAAACATTTATTATATTATAATGCTATTTTTTTTTTTATTATTTTGTTATTTGAAGTCAAATCGTCTGTCGTCAATGAGATACCAACACTGGCATCTCAAAGAATATTTTAGGGAAACTCTATTACTACAAGTTTGGTTAATACAACATCCTTTAAGGAAATGCACTTTATATGGGGCTGTTAGTTGTAGGTATATGTGTGTGTTGGTGTGTGTTGGTGTGTGTGTGTGTGTTTGTGTGTGGGCGAGTGTTTGAATGGTGTGTCTACTATTACTACTTCCCATTGGTTTTCATATGCAGGTGTTTAAAATCTAACGTTAAAAAATGTTACTACCCTCACTTAAGTGATCAGCATATAGTGTGATAACACATATTTCCAAATGTATCCATTTATCCAGCACAATTTTGAATATATTTTAAGAAATTTACACAAATTTAAAGTAAAAATAAAACACCAAACTTGACAAGTTCATAAATATTACAGCCTTTCGGGCTGTTAAATTAACTGTAGAGAGTAAAGTTAAATTACAATTAAAAACCAAACCGAACGTTGTCAATGAAATTCTAATTACAAATATTTATATGATCTTTAACACATTGTTTAATGCCTACTTTGAGGCTAAGGAAAGGTAAGTGCTGTATCATAGTCTATAGAAGAGTTTTTAAAACATCAAATATTCGTTCAATTTTAAAATATTTTGTCGGTTCTAATTTTGTCGCCAATATGTTCTTCAGTGTATTTAAGTTGGGTTGCAGACGATCCTCATTTTTATGGTTGTGAATTTTTCTTAGAATTTCATTCAGACAAGTGCTCATCCACCGGTTGGTTTTTGTGTTTTTTTTTTTCTCTGATGTTTTTTTTATTGACTTCTATTTGTGTTTTTGAACTATTGAACCTCCGAAGGCTCCGGCTTAGTAGATGAATGGTGATTATTAGGGTCTGGCGCATTCAGGGGCTAAAACAAAACAAACAGTTTAAGAAACAATTTTTATATATTCAACAATTCATTCAACTTTCAAGTTAAATAATAAAAGCATGTATCTATATATTTTAAACACTTATATATATGTTTGATTTAAAGATGAAATATTAAAATTATGTAAGCTAAAATTAGTTGATCTATACCCAGAAAAATATCAGCACACTAATTAAATTAATAAATACAAACTATTTCGAAATACTTTAAAAACATTTTTAAGTAATGCTTAAATTTTTTGAGTAATCTCTCCACTCGCTTGTAAGATGATAAAAAAATTAAATTTGTTTTCCTTGCATCAAAGTAATTACGAGTATAAATATTCAAAGTTTACAAAATTTTATTTGGTTATATAGGAATGACACCTCTTATTAACATGTTTATTATTTCCAGATGTTCCAGATCGTTCTTAACATTTAACACTGACTTAGCAAAGCTATATAGCTCATTCCAAATAAGGCATTGGGATATTTGGAATATTTTTTAATTTTTTTCTACAAAAGAACTACTTGTCCTTACCAAATACATTTATATTTATACTAAATGTGCAAGAGTATTTTAGAATCATGTATTTAAAAGAGTATTTTAGAATCATCAGGCATCGGGACACAGAGATTTTATTTTTTTGTTTGTGAGATGACATTTTGTAACACAAACCTCTGCGTTTTGGATACATTTACAAATAAAAGTTTTTCCACAAACTGTGTGCAAAGCATTACCCTTTCATAATATAGCTTTATAATCTTTATAGGTCAGTTCAATGAAAAAATATCTCCTATTTATCTCGTATGGCATTAAGACTTTTCCGTTTATCATGAATAATTCCATATTAAACGGACACAAAAAAAAAGTTTGACTGCGAGAAGGTTAACCCACATTTTCCCATGTATTTTAACCCGCTAAACACGAATCTGGCATCCATTTTGAGTCGGCTCTTGGTTATCTTCAAAATAATTTAATTGTTATTATTTAACGAATGTGTGGTAAACTTTTTTTGGAATGAGAGATATACTTTGATAAGATCAAGTTATATTTTTGCATAGAAAAAAAACAAAATAATAATAAAGCCTTTTTCATACATCTAGAAAAGTCTGCTTTAAAACACATTATAAAATAATCTTTTAATTGTTTAATTTCGCACGGTATTAAATAAAAAAATAATTTTTTTATTTCGTCATCCTATTTGAAGCAGATAATCAAATATTAAATGATTATTTATAGTGTTCAGAACTGAAGTCCTTAAACTGTTTTTCCATTTCAATAAAATTGAGTGTGGAATGTCTTAGCCTTTCAGAGTTATAGAAAACTGATTGATCTGACTTTTCGGTTGGGAGAGAACTGAACACGAATAAATATAAGTATTAGAATTTGGTTCACTTAGTTCTGGGTACTCCATTTTATTTCAAAATATTTAAGATATCTGAAAATTTATCTTAAAACAGATCTTGGAGTTTCGATATGATCTACGATGGTCTCAAATTTTAATTCCATACAAACATGCTCTAATCAATTTAATACCTACTTTTAAAAATCAAATCTAACTTATATATAATTAAATAGGGAATGTTTCTATAAGTACAAATTTTTTGTATTAATTACTTTTACAACAAAATTATAAGATTACCTCATACATAATGATGAAGTTGGGTTCCTTAAAATTGAGCCTGTAGAACAATAATTACCCGAACACACTTTTATAACAAACTAAAATATCTTTATCCAGCTTTTCTAAATAAAAAGTAAATGCGACTCACTCACTCAAGCGTACGGTTAAAGGAAAACTTTTTAGCCTTTATTTACAGTCAAATTTTTGACAAAGGAATCAATAACTATTGCAGCTGGACAATTCAGAAGACTTGTACGCATCGCTATGCATCTTATATCGTTAATACTCACAAAAAAATGTAGTTTAAGAAAAAAAAAATAAAAATTCTTTATAAAAAAAAAAAAAAAACGCAACTAAGCCAAGCAAAAATTTTATGGATAAATATTTATATTGTATTATTAAATATTTTATTATTTTAGAATTTGTTTATTATACTTTTTAATCTTCTGCTTATTTCTTTCTTGGGATTAAAATTATGTTTTATGTTGTTATATTCTACTTAAAAGAATTATCCTGCTGAATAAAACATAAGCATTTGTATTTTTTTTTTTTTTTTAACTAATTTTATTAGATTATTGCTTAGTGCAGATGAATAAACTTAGCAATAAATTATGAATAAATAGCTTGGAAGGAATGGCTAAAGATTTTTCAAGATGCACTTCCCATGCTTGAACTTTTTGAAGACATTATCATTAGCTTAAATTAACACGGAAATGGTAATCGAAATATATTCGAAAGAAATATTTTTTTAATAAGAGGATATAATGCAGAAAAGAAGCTTAACTTAACACTTAAAAGCAGTGGTGTGCACACCTATATTTCTAAATTTGGTGACTTATGCATATATAAGTAAAGCTTTCGCCTTCAGGCCGTGGCCGAAGGAATGACCCTTCACAAATTGTACAAAGCGAGAGATCTCGGGTTCATATTTTATGCGATAAAGAACATTTTACAATTGAAATGAATTTTTCCGATCTTCCATCAAAACTCTGCAGACAATGGCAAACATCAAAAAGTAAATAATGCCTTGTAAAGCTTCTTCAGAATATTAACATTAACCATGCGAAGTCGGCTTTGAGAACTAAACTTTTAGGTTTAGTTCTCGATCATATTGACATATAGCTTTTATAACATTCCAGACAAAATAGATTATAAGAACGGTGAAAGTCCTTTCAAGGGCTGAACGAGTCAATTCGTTTTATACTTTGACGCTTTCTTCGGAAGGGGTATATTAACGGCGTTTGTAACGCCCATGAGGAGGCATGGAAGGTATAGAAATATATATTTGTTACTACAAGCAATAATCGCTTAAGTCGACTTTGGTGAGAACTGAGTTTTTTATGTTACTATAATCCTTGAGTATAGCTTTACATATACATAAAATCTGAAGCTACTAACATAAACTAAACCATGATACAATAAGAAGGTAGGGTAAGGAGCTTTGACAAGACCTACTGCTTATGTCAAAAAGCATTTTAGCAATGCCACTTTTCTGTATTTTTCTTAAATGTGGGACAAAAACTTAGAAAAGAAATTAATCATAGGGCAAATAAGAAAAACTTAAATCAATGTATATTGTAACAATGAATTTTGTAGTCATTTTAAAGCTTTATTTTCACTAATTTACTACTGCCCATAATTTTTTGCTTAGCTTTTTAAATTCTTGATTTCTTATCTAAAAATTTTAATTGAATGTTCATACGATATCTAATAAAAAATTAACTTTTCTTATTGCATATCCTTATTGCATAAAACCCAAAAAATGAGTATTTCCCCGTTTCTCTTAATTTTTAGCAAGGCATTTCATATAAAACACTTACCTACTGAAACCACGAAACATGGATTTGTCATAGGATACTTTTTTAGAAATGGTAGCACTGTATTTTATGGTTTTGACATTAGCAGTAGGTCTTGTCAAAGCTCCTTACCCTACCTTCTTATTGTATCATGAAACTAAAGTAATGACACAAAATTCAATGAAGCTTTCATTAAACTTCTATGGCGATTGAAAATTTTGAGGTAAGATTTCTCAACACATTGATATCAGACTTATGCTGTTGTTTATGAACGGAGATACATTCTTGATCAGATTATATACGGTACACGTCCAATATAACGAATACCCGATTTAACAAATGTCCAATATAGCGAACGGCAAAATCTCTTCATTGACTATTCTATACAACGAATTCAAATTTTTTGTTGTCATTCGATTTAACGAATGACATCAATACGAGTTGGAACTATTTTCATTGATCAGCTGTTGCTGTAATCTCATCTTCCACCATTTTGCATTCACGGATTCTCTTTGTTTTTTGTTCTTGGTACCGTTATAAATTCCTATGAATCAACATTTACGTTTGTTGGACTGCAAAAAAGGAATGAGTGGTGCGTGCTTATGTCAGTTGTCATTTTTCACGCGTGTTTAAAGTTCTAAATAAAAAAAATATTTAGCAATGGCAAGAAAGCGAAAGAGTTTTAAACTAAGGAGAATCTGTGGCTGAAATGACACCCAAAAGATCCCACACAAATGCTGTGGAACAATTAAGGGCTTCTATACAATGGGCTTCAGAAAATATGTAAACTGCACTAAAATCAATATTTCACAAGAGCATTTCACAAAACGTCAATGGAAAGCATCAAGAAATAAAAACAGTTTGTTAAGTTTTTCAAAAATTAATTAAAAAAAAACAAAATATTTTATTAATATCTAAATAAAAAATGTACTAAAACTATAATTCTTTGTTTAAAACATTCATTCGATATAACGAATTTTTCGATTTAACGCAAAGGCTGGACAAGAAACCATTCGTATTGGACGTGTACTGTATAGGGGAGAGTGCCCACCTCGCGAAGGTTTTGGGGTCATAACTTTAGTTTGAAACATAAATTGGCGGAGTTCTCGGTTTCGTTTGAAAGTTGGGTTCAATAACTAACAAAAATTTCAAACGGAAATTTTCGAAATATACGATTTTGGCAATCGATTTTGCAAGTCTCGAAAATTGACCCTCCAAAAAAGTGCCCAGCTACTGGCACCCATTTACACTTCGCTGTAAATAATCGAAAATGAAGCATAAACACTAGTTAACTAATTTTTATGTGTTGTTTATATTTTTCGATGGTTTACACTGAGCATTTGAACTGAAAAAATTATTTGTAAGATTTTATAAGCAAAATAAATGAAAATAGGTGAAAAAAATTAAGTGATAATAGGTGAAAATTATTATGAACAAAAATTACAGTTAAATGACAAAAAAAAAAAACAAATTAGAATCATTTCAAACTCCATTTGCTATCATGACAATAAGAATCTTAAGCTTTCACGATGTTCCGCCAAGGGTGCCAGCAGGTTCGCCATGAGGCTATTCTGACATGACGCGAAATATTTTTTTTCATTTCACAATAATGTTCGATGCCTCGTGGAATTGTGAAGAATAAAGAACAAACTAGGAATTCCACTCATATTTACCTTTTTATATTTATGCAAAATACTTGAAAATTCACTTTACAAAGATAACCGATATTAGATCAGCTTAAATTCTTTTCGTATATTTTACTTTACGACGACCGTGCGACTACAGCAACACGTACATACAACTCAATGATTTATAAAAAGTGAACGCTTATTGAGGTGATTCTTTGACACTAAGCATAAAGACGCTGTCATCGCCATGGAAGTCAGAACTGATAGGTGCCAGTAGAAGGGCACTGTCCCCTAATTTTAATATGTACACGAATAAATAAAAAAAACTAGTACATCTGTAGACACGATTACAGCTGTAATTTTAAAGATATCATTATGATATTCGATATATTAGCTTCTTTCTAAACTAGCGATCGGAAATGAGTCAAATCGCAATGAGGCTATCATACAACTTCATCAAAATGAAAACAATTTTTAAATACTTCTCGAAAATTAATCGAATAATTCAAATCTTGCACATGACTTTTATCATAAATATTCACTTAGTTTGGAATTTGGCAAAATCGTAAGAAAACCACGCCTACCTGATTGATTTTTACAACGCGGTAAGATAAAATCTCCCAAATATCGACAAACTTTTTTGAATAACTTCCTTACAAGCTTTGATCCCAAAAAGCACTCCAAGTTTAAACTTTAGCAGAATCGCATGAAAACCACGCCTATCTCCCTATGAAAATGCTTAAACATTTCAAAACTACTCAAAAATTAATACTTCCCGTACAAAAAAATGTTATCAAAATAGCGAAAATTTCACAAACTCCACAAAAATTAATGTGTTGGCTCGATATTTTACACATAAGCTGAATAACGTAAAATAATTTTGAAATTTAAAAAATTTTATTAAAACAAAAATAATAAAACCTTCACAACTTTGAATATACTTGAGAATGGCTGTGGTGTATTTTAACTTCGGCCAAACCTTAGATAATTACTTACTAGTCCATTATAAAGAAATACGACGACTCGATTTTTAATCAAATATGATACGTTTAAAAATAACCCAGCATGGAATTTCTCGATTAAGGGGGACCTATATATCCAGAGACAAAAAAAAGGGTCATGTTTGTGAATTTTTTTTAAGGAAACCTAGGGCATATTTTTAATTGAGTATATACCTAAAATATACATTCAAGAGTATGTTTAGTTTTTTTTATTAAAAAAAAATTAAGATTAAGGAAGATACAGCATTTTTTATAGAGCGCTGTGAAAAAAGGCGAAATGCGGTGACCAAGATTGCTCCTCTTAAATTCATCTGAAACAAAAAAATTAAAAATAGTATTAAACTAGATACTTAAAACTCGTACTTGTCATAGCCGATTTTGAAAATATTTATATTTCACAAAATGGCGGACTTCCGAACGTAAAGTAACGATTTTCGACCAAAAATTCGACATTATTTTTGCTATAACTAATGAACGAAGCTACGAAAAAAAATCCTTTGACAAGTACGAGATTATTATGAATAAAATAAGCCTGCAAAAAAACAAATCGATCGGTTCACTGAGTTTCGAGAAATCTTGGTCACCGACTTTGAACACGGTTTCGAGAAAAACGCGCTAGAAAATAATGGCCAGCCCTGCGCGCTCTCGAAGGCGGTCACTCACTATATTTATAACTAAACTTTGCTAGCTATAACTTTGTTATTTTTTGAGATATCGACTTGAAATTTTAACCACATATTTTTGAGCTTTAAGAAAATGGAAAAGTTTTTGAAAAAAAAAGTTCTGGGTATATAACCCCCCTTAATTGTCAGCGTCAACTGAATAAGCAAATTTTTAAGTAAATTCAAACAGTAGATATTAATTTATTTACTATGCAACGTTATCAGCCATGAAATAAGTGGAGAAAGCCCCACTTATCAGTTATGGTGTGTTCGTTTCTACCAAAATATGTTGCCTTATACGTTGCAAAATTTTTTTCAATGTTGCCCTCAACCCTGAAAAAATACATATTTTTGGCTACTCAGAAAAGAACACAAAACACTGCCCTGGCTTGATCAATCAGCTGATTTATTTGATATGTGCCAATATTAACATATAACCAGAAAATCCAAATTGGAGCAAAATAGTAATTTATAAGTTATAATTGCCATGACTTGAGTAAAAAATTGTTTATCAAAACAAAATGTCAAATATAAGTTTATATTTATCCTTATTAACACACGAGTTTCATAATATTGTCGTTTAAAGCAATCATCTGATTTTCGGAGCAACCATCTAATTTTTTAATTAACTGGCCATTTCATCCCTTTAAAGGACTTTGACCTAGATTCTTATGATCAATTTTGTTGTGCAGAACTGACCGAAAACCGGACCTACGGGTTTAACGCCGACTCCGAACGGCGATGAACGGAATGTTCTTGTTCTCAAAAAGCTTTACATGGCATTTTAATTACTCTCTGAGGTTTGACATTGCCTGCAGAGAGGTGACGACCGTACAGAAAAATTATTTTTATTCAAATAACTTTCTGTCGCTGTTGGGATTCGAACCTGGGTCTCCAGGTTCGTTGACATAGAGGCCTCGCACTTCCACCAACTACGCCACGGACGAACTACGCCACGGAGCAACCATCTACGCTGACAAAGTTTCACAGGTCAGAAAATGTGCCTTTTTTGCCTAATTTGAATGTTACATTTTAAGAAACGAAAACAAATTTTCTCACACACAAGAAAAGGACAGTAAGAGGCAACATTTTTGGCATTGATTAATATTAATTTTAAGTTTTTGAACATTTGGGATACATAGTCTTTAACATACTGAAACAAGATACTTAATTTATTTTAAAATTAGATTTACATATAATTCAGAGATGAAGGGATAAAACTGAAAACACCTATCAAAACTCTTGACATTTATGGTTCGTTCTTCTTTTTCACCGACAGTAACATGTCTTCTCCGAGAAAAACATCGTTATTGCAAAATATTCAGTTTTATCATACAATATTTTTTTTACAAAAAATTCTTTTGGCACCACTAAAATAAACTTCAATTTTAATTATTACTGCTTTTACAAAAAATTGTGACATAGTATTAAAAAAATGTGACAGAGATGTTTTACCATACATAAATAAATCCCTTGGTCCCAAAGATAGTGAAAGAAGGTGGGTGCGTGTGTTTATTTGGCGAAATCATTTGTCCAGTTTTATTTTTTGTACACTAAGGGAAAAAAATATTAAATTTATCCAAAAACTTTTTTAATTTATCCAAAAAGCGAGTCATTTTTGCACCAATAACGCATTTATTTAAATCGACCACGTAAATATTTAAAATTTATTTAAATACTTTTTTAATTAAATAAAATATTAAAATATTTAAACAGAATTAATAAAAAAATATATTAAAATTATGCAAGAATATATTTAAATATCTTTCAAATATTTACTATTTGAAAAGAAAACTATCGCATTTAAGGAAAATTTATATAAAAATATTGAAACTGAAAAACAATTTATTTGAATATTTCCCACGAGCTGCGTCCATATCAAACTCTATTAGTGGTATATTTTATTTTCTTTTTGTGAAAATATTATTTTTGAGTACGGTGGTGAGTGCGATGCATGATGAAATCATGTAAAGTGGAGTGACATTCTTCAGAAAATACCGAGTTGTCACTCCACCTTACATGAATTCATCATGCTTCGCACTCACCACCGCACTCACAAATCATATTTGCCAAATATTCACGATATATTACACTTGAAATATTAACTAAATGAGAACTATAAGACCTTCAACTGCTGGTACGAAGAAACTCAACGCACAGGAACAGAGTGCGATGCTGCTGCTGCTTGGCAGCTGTATGGAATATGTGTGTCAGTGTGTGGCATAAATTAAATTTAAATACGGGAAAAAAACGAGTTGTAAGGAAAATATTTGATTTGTCCACGTAAATATTTAAATGGAATATATACTCAGGCGTGGATAATGTTAATATGCGTTATTTCCCTTAGTGTAGGTAGGGTCGGTCATACATATTAACCCTCTCCGGCCCTCCAGTAAAACCCCCCTGTTCAAGTGTAGGGAATAAATACCCAAAAATCATGAAATTTGTATTGTAGCTCCCTTAAGGAGTGGTCGGAGGGAATAGGTCCCGAAGGGAAAAATTTCCCTTTTGCAAAAGTAATAAGGTCGGTCACACATATTAACCCTCTCCGGTCATCCCTTAAAGCCCCCCTGTTTGGATGTAGGGAATAAATACCCAAAAATCATAAAATTTGTTTTTTTGAAAATGCAAAAGTAATCGGTCATGCACATTAAACATCTTCGGTACTCCCAATATGATTTTTTGTATTTATTCCTACACCTGAACAGGGGGCAATGTCACCAAAGGGTTAAAGTTATAACCATCGTATTATATTGAAAATTCTGTTCAAAATCCTGCTAAGAAAAAAATCCTCATAACATTACTAATTCGCGGCGATCTATAGATTTTTTTTTTAAATATTGAGTATTAGATTTAGAAAAAAAAACTAATTGGCCATTTCAGCCGGCAGAGGAGTCAAATCCTGTATTTTAAGTTAAAAATCTTTCAACTCTCAGCAATGTGGTCTGTATTGAATATAATAACTAGCAGGCCACAGTGGTCGCCACGGACGTTTTATCTTTATCAATAGTTTATCTTTATCAATTTATAAAAAAACTTATTGAATCACAGAATGCCACTTCTATACAAGTAAAAACTCAACGGTTTGTTTCTCTTGCTCATTTAATAATTACAGGAAAACCATAGTCAAAACATATGTATAAAAGTTGCCGCGCAACAAATATACATACAAACATACATACATATATATGCTTTGGTTCGTATAATAATTTTAGTGTGTTCCCAATATTAAAAAAGATACACGATTTTGTAGCAGCGCACTGATTTTGTTGCTATTGTTTTGCGCAACACTGTATATACCATGGGCGTCCGCAGGAATTTGTCGAGGGGGGAAAAGGTATGCATTGGTGTGCACGTTTATGAAAATGAGCCTGGAATGTTACCTATGAAATTTTATTGCCTGAGATTTTCAGTGCAAACTTTGTAAACATTGTTATTATATGAAAATTCATATTTTTCAATTTAACTTCCAGTATAACGAACGTGGCGTCCGTGGCGTAGTTGGTTAAAGTGCGTGGCCGCTATGTCAAAGAACTTTGGAAACCCAGGTTCGAACCCCAGCAGCGACAGAAAATTATTTGAATTAAAATAATTTTTCTGTACGGCCGCCACCTCTCTGCAGACAATGGCAAACCTCAGAGAGTAATCAAAATGCCATGTAAAGCTTCTTGAGAACGAGAACTTTCCGTTCATCGCCGTTCGGAGTCGGCGTTAAGCATGTAGGTCCGGTTCTCGGTCAATTGTGTACAAACTTAATAACACGCACAACACAATTGATCATAAGAAGCTAGGTCAAAATCCTTTCAAGGGCTGAAATGGCCAGTTATTTATTTATTTATTTATAACGAACTTTTAGTTTACAAAATCATATTAACATTTATTAAATGCATTTAAAAATATTTAAAATAATTGTCGTTCGTTTTTAAATATAGTTAAAGATCCGTGCAGACTGAAAAAGATATTTTCAAGGTATTTATTTTATTTTATTATCATTTAAAATAGCTTTTTTGATTTTTTCTTTTGTTCGTATGAATGTGTGTGTATAATTTATAAAGAGTGCATGATAATCTTGTGTTTGCATTTTAAAATTTTTTTTATATTCGTTTTTCTTGAATGCTCGTTCAGTTATGAACAGAGCAACATACTTAATGTTTTTTTTTAAGGTACTATTACCGTCTAGAAATTTCAAAAAATGAATTTTTGTTTTTTTACATTTTTAGATTCTTAATACCTTCAATAATAACTGTCCAAAATCTTAAATCGAAATTCGAAGCCAGTGCCGAGATATAACGACTCAATTGAAGTGCGCTCTCGGCTCTCAGGTGTAAAAAAACTTTACACGCATTTTTCACGAGTTTAGGTTTTTTTAACTGGCGGACAGTTAATCTCCGGATCTACTATGCCGTTATTAATAATTTTTGCAGCATTTTGTTTGTTTTTATATCATGTGTGATAGTTTACCACAAAAAAAATATATAAAATTCTTGAATTTGAAAAAAGGCGATTTTTGAAAAACATTTTCAAATGTCCGCCATTTTTTTAGCAGCAGTGTTTTTTCGAAAATAACAATTTCAGCGCCCTATACTAAATGTACAATTAATAGAAAATAAAAATAAAAAAATTTGTTCGTAATCTTCAAGAACTGTTTAATACTGTAAAAAAACGTTTGATAACCATATATAATAAAGAAAGTGAAAAAAAATTGTTGAATATATGTTGATTTTTAGCATTCTAGACGGTAATAGTACCTTAATTAGACATGAATGTTTATTATAATTTTAAAAATTTCTTTTGATTAGCCATAGTTTTTTTCGAATGTGTAACATTCAGTCTATAGAGGGTCGGTAGAATAATTTTTATTTTTATTCATTATTATTTATTATACATTTTTTACTATTTATTAAATATTATTTATTATTTCTCGTAAGTTTCTTCTTTATTTATTTTTAATCGCTAATTATTTTTTATCATACAGTTATTTATTAAAAATTATTTTGTGTATTACTTATGTCTATTTTGGGTATTTTTTATTTTATTATATATTTTTTATTTATAATATATTTATTACAATTATATATAAGAACAGAATTATATATTAAATTATATACAGAATTATATATAAGAACAGATTAGATTTTGATTAATAAAAATAATTGACAGTAGCATATGCTACTATATGCTACGACAGTAGCAATAGTATTCTCATTTCAAGTAAACTAATACTCGATGAGAGTAAGTTATTTTTGCTCTCACTTTGAGTGTAGTTAGATAAGGACTCAGACATCGTTAGACTCAGACGACTAGACAACGGACTCAGACAGGACTTAGTGGCTTTTTTGAAACCGACACGTCTCTAGCTCCCTTTGGCAAAGTGCGTTGACACTTTGTTTAAAATTATCAATATTGTTTTTAACAAATGTTGCGGGCCGCCTCGAAACTTTTGGGAGGAATAAAGTACATATTGATACACTTTGCCATTCACACATCAAAGAACTTCGTGTTGATTTCTCAAATAATATTTAGACTCCACATATACAACACAATTAATAAAAACAAAAGTTGCACAACAGACGATAATTAGAGAACAAAATCGGTTGTTGATCGTTACTCAGGGCTGGTTATGCAAACGTAACGGAGCGTGTCGTAGCGCTACTCAATTTTGCTATAAACAATGCACATAAGTAGTTAATGAAATCTTAACAAAAAATGACAAAACTCAGATAAAACTAAGTTTCGTACCACCTAACATCATGTTTACATTACACATTTAACTATGCAGTTTGACTATAATAGTTTGGTAACTGTTTCTGGTGTTTACACTGCCAGTAGCGTAGTTAACTTTGTCATTATTTCACGTTAATTTTTCGTTGATTCACATAATTTTGAGACATTGAAAATTTAATTTTCATGCAAAAAAAAAAAAAAAAAAAATTAAAAATATTACAATATATGTGATAAAAGCCTTGTAGGAGTTTTTGTTCATCATCAGCAGGAAGTGTTTTCTAAACTGGTGGGCTTTGACCGAATCATCAAAAGAAAAGGAATTATTTTCAAATATTTTTTTGCGTTTTTTATGTGACATTTAATTGTCATTTTTTTTAATTTCCTTTTGTTTTTGATGAAAACACAGTGTTGCATAGCAAAATGAGATGGTTTAGGTCGCAGTTTCAACTTAACTGCTTTGCGAGATAGTTAAGATTTTGTATGGGAAACTATGCAGTTAAGTATCCAATTTCAGAGTTAACTGTGTAGTTTCGAGGTAATGTAAACATAGTATAAGAAATCAGAACTTTAGAGTTTAAAACTTTGTAACATATAAACAAAAATGTTACATATACACATAGAAAATAAAAATATATATAATTTTTCAGTTGAAGGGGGGCGGGGGGAAGTCCCCCCTTCTCCACCCCTGTGGACGCCCTTGGTATATACTATACATCAAGTCGGATGGATTCTCATTGAAAGTGTTGAAAAATAGAGCTGAAAACCTCCATATAAAAAAAAAACATTCTTGAACACGCTAAGGTGGTCAGTGAATCCCCATTTAACAAAACTGTGTTGGATTAATTCACCACATCAAAACTAATTCCAACACATTAGAATCTACTTCGATCCAATTGCTGTGGTGAAGTCATTTGTTTCAAGCGCAACAAAGTATGCATGTAAAACAATAAATAAATAACTGGTCATTTCAGCCCTTGAAAGGACTTAGACCTAGCTTCTTATGATCAATTGTGTTGTGTGTGTTATAAAGTTTGTACACAATTGACCGAGAACCGGACCTACAGGTTTAACGCCGACTCCGCCGACTTCTTGTTCTTAAGAAGCTTTACATGGCATTTTGATTACTCTCTGAGGTTTGCCATTGTCTGCAGAGGTGGCGGCCGTACAGAAAAATCATTTTAACTCAAATAATTTTCTGTCGCTGCTGGGATTCGAACCCGGGTTTCCAAGTTCGTTGACATAGAGGCCACGCACTTTAACAAACTACGCCACGGACGCCACAATATGTATTTATTTTTGACGTAGAATACGTCGTTCTCGGAGGTAAGTAGGGTGGTTGATAGTGATCAGGTGTCGGTATTTACATTACTTTTTGAGCCTTTGGTGGGCCTAAAGTACTAATCGTACAATGTTGATCTTAGCACTTGTTGGTCTGATTGATCCTCAATGCGACAAAAATTCATGTTAGAACTGTCTAACTTATATCAATTTTACACAATTACATGAAATATAAAGCCAACATTTGATGTTTTTGTTTGCTTAAACTTGCTACCTATTTATCGACGGCTTCCGGTTTTTTCGACGGCGAAGACAGCGCCATCTAGCGTGAAGACATAAATCTTCTAATTAAAAAAAAGCATACTTTTGGGGGCATGTTGTTTTTAACAGACTCGCGTGGCCCAGTAATACTGAGTAATTTTGAGGGGCATGCTTTTTTAACAGAATCTGTTATTGAAATGTCAAACGCAGCCAATTAAATATCCGGGCATATTATCGACAGTGAAATTTTGACACATGGGTTGTTGAACTTGATAGCATTGAACAAATTTTGTTTGCTTGTTTAAGTTTTCTACCTATTTATGGACAGTTTCCGGTTTTATCGACAAAAGCATAAAATTTGTATGGGAGCGCCCCTAAGGAGTGGTCGGAGGGAATAGGTGTCAAAGGCAAAAATGTTCCTTTTGCAAAAGTAATGGGGGTTGGTGATACATATTAACCCTCTCCGGCACTCTCTTAAAGGTCATATCCTAAGGTGTATGGAATAAATATTTTTAAAAAAGATGTCATCAAAAGCGAATTGAATAATTCTACGTCTTGTGTTACGACATAGTCGAAACTACTGTATCTTTTTTTTTATTTAGTTGTGTTGTGCTTGCTGAGAACAAAGAGAGAATAGAGCGGAGAGCAACATGGAGTTTATTGAAGCTCTCGCAGCACAAACGTATGCAAAGTTAACGATCAAGCAATGCTTTTTTGATCAATGGATGATTTTTGAAAAAATTTTACACTTTAAATAAAGACACTTATTATTAAAATTTCGTAAAGAAAATATCCCTTCATCCTTCTGCAGCACAAATGTGATATTTTAAAACTTATTTCATAAAAATTGGACCAGTACTTTTGAAGTTTAGCGGCAACAAAAAAAGTTCACTTTAATTTTATAAAATAGTATAGATATAGATGACGTTTAAGTATACTTATATAGCTGAAGATGAAAGCTCTCTTAAAATATTTAATATTCTTATTTCAGACGAAAATTCATCTAAATTAGTTGAATAAAACTAAAACTAATTAGTAAATTAGTTTTAAAGTAACAGTTTTTGTGATGTTTTTTTTTTAGAAAAAATTACACTATGGATGTCCAAACGCCACTTTCAATACAAATTATAATAAATAAATTGATTTAACATGTAAATATGTATACAAAGACGACTACAATGGAACGAACAGTTGAACATTAAAAAAATAAACTAAAAATATTAAAAAAAAACTACACAAATTGAAGGATGGCTATATTTTTTTTTTTAATTATTGCGAAATATAATATTATTCTCTACAATCAAACAAAATTACAACTCTTAATATGACAAACCAACATAAAACCAACAGCAACAACAAGAACACAAGTACTACCTACCGATTTACTACTCACAAGTCCAAGCTGTAGTCCAACCTGGGGTGGCACACATTGTACTGGCGGTACCGAAGGAACTGGCGAGGGATTAACTGCTGAAGGAGGAGGTGGTGGAGCAAGAGCGCTTCCTATAGTATGTGGTGCTTCGTGTGCTGTTGTGCTGTGAGCCTGTTGCAGTGGGCCTGTATAATATCCTCCATTTAATCCTGTTTATACATATTTTAAAGCATAACGGAATGTAAGGAAGGCATATTTTTTTATATCTAAACTATGAATGTAAATTATGTTTAAAAATATGACTCTCCCTGTCGCTAAATATCTAAACACTCGAAATACTATTATTTACTTGTTTTATTTTAAGTACAAGAAACAATGAAAGTAATCAAAGAGTACAAGACAATTTTACTTAAGTCAAACGCACGCGTGTCATTTCATGAAAACTTATAGGAAATGGTACGTCACAGATTAATACTTGAAGTTGTTAATATTTTAAAGCGGGTAGGTTAGTTAAACTGAACTTATAGTACGTTTACATACGAGGATTAAGAGAAAGAAGATTAGCCTAATCTCCTACTGTAATCTCAACTGTTTACACTAGCTTTAAAGAGATTAACTTTGACATTTTGTTGCTTTGTTTTGTTTTATGTGTTTACCTTCAGCCCATGGTATAATAATACAAGGTAGTATTAACAGTTGTTTGGGCAACGACCATCTGTCAAAAAAAATGTCTAGAAAGAGAGTGTTCAATTATTGTTGATGTTTTACGCCATTGTTTGCGTTAACCAAACATTTGCTTGTAAAATATTTTCTATTTTATGTAATAATAAATAGTGAGCATTGTAATAATAGTGATTTATTATTACTTAAGCGAAAATAATTCGTTAACTTAATGTGATTTAGTGCAAACATAAAAAAAAATGTGGAAAACATTCAAATGCAGCAACCTCAGCAGCTGCATATGCATATGGACGAAATGCAGACGAAATGAAATAAGTTTTCAATTAAAATTGTGCATAATTGAATAAAATTTAACGCTTCCGACTGGAAAACGTTTAGCACAAATCACACATAGTTTTTTCAAAACTTTCATTATTTTATATTAAACGCACAAATTTTATTTAGGTTATGTTTTTCACTTTCGTTTCACATTATTCCACGAACAACTGTTTTTGACAGATGGTCGTTTCCTCGTTGCTGAGAAATTCAGTAGTTGTCAATACTACCTGTATAATTAGGTCTGTTTCCGTACTTTACACTGTGTAAGATTTGTGTAAAACGTGTGCTAGAGAGTAAAAACGAAATGTGAGAATAGTTGCAAAAGTACGGAAACAGCTTCTAGTAAGTTTCAAGCACAAAACAGCTGATTTTGATTGCAGACGACAGCACAAAATTTAAAACACTTTCACTCAAATTATTAAAAGCCATTTTTAATGCAAAACTGAACAATTACTTAATTTTTATTTATTATTATTTATTTATTATACGTAAATTTCTTTTTAGGCACACAATTTGTGAATCTATTTATCGCAAAACATAAACAATTATGAAATGTAATTTGACATTTGCTTCTTCTTATTGATGCTTATTCTTCTTGATGCTTGTTCTTACTTTACTCGAAGTCTCGAGTTCTAGCACTCTCTGTGCACTTTGTGTGCTCGAGAGAGCGATTTTATGCTTGTTCTTCTTCTCCCATTTTAAGCACAGAAAGTACGGAAACAGAAAATAGCGTCCCACAAGTTACACAGTGTGCGTACGGAAACAGACCTATTGTATCATGCCTTCAGCCATGTATTTATGTATTTGTTGTTGCAGCCATTTTCCTTCACCAGACAATTATTTGCCATTTCATTTTATTACTTCTTTACAGTGTTGCATTTTTTAAGGAACTATCGCTGTTCACAGCGTTGCAAACCTTGTTTGAGGAGATTAGCAAGTAGATTAATTTGTAATCTCGTTCTGAGGGGATTAACTTTTGTATGGCTAATCTCGTCAAATTCAACAAGATTAGCGAGTTAATCTCCTAAAAGCGCTTAATCTCGATATGTAAACGTACTATTAGACTCCTACGCAAGAGTGTCTATTAATCTCTAATTGAATCTAATACTATTTATTATAGCGAGTATTTAACCTCATCATTTATATAAAGGAAGTTGAAAAACAACTTCTCGATTTCAGAATTATTTTTCTACAAAGTGTGAAATGAATGAAAAATCCGATAAAAAATTCTGACAAAAAGTAGCTGATACTCGAAAAGTAACCGATAGACCTATATTTTTAAATTTATCTATGTGCAGTTATATACTGGATTTAAATTACCAAATTAATTATTTGAGCATATTTCGTTCGTATGTTATGCCTCAGTTCGTCCTCAAGTAATGTATTGGAAGTTTACTTATTTGCAAAAATGATTAAATTAGAACAGGATATTTTCCTGCGCAAAAAGGAATAATAACAAAAAAATTAAATAAGTCGGGCTTTGATATATTTTCGGGGCACCCCCCGAAATTAAATAAAAAAAAAATGGTTATTTCAAAATTTTTTTTAATAAAAGAATTCATATTAAATTTTAATATATTTTTGATTTAAGTCTCGTGGTTTAAGTCGTTAGAGATTACATGTTTGAAAGGATTTCGTTTATTTTGTTAGTGATAAATCACTATACAAATCATGGTCTCTTCAGAAATACATCACGATTTGTAGTATGCTCATAACTTGCAACACTGCTGATTTGGCATATGATGCAGCCGATAAAAATAATAGGGGTTTTCACAATTTAGTGCATTTGGCTTTGCATTTGAGCATGAGCAAAAAATCCATGATTTTTTTTCTCATTGTATGTACATTTTGTTAGTGTAAAGAGAAAAAAAGCATGGATTTTTTGCTCATGCTCAAATGCACAGCCAAATGCACTGAATTGTGAAAACCCCTAATGATATTTTGCGTATATTTTGGTTGCATATTAGACCGCGTTCTTTGCTACACTAAAAGCAAAAAAGGGTTTCACTAAAAAACGGAAAACTAGTAAGAAAAGATTTTCGACTGGACCAAAGATAAAATACCCCCACGGCCGAACCAAAGTATATTCAAAGTCTTAAGCAGCCAATGAAATGTTTATCTGTAAAAATATTTTCGTCATAGTTTTAACGTAAAATATTCGCTTTTGTTTTTTGATAGCTGGTTGAATTTTATACTCAGAGTGCATATTAAATATCCAAGCTCATTTGTAAAATTTCAAGTCCATATATTAATTTTTTTTGCCTTCTTAATGATTTTAACATTTTGATGAAGTCACTTTGGGAGGTGGGCATGGTTTTCATCCGAATTGGTTGAATTTAATACTAAGAGTCTATATTAAATAGCAAAGCTCATATCCGAAATTTCAAGTTCATATTTTAATTTTTGTGGAATTCTAAGAGATTTTCCCGTTTTGATAAAGCCACGGGAAGCGAGGTAGGTTGGTTTTTGTCCTATTTGGCTTACTTTCGAACTTGATCTTTATTTTTTAGAATTTCGTGATGATAGCTTGAAAATTACGGCTGTTACGTTATCACAGACAGGCGGGCAGGGTTAAATCGACTCAGGTGGTGATGCTGATCAAGAATATATAGACTTTTCTATACCTACCACGCCTCCTTACGGGCGTTACAAACGGAGTGACAAAATAAATATATCCCTTTTACGTTTTTTAAACGTGGGAGTATAAACATAAAATTAAATTGTTTAAAATTTAGAAAAATGTCAAATGTAAATATATTTAAGAAATGATCACTATAAAAAGCAAGCAAAAAATGATTTAGCTACAATAATATCAACTTTTTTTGGAAACTGCTCGGCGGTTTCATTTGCATGATAATTTGAGTATGAAAAAATCTATTTGCAAGATGGGTGCCGCGTGTTTTAACAATCGACCAAAAAAGACAACCAGTTCGTAATTCTGAGCAATGTTTAGCCATGTTTAATCGTGATCCGTAATGAAACATGAATTTACCATAATACTCCTAAATCGGTACAAGCAAAAAATAAATGGGTTGGAACTGATAAGTGTAAGTGCTCAACAATCGACCGGAAAGGTTTTGGGGTGTTTTATGTTTTGGAACTCTCATAGCACATTATTAATTCACTATCTTAAAAAAAAAGAAAAATAGCAGTCGTATATTATGCAGCATCATTGGGCCGATTCAACGATGTACTTAAGGCAAAAAATAAGTTTTTTGCAAGATAATTCATTATCTCACATCTCTTTGAAAGCATTTAATAAAACGTCATTTGAATTACTTCCCCATCAAATGTTATTTATTTATTAGATTAACATGAAATGCAGAAGTTGAATTGGAAATCGATACTTTTTTTGAAGAGTTGAGAAACCATACCATATAAAATGTATCGAAATGAAAGCTTGCTGGACTAATTCACCCTTAATTATGAAAACAAAATTTCATAGGAATTTATTCCAGTTACAAAACTATGAATCTATTATGAAAAATAAAAAAAATGGGAATGAGAATGACATACGCCCCAAAATTATTCGTCTTCAATTTGAAAGGGAATAACAACAATTTATTTTCCATAGCGAAAGGTGTTATTTAACACTTTAACTGCCACCATACAAAAAAAAATATCGGGTCCCTCCGGGCCATTTTTTTTTACAGATCTAGTGTATTTTGGTATCAGAAAATCCGAACAAAATATCAGAAAATGTGTTTTTTTTTATAAATATTTCTTTGAAATTTTGAAATATTTTATTGAGGCACAACACATGTACCTCACTGCCTAATGTATACGTTTACTATATGTATACTGTAGATGACCGAGAGATGGACATGGCTAAATCGACTCACGTGATGATGCTGATCAAGAATATATAAACTTTTCTATACCTACCACGCTTCCTTATGGGCGTTACAAACGGAGTGACAAAATTAAAGTTTTTAAAATTCAAAACCCAGTAGAAGGGGTTTTTTTTAATCGTGGGGGTATAAAAATGATGCGCTAAAGATAGGTTTAGGTATGTCAGGCCATGCGGAATTGAACTACGTTTCGAGGTACTAATTTTAAACCATGAACTATAATGTGTAATCAAATACTGAGGCACATACGCTGTACCTCAGAGCCTACGTGGACATTTTATTGAGGCACACCGTATGTGCCTCATGGCAGTTGACGTGTTAATATCGAAAATGTAAGTTTCAAATGTTTATTAATAATATGACATTCATTAGCTGCATTTTATCCCAGGACTAAAAACATAAATAAGCAACAAATGGACCAGCTATTGGAACTGATGGAGGCCAATCCAGACCTTACGCGGTCCTTCTTTAAAAAGTGAAGTGGACGATTTTTAGAATATAGCACAAAGGCAATTGAATTTAACTTGGCATATCGTCAAGTCAAATTCATGGTCTTTTCCAACTCCAGTTTTATGGCAACCTTCAGCAAAAAAACGCAAACAAGCGCGCAGTTTTATGATGGCGGGTGCTGCGCTCGATTTCTTTGGAATTGGAAGTGACGACGTCAGCATATCCAGTAAATAGTTGAAGCAATCCTTGTTTACCATGTAGTACTTTTGAAAGCTATAAAAAATAGCAAATTTAATCTTTTGCAATAAATACTAAATTTAAGGATTAAACCCACAAATATTTGAACAATTCCATTGGATTTGAGTTATCTCTTCTTCCAAAACTGCAGTCCTTAAAGCGATAATACACATGTTTTAATTTATTTTCAAAACACTTTAAACAGTTGCACTAGTTTTTATTTTGTTTGCTATTTGTTTCCAAAAAATTATCAAACAAATGTTTGACAAACGTCAAATCTTTTTTCGAAATTCCCATTCCCTTTTTCGAACAAAATTTTATTCTCAAATTATTCATAATAGGAGAATAGGAGTGTTCCCGGGAATAACCAAATATCGGAGAACAGTGTTCACCAGAAACTTTAAGGTGATTGTATCGAGCTAAAAGGAGAGTATGTTGGTTAAGGTGCTTATCAAAACTAAACGACACCAAACAAATTTTATTATGAACTCTCGCGGAATCTATGTTGATTACAATCAGAAGAAAGCTCAACACAGAATGAGAGAATAAACTGTACTACTTTAAACAAAGTCTCTTTATCAGCTCTAATCATTGATTGAAAGGAGTACCGTTAGTTTGCGTTGAAATGCACTTATTGCTGCTTAATTTCAATCGTATCAAAACTATACGACGTTTTACTTTTTTATATCTTTTAATATAATAATACAATAACAAACATTTAACTTATTACATTTATATTATATGGGACCACCTTTGGCCTTTCCAACCTCAAATATCCTCTTCCTCATTGAGTTAAACAAATTATTTAGAAGGCTTGTCTCCAACTTGTTCCACTCCCTAAGAATAGCAACTTTCAAATCTGAAACTGACAGGTATTTAATATTTTTCGCGTAAACACGTCTAGCCAATATTCCCCAAACGTTCTCAATGGGGTTTAGGTCAGGTGAGCACGCCGGCCAGTCCATAAGGCCAATAGAACACATTTCCAAAAACGCCCTTGTTTGACGACTTGTATGGATGCTTGCATTATCTTGCATGAATATATGCGACCTTTCTCTGTTCTCCTCTAAAAATGGCAAAAGGCTGCTCTCCAATACATTT
Source organism: Pherbina coryleti (assembly GCA_943735915.1). NCBI lineage: Eukaryota > Metazoa > Arthropoda > Insecta > Diptera > Sciomyzidae > Pherbina > Pherbina coryleti. The sequence continues at coordinate 100,259,120 of OX030949.1, read as the reverse complement.
ATGTACTCAGAGGCATTCATCTTCGAGCTCACAAAACGCAATTCAAGAGTGGACGTCTTGTGAATAGCACTCCACACCATCACGGAACCACCACCAAAATTTCTTTTAGAAAATATAACCGGATTTTTTCTGAAATCCCTCCTGTAGTATCGGTATCCATCTGGACCATCCAAGTTTATTTTATCACGCTCCGATAGCTTAGCTCTACGTCCTGTTTTGTATTTTATGTCGTAATTTTTGGGGTTTTTTAATAAGGAGGCAATAACACAACGTGTACGACCAATTTCTTTTGAAATTTGTGAAAAGTTTAACCCCTGGTCATTATATGCTAAAATTTTGCCCCTTTCTTCTTCGGATACCAAAGTCCCGCGCGGCATCTTAATCAACAAGTTCTTGGAGTTACAATTGAAGTTTATGTTCAGACGAACAATGACACGACCTCTCCATTGGTGAACTTTTAAATGACTGTCGTATAGTTTTGATACGATTGAAATTAAGCAGCAATAAGTGCATTTCAACGCAAACTAATGGTACTCCTTTCAATCAATGATTAGAGCTGATAAAGAGACTTTGTTAAAGGAGTACAGTTTATTCTCTCATTCTGTGTTTGAGCTTTCTTCTGATTGTAATCAACATAGATTTCGCGAGAGTTCATAATAAAATTTGTTTGGTGTCGTAAAGTTTTGATAAGCACCTTAAAAGAAAGTTCTGCCAAAAAATAATTTGTTCTAAATTGTACTAAATATTTACTTACTGAATTATCTAGTAGATGCTCTGAATTCCGGAAGGAAACTTATCAAAAAAATTGGAATTTAGATGTTTTATTTTCATTTGTTAAGATTTCAGGTCATATTAAGTGGATTATGTCTGATCCTAAATATACATGACAGAAGATAAAAAAATTTACAATAAAACTTTCACTACAACAAAGTCAAAAACAGTTTATCTTGGATCATTCAAGAGTTCTAGGGGTATATTATCACAGCAAGTAACGCTTGTCCTTCATATTAACATGCATTATTAAACAGATATTTTTGCAGTAAATCTTCATCAAAAATATGTAAATATCTTTGATCAAACTTTTAAATTTGTTCCTATCGTCGAAGTAGCCATTGTACTGATTTGCTGGAAGTTTGTGCTTTATTTTTTTCACTCTCAAACACCAAAAAAGTCGAAATTTTACTTTTAATTAGTTGTTTAGGTTGTAATATGCTTTTAATCAAAATTTTTACTATATCAACTATACGATTACATATGGTAACCATGTGACTAAAATGTATACCCTCACACCCACTGCGTAACACCCATAAGAATTTGAGACAGGTATAAATATACATATATTAAGGCGCCTTACAAAAAAAAACGTTGTCCGGGTCCGCCCCTCAAAATAAACTTTGGTCTATGTTATGATGATTCCCCAAATATTTTGGTTTGAAAAAACCTCTAAAAATCGCGTCACAAAAAATTGTCACAAATAGTGTAATTCAAAGAGTTATAGAGTTATGCATAAAAAATTTTGGGAAATTCGTCCTAACACAAAAGATACAGCCGTGGACACATAAATAGCACAAAAATACATGTAGGGTGTTTCACATGAATTTAAATAAAATACATAGAGGAAAACAAGAATTTATTTCATGGTATTTGAGTTTAAACATTAAAAACTTAAAATCAGTATTAACTTTGTAATTACGAATTAAAAATTAGAAAATTAATCAAAAATCTGAAATTGGTCCTTAGCTAAGGTGGACATAGTATAAATAGCACAATTTGGATTCTGAAAAAAATACATAGTAATTTATTTTTATTTTACAATGAGCTTACGAATATGCTTACTAGTACTTGGTACTGTGTCCCGAATTGTCCAAAACAGCCCGACATCTTCGTCCCATACTCTCCACACACTTCCTGAGATTATCCTTCGGAATAGAGTACCAAGTCTTCTCAATTCCAATCCATAACTCATCTAAATTTCGAAAATTTTGGTTGCTTATGCTGACCTTCACATCATTCCATAAATTGTCTATGGGATTGAGGTCTGGGCTTTGAGCCGGCCCATTCAAAATATTTATTTTTTCCTTTTTTAGCCAATCAATCACAACCTTTGCCGTGTGTTTTGTATCATTATCGTGCATAAAAGTCCACCTAATAGGCATGTTCTCAAATGCAAATGGTTCCATCTGGTTATTAAGAATATCTAAATACATATTTTTGACCATTATTCCTGGTATACGAAAAATTGGCCCAACGCCGTGCCAGGAAAAAGCTCCCCAAGCCATTATATTCCCTCCTTCATGCTTTAATGATTTTTTGTATACTTAGGATTCAACTCCTGGCGTTTGGGGCGCCCAACAAAAGATTTTCCATCTGGTCCAACCCTATTAAATTTAGTTTCGTCAGTCTAGAGCACGTTCTTCCAAAATTGGTCTTCTTTATTCACATTGGCCCTTGCAAACGCTAAACGATCCTTTAAATTTTTTTTATTAAGAGCGGCATTCTTCGGCTAATGCGTCCATACAGATTAGCTTCATGTAGTCTCCTAGATACTAGTTTTCTTGAAACATTAGGATTATTTTCTTCATTTATTTCCCTCATAATTTGCTTTGCTGACTTGAAAGGATCAGCCTTACTTTTGCGAACTATAAGACTATCAGTAGAAGCGGTGGTTTTACGCTGTCTAGAATTGCGCGGCTTATTCTCGAAATTATTTGAATCATTTCATTTAACCAGCTTGAGTGCATTATAGACCATTTTTCGCGAAATTTTGAGAATATCCGCGATTTCAGATGGTTTTTTGCCTTTTCGACTTAGTTCGTGAATTATAGACCTTTTTTTCCGGAGTGCAATGTTTGCCACGACCCATTTTATTTAGAATCGGCGAAATTAACTGAATACAACTCTAAAAGTTTTACAAACACCCGACCTTGTTAACTTTTATTCACCAACTAACAAGTGTGCTATTTATATGACCACAGTAGATCGTACATGCCTATACAGAAAGAGATGGCCTGAGCAAATAAAAGTAAGTAACGGCACATCTCTCTCGGAGTTTTAAACAACGTCACACTGGAGTCTCAAAAAATTACAACTACAGTTAATGAATACATTATTAGGTTCAAACGAAACGTTTAAAAAATAAGTTGACATTTGTGCTATTTATGTGTCCATGGCTGTATGTACTTTTTAGCAATGTTTTTTTTTATATATTTTTTTTGCAATTTTTATTAAAACATAAGTATGTATATAACTCTTCCATCTTTTTCCTGATTTTCAATCCCGAGGTATCATTAGAAAGATGCTGACTGCTGCTCTTCATTCTTGTCACTTATTTACCCTTATATTCCTTTTTTATTCTGTCGGTGAAGTCTATACGATTTCAATACGTTTACTCATAAATGTGAATAAATTCTGTCAATCTGACTAGTATCCGACCGCATAAAAAAGGCCCATAAGGGTAAATTATTGACTAGAAGGAAAAGCAGCAGTAAGCACTTTTACAATGATACCTCAGGATTGAAAATCAGGCAAAAGATGGAGGAGTTGTAAATATTTTAATGAAAATTGCAAATACAAAAATATATATAAAAAATCACTACAAAAAAGTAAATATCTTTTGTGTTAGGGAAAATTTCCCAAGATTTTTGATGCAGTACTCTGTAATTCTTTGATTTACACTATTTTTGACAATTTTTTGTACTAAAAATATCATGGCAAAAAATTTATCCAAGAAAAACGCGATTTTTAGAGTTTTTTTTCGGACCATTCTAGCTAGCTGACGGCTATCGTTAGAGCCAAAATATTTGGGGAATCATAATAACATAGACCAAAGTTTATTTTGAGGGGCGGACCCGGTCAACTTTTTTTTCCTCCATTGAAAGTGAGGAGCCTTAACATATATATCTATTCTCAAACAGATTTAGGTGTGTTTGATCACGATTACAGCAGTCATTTTAGAGCTTTCGAAAAAAAAATTCCAAATATAAGCTTCTTTCCAAAAAAGCATTAATAATTTCGCAAAATGAGCTAAATGAAAACCACGTTTACCTCTTTCCAAACAGTGACTTTATGAAAACAATTAAATATCTTAAAATTCGGAAAACTATCACCCATGAAAACCGCACAACATATCATCCATTCAAAACTTCTATTGATTCTTCTATTCTATTGATTTTCCAAGTTCTCACGACAGAACTACATGTTAAGTACTGTGTATAAAGCATTTACCGTTGCTTAAAGTATTACCACTACCCATTTTACCCACCGATTTATTTTCAAAAGTAATTCAAGTGTTCAATAATAAAAAAACCGACACGATTTACTACCGCAGCTCAGTGTTTACTGAACCTATTATTACTACTGAACCTATTCTGGTGAGCTAAAAATGTTGCGTTTTTATCAAAGCAATATATCAAAATAGAATTTACAACGGTAAACTTTTGAATTTGTTTTCTTCTCCCGATTGAAGTGTTAATTATAAAATAGAGATAATATAATAGGCCTGTCCCGTACTCTCAAGTTTTTGTCCAATTTATCAGCTTTGCAGGTTTTAGTCCAAGAAACGTTCCCGTATTCGAAAAAATGGTAAAAGAGAGTGCAATCGAAACACTAAAAAAAAATTCTACTCCCCGTCAAAAGTTGGAAGTTTTAGTCCAAGAAAGTTATTCTGGCAAAAATGGTAAAAGTGCTTAAAATCAGTTAAAGTTAGCAAAGAATATGCAGACCATCAAATGTTCTTTGAAATAAATAAAAACTATTGCAATGGAAACCAAAAATATGGTAAATTGTGTAAAAACAAAATATAAATGTTAATTTGAGAATTAAATCCAATATTGTTAAAAATCTTTAGCATGTCGTCTGCACCTACGATGCTCCACATTAATCAAACGATTTTATTTGACAGTTTACAAAATTGAAGCAGAGCCGCAAATAACGTTCTAAAAAGCCACTTTTTGCAAAACCGGTTTTTTACAGATTACAGTTAACATGGCTCTTTTACATTGTTTAAACACCAAATCAGCCTAAATCATGCTCTTATCGATATCAAAATGCAATTAGAAAGTGTCAGTCAGTGAAAGAACGTTGTAAGTTACTAATAAATTGATACGAACGCAATTGATAAGTGTAACAGAGTTACAAAAAGAAAATCGAATGTAAAAAATTAGAAAGATAATAAAATAAAAGGTAATAATAATATTACTAGGAAAAATAAGAATAATAAAAATAAATAAATAACTGGCCATTTCAGCCCTTGAAAGGACTTTGACCTAGCTTCTTATGATTGGAGTTTGGAGTGCGTGTTATTGAGTTTGCACACAATTGACCGAGAACCGGACCTACATGTTTAACGCCGACTCCGAACGGCGATGAACGGAATGTTCTTGTTCTCAAGAAGCTTTACATGGCATTTTGAATACTCTCTGAGATTTGCCATTTTCTGCAGAGAGGTGGCGGCCGTACAGAAAAATAATTTTTATTCAAATAATTTTCTGTCGCTGCTGGGGTTGGAACCTGGGTCTCCAAGTTCGTTGACATAGCGGCCACGCACTTTAACCAACTACGCCACGGACGCCACAGTAACATCAGTAACATACAACGAATGTAAATTTTATCATATTAAATATTTAAGTAATTTGATTTTTTAATTAAAAAATTGTCTTCTGGGAGACTCTCAGTTATTGGGAGAGGATGGTGGTGAGCGTGGTTGATCCAAGATCATCGTTATACCTACATTATAGCAACCATATTAAATGTTACTTACAAATCAGCAACAAATTTTTATAAATTATATTTTCATAGAAAACATAATTTTAGTACAGGCGTAGAAAACTGCCCCTCTGGGCCAAATTACCCACTTTATAAATACATTTTTTTAATTCTATAATGTACCCTTTAGTTATCACTCCCTGCTTCCACTATATTTTTGCGTACGTTATGTGTCCACTATGATGTCAAAGATATTCGTTCACATAACGAATATGATGTCAAAGATATTCGTTCATTAGGGTTAAAGACATATTTAACCCTAAATTTTTCATGTTATGATCTGATAATGCTTCTACAGATTTTTTTTAATACCAATACCAAATATTATATTATATATATCTAATACCAATTATTCAGCTAGACTGCGTTTCAAAAATATAAAAATAAAAATAAATAACTGGTCATTTCAGCCCTTGAAAGGACTTTGACCTAGCTTCTTATGATCAATTGTGTTGTGCGTGTTATTAAGTTTGTATACAATTGACCGAGAACCGGACCTACATGTTTAACGCCGACTCCGAACGGCGATGAAAGGAATGTTCTCGTTCTCAAGAAGCTTTACATGGCATTTTGATTACTCTCTGAGGTTTGCCATTGTCTGCAGAGAGGTGGCGGCCGTACAGAAAAATTATTTTAATTCAAATAATTTTCTGTCGCTGCTGGGGTTCGAACCTGGGTCTCCAAAGTTCGTTGACATAGCGGCCACGCACTTTAACCAACTACGCCACGGACGCCACGTTTCAAAAATATAGGGTCACTTTATACAAGGCAAATATTTTTTTCTTGAAATTTTTGACAACAGCAAGTTCTCAAAAATCTCTTTTCATTCTATACATCCAATTTCTAAAATTGATTCCACTTCGAAGTTGCTATTAAAGGGTGTTTTTTTTAGAGGTATAGAACTTCGAATTGAAATAAAACACAAGAAAATCGTTTTAATGTCCATCAATTTGGCTTTATTGAAAGGATAACTTTATGCCATTAATGTTTAAATATGATTTTGGGCATGTGGCCGCCGCGGCTGGCTCGAATAAAGTCAATTCTACAGGTCCAATTTTCAACCACTTTTTCGAGCATATGAGGCCGTATGTCGGCAATAACGCCACGAATGTTGGCCTCCAAGTCCCCTAACGTTTCTGGTTTGTTGACGTAGACGAGCGACTTCACATATCCCCAAAGAAAATAATCCAATGGTGTCAAATCACACGATCTTGGTGGCCAATTGACAGGTCCATTCCGCGGAATTATGCGCTCATCGAATGTTTCCTTCAATAAATCGATTGTGACGTGCGCTGTGTGGCATGTAGCGCCGTCTTGTTGGAACCACAACTCATCCACATTCATGCCATCCAATTCAGGAACAAAATAGTCGGTTACCATGGCTCTATACCGGTTTCCATTAAGGTTAACTGACTCTCCAGCATTATTTCGGAAGAAGTATGGCCCAATGACTCCACCAGCCCATAGAGCACACCAAACAGTCAGTTTTTGTGGATGTAATGGCGTCTCAAGGATCTCATGTGGATTCTCTTCACTCCAAATGTGGCAATTTTGCTTATTGACGTAGCCATTCAACCAAAAATTAGCCTCATCACTGAACAAAATTTTGCGATGAAAATCAGCATCGAGATCAATCTCATTTTCGGCCCATTTGCAAGCGTTGTTCTTTTGTCAACCTGTTCATGATGAAATGGCAAACCAAACTGAACATAAATGACATTAGAGTTGCCAGATTTGACCACAAAATGCCAGTTTTATCTCTATTCGAAAAACAAACCCCTAAAAAAAACACCCTTTATAACAAGCAAGATTTCATCTGGAAGAATCCTTCAGATTTAAAGTAATTTTTTTCCCTGCCAAACAACCATCTTTTATAAAACCTATTACTTTATGACATCCCAATCTGTGAAGTAGTACATGGATGCTGATTGATCCAAGGCATGATTCAAGTTTTTTTAAAAAACAAGACCAATTTTCAAAGAAATATTAATGGTTCAGGTGACCAAAGTACGTTTTTACACAAAGATTATTGATAATTAAATTTCTAATAATTTCAAATTTCTAAATACAATTTTGTCAATATTGTCTATAAAAAGAAAAAAAAAATAAACTCTGATTAAAAAAAGTATTTTTTTTTTCTAAAGTAACTTTTCTTTTTGACTATGACCATTCTACCCCATTATATTCTTTTAATTTTATACCCCACGTTTAAAAAACGTAAAAGGGATATATTAATTTTGTCACTCCGTTTGTAACACCCATAAAGAGGCGTGGAAGGTATAGAAAAGTATATGGGGAATTCCAAGTCAAATCGGACAGCATGAAGAATTTTTTTTTTGGATTTGTTTCATTTTTCACTATGTTGATGTCCCTTTTCAACAGCGTGTCTCAGTAAATTTTCAGATTTTTGGGGCAACTGGTTACAGAGATATCGACGTGTAAAATAATCGCATTATAAGGAAACTGTGTTAAAATAAATACTCATAACTTATTCAATATTAGTCCAAATATAACAAATTTTTTTTTATTGTTTTTATTCCTTTGTAAACTATCCAAAAAAAAATAGGAAAAAATTGTGCACAGTGGGCTTGTATTGTATTTTTGGGATTTAAAATTTAAAATAAATTTTTCTCAGTGTATGTAATCTTCGATTTTCTTCAAATTTTTTTTAAAATAAAATAGAATATTTTTCACAAATTTATGCCAAATTTGGGAGTGGGGTTGGAAAAACTACTATATTTCACAATTTTTTAAAGTTTTGTAAGAACATATTTTTCACTTTAAAACACTGCGCATTTTCTTTTAGTTTGTTAAAAATACGAAAGTTCTTAATTTTTTTTTATTTTCTTTAAAATTTGAAAAACGTTTTCATTTTTTGATCTAGAGAAGTTTTTAGCAATTATTGCACCACCACAAGTAGGAACTATTGAATGTAATTTTTGCGTGCCCGGAATAGATTTAGCCGTTTCATATCGCTTATCCAATGTTTCTTTTGCATCAAAATAATGCTGTTCTGGAGAAAATGTTACTTTAATGTTTGGTAAATTATTCGGCTCGGATGCCCATTGATACAGTTCCACAGCAGTAGTTATTTGCTTATCAATTTATCAAAAAAAAAACATTTTTGTTATTTGCTTTGAAGCAGCAATGCAAATTCTTTCATTTTACTACTTTTTTCTACACCTGTGCTCTCTCTCTCCCTCTTTTACTATCATTTCAAATATATTACAGTGTTTTAAAGTGAAAAATATGTTCTTACAAAACTTTAAAAAATTGTGAAATATAGTAGTTTTTCCAACCCCACTCCCAAATTTGGCATAAATTTGTGAAAAATATTCTATTTTATTTTAAAAAAAATTTGAAGAAAATCGAAGATTACATACACTGAGAAAAATTTATTTTAAATTTTAAATCCCAAAAATACAATACAAGCCCACTGTGCACAATTTTTTCCTATTTTTTTTTGGATAGTTTACAAAGGAATAAAAACAATAAAAAAAAATTTGTTATATTTGGACTAATATTGAATAAGTTATGAGTATTTATTTTAACACAGTTTCCTTATAATGCGATTATTTTACACGTCGATATTTCTGTAACCAGTTGCCCCAAAAATCTGAAAATTTACTGAGACACGCTGTTGAAAAGGGACATCAACATAGTGAAAAATGAAACAAATCCAAAAAAAAAATTCTTCATGCTGTCCGATTTGACTTGGAATTCCCCATATATATTCTTGATTAGCATCACCACCCGAGTCGATTTAGCCATGTCCGTCTGTCCGCCTGTCTGCCTATGATCACGATTACAGCCGTAATTTACAAGCTATCATCACGAAATTCGATATTTAAGGGGAAAAATACATGTAAAATTTGCTGTTAAATGTACTGCCAGGAAACAGCAACAACTGGAAGATTGGCTGTGTTCGGAAATAAAAAGAAATGCGCAGCCTGCAACAATGCAAGACGCAAAAACACAAGCGTACGCAGTGTAATCAAAAATGATGCAATAAATGCGCAACTGCTGATGTATAATTGACATTAGAAAACACATGACATGTGCAGTACTGCTAGATTTGCATTTCAGAACGTAATACTTCCACTGTAAAAGCATGTTGCGCATTTTTGCTGCATTTGCGAACACAGCCATAATCAACTTTTCGAGCAAGCTGAAGAGCTATTGTATGCGCCTGGAATTGCTGATTGATCGGTAAGTCGCAAAAACTAATAGTTTTATCGTCATAAAACTTTATATGCGATTTTCTCGAAACTACGTTTTCAAAAACGGCTGCTATTGCAGCTCAAAAAGTTATTAACCGATCGGGCTGAATTTTTGAGGGGTTTTAGTCAACGTAATTACCCATAGAATAATCATAAAATATTACACATTTTGCATAAATAAAAAATTTTAAGGGGGCAATAACTGTCGCAAAAATAGGCGAAAATACGAATGTTTTATTAAAAAGTGTTCCAAATTTTGTATTTCGTACTTTTTCTCAATTTTATAGGTGGTTTACTCTATGCCTAAACTCATGAGTAATCGAAATATTTTTGGGTTTTTGATTTCAGACCAATGAAAAAGCTGGGCGATGGCAGCCGTTTTACGACTTCGGCAAAAAACGGCCCTCATGGAGGGCTGTACCGCCGCCATTTTGTATTAAAAAAAATTGATTTTATTACCAGACACATGTCAAAAGTGTAAAATTTAATTATTTTATCACCCTCAAAATAATTCACAAAAAAATTATTACTGATTTTCGAGCATTTTTATGCATTTCTACCCTTAAACTTATTTCTAAAAAATAAAGATAAAGTTCGAAAATGAGCTAAATCGGATGAAAACCACGGTGGGGTGCAATAGCGCCTTGTGAAATTACACCTTAAAGGCCTTATTTCACAATTGAAAGTGTAATAAAGCCTTTTTTGAAATAAAGGCCTTATTTCTCAACTCAAAGTGAAATAAGGCCTTTATTAAAATTTACCTAATTGTGCAATAAAGCCTTTTTTCTTATTTTTATTATTCTCTTGTTACACTGTTCTTGTAATTTTCCCTTTTACAAAATGTTGACATGAAGGACTAAACATCTTGTAAAAGGGAAAATTATTAAATCACGGCATCATGTAAATGTCTTTTTTTTATTGTTTCAACTTTATGTCCAGTGTGTAGAGGCATTGTTCAAGAAGCCAAAAACATTTTTGTTTAATTTTCTTTCGTTTAATTCGGTTTTTTTTTTTTAATTATTAATATTCTATTAATTTTCTGGATATGAAAATTTTTGTTGAATTATTAATGTTAATTTTTGTTAATATTAAATTTATTGTAATTTTTCAATAAAATATAAAAAGAAAAAGAATATTATTGCTTCATTAAAAAAAAAATTCAAAGTGCAAATACAAATTTAAGGCCTTATTTCACAATTGAAAGTGCAATAAAGCCTTTCTTGAAATAAAGGCCTTATTTCTCAACTCAAAGTGAAATAAGGCCTTTAAGGTGTAATTTCACAAGGCGCTATTGCACCCCACCAAAACCACGACTACCTCCCATACAAAGTGACTATCAAAACGGTAAAATCTCTTAGAATTCCACAAAAATAAATATATGGACTTGAAATGTGGCATATGAGCTTTGCTATTTTATATAAAGTCTGAGTATGAAATTCAACCAAATCGGACGAAAACCACCATTACCTTCCATACAAAATGACTTTATCAAAAATGTAAAATCTGTTTAAATTCCAAAAAAAAAATAATATATGGACTTTCAATTTAACATGTACTCTGTGCATGAAATTCAACCAAATCAAATGAAAACCACGCCCACCTCCCATACAAAATGACTTTATCAAAAAACAAAAGCGAACATTTTCTGTTAAGACTATAACGGAAATGTTTTTACAAATAAATATTTTAAGACTGCTTAAGACTTTAAATACACTTTGATTCTGCCGTGGGGGTATTTTAACTTCAGCACAGTCGAATATCATTTCTAAGGCCGTTGTTATGCAGACGCTCATATGATCCTGGATCATGGTATAATAATACATGGTAGCATTGACAGTTGCTTCGGAAATCATATACTGTCAAAAAATATACTCAAAAAGAGAGCGCTCACAATCCGCCATTGAAAAAAGTTACTTATTTGTAACTTCCTTGTAATTATTACATTGATTGTATATTACTGTATATTGTATATTATTATGCATCTTAATGTTATATATATACTTAGTAGTCTGTAAGAGATTCCCTCTCTGCTTGATGAAATAAATAAATAAATAAATAAAAATAAATAAATAAAATCACAAGCAATGTTGAAAACCTTGAAGTGAAAAAAACAACAACCACAGCAGCTGCTGATGTATTTGCACAACAAGCTGTGTTTGACAGTTTATATTTTCCTGTTGAAGAGAAAATAAGCAGTTGTCAATGCTACCATGTATTATTATACCATGATCCTGGATCACGTCCTTTTTTACGCTCTGTTTTGGTTTGATGAGCTCTGTGATAAAAGTATGTTATACAGACGGTCATTTGATCCCTGAACACTAGTACACTTTTTGCTACTTTCAATACAATGCAAAAAATATCACGAGTATGAGTAGATGAGTGTTGCTTTTAAGCAGGTTTCATTAATGCTTTGATACATTTCGTACTAAAAGTGTACTATTTTCATGCAAAAACACAAATGTTGTGAATAATTGCACAGCGCAACACTGTTTTGATCACGTGATCCGATATCATTTTTGGAATCATTTGGTGACCAGTTTGGGCAAAATAAATTCCCTCGCTCACTCTTTCAAATTTCCCTTTTACATTGAAACAACAATGCGTGCCCGTGAGCGTCCGCATAACAACGGCCTAACTAGTTTTATACTGACCTTGTACTTTTGAAATGGTGAAAAATACAATTCCTTTTTGTATTTTTTCGATGAATACTTTAAAATCAAGTGCATTAAGATGTTAATTTAATACTGTTCGTATAAGGAGAAAATAAAACTTTTCAAAAAGTTCTCACAAAAAATATTTGCCTTCAAAAAGCGACCTTATACTTTTAAAAGTGGATATATTTAAAGATTCTTTGATGTTTCCAATTTTTGTAATTAAATTCCTAGCCGAAAGTCGCAATACCAGAACTTGCAAAATTCACTAGTGTGTTTCGATTCCAATATCTTGCAATGACCCCGATACCGATGCTCGATTTGTTCGGGTATCCAGGCATTCAAAACTCTTAAAAGACCGAATAACTCGAAAGCCCGGGTATTCAAACGTCCCCCGGGTAGTTAAATAATCAATGTCCGGATAGTTTCGAGCTTTCGGGCTTTTTAATTTCTCTTATGAGTAGTTTTAATTAGAATTAAAACAAGTTCTTATGAATGGTCACAACGTTATGAGAACTTTATGGTCACAAAAAAAACCAGCTAGACCAAGCCCTAAGTCTGACACACATACAAAATATTAATTTTTTTGCGTTTATTTGTGGGGTTTGCAATTACAAAACAGCAACTAAAAGAACAAAAAGCAATCGAAGCTCAAATAATGACCATAAAACGAATGAATTCGTTATAAAACATAATATTTTTTTACAATATATAAGCTCGGATTACCCGAAGAGCTCGAAAATGCCCGGGTATGGCTATGTTATAAGCCTCCAAATCATATAGAACTCTACGAGCTATTTTCAACTTGTTAAAGAATTTAATGGTGTTCAATATTAAAGTACCCGTAAAATTATCAGCAGTTTTTACCGATACCGATTATGATGCGATTTTGTCTTCCAATTTGATTTCATTATCTTTTGCATCTTTATTTATAAATAATGGTGAAAATTCCATCAAAATATCACGAATGCTAGTCGAAGATGATCGCTCTCTGAAACATTTATTTTCTTTCTCTCCTCATCTGCAATTTTCGCACAGTCATCTCAAAAGTTGAGTTTATACAAAAATTATTTTTAGCTCCAACGATAAAAAGAAAATTTAAATCCAATAACTAAACAATAACTTCTTCGATATCCACGCACAATTGAGTGAGATCGCAAAAAGTGAGGATACTTTCACTTCGAAACCTCAAACATTTAGGATCTACGAAATTTAACTCTTAAAACATAGATATGCTTTTAGTTTCTTTAAAAACAAGTATATAAATACACATAAAAAATAACCAAAAGTTAAGCTTTTCATATAAAAAAAAACTGTTCTATAACAGTTAACTATAAAGGAATGATGGAATTATGGATTGACGACAGTATGAAGGACAAATGAAGAACATGTACTTTTTGTATTTCAATATCAATAAAACGATTTAAATTTACTAAATCAACTACTGAAATTTGGACTGACTCTATTCTTTCGCATTTCTGTTATTTAAATATACATTAAATTAATGAGAATTTAATTTAAAACTTTTTCATTAAGCTTGCTGTATTTTACATTTTAAAATATTGCCATTATATTTTATGCTCTTGTAAATGATTCCATCATCCCAGTTAATTATGCTTAATGAAAAGGGGAGTGAGTGTTATGTGAAAATATATTTGTGTGTGGGTGTATTTGAGAGTGTGTTTTAAAGAAAGTCTTAGAAAACTACCAAATTGCTTTATTCAAGTAAAGAATCCACCATTTGAGCTGCGAACAAAAATAAAAAAATCGCGTTTGTGTTCAAATTTTTATTTATTTGTTCAATTTTCTGGAAAAAAATTTAATTTTATTTAGCTTTCACAGTTATTAAAAATATTTTATACAATATAAAATAACAGATTTGTATTATCTTTCTTTTTATTTTTAATTCTTGTTTTTTTTTCATTTTTCTTAGCTCTTTTAATTTTAATGTGTTCAGTATACTAAGTTTTAATATTTGTAATAGTTTCGAAAACAAATAAAAATTTTTTCATTATTCAAAACTGATTTTTGTTGCTTAAGGGGTTGTTCTATTTATAACTGTTTGTTTTTTCTTTTTCTTTTTTTATTTAAGTGTTACTAAGTTAACACTTCACTGGCAAATTATTTCAATGTGCATTGATATTTTGAAATGTTTTAAAGAACATTAAAAAAACACTCTAAACGCAATTGTCACATTAACTTAGGTTATATGAAGTATAGAGGGGGAAAACAAGGTATAAACATGTGAATAATAATTGTGCAATCAATATTTTATTCTTTCTTGAATTTATTCTGAAATGAATGCACCCAGCAGCATATTCGACGGATATAGAAAACCTAACAAGAGTTCTTAGTTAAATGTTTCCGCTTCAAATTTAAATTTAAGTTCAATCTAAATGCTTAATCTTGATTTATTTTAAGTTTTGAAATATTTTTAAAATTATATTTATAACCTATTTATATATATATATATATATCTATATATATATATATATATATTTATATGTATGTTTACAATTGATCTTTATTTCATTTTCAAGTTTCTATATTCAAATTCTGTATATTCGTCTAATTTATTTCTTCACTTTTCAACGATTAAAAGAAAAAAAATATTTTTTTGCTTATTGAAGGCGAAAATAAACGTGGATGATGAGATCATTTTAGAGCAATATCGATTTTTAAAATGTTTGCGAATTTTTTTTTTTTCTCTCCCTGTGTTGCGAGAAAGTCAATAAATTTCATTTTTAAATTTAACAAATATTCCATACAAGATACAAGCTTACTATTATTAAGAGTTTTGTCATAAAAATTATAATTTTTATTTTAGGATTGATTTATCTGACGGAACAACAATCCAAACATTGACTGTGATTGGCAACAAGAACATTTACATAACATTCATTTGTCGTGATGTTGGGGTCTTACTTATAAATTCTAAAGATAATCATTTAACAATACATGAGTACTTTATTAATTTTTTTTAACAATAAAATAATTAACTTTGTATATTTTATTGACTCATATAATCGCTTAGTTCGATAGATTGTTTTCTTCCCACTTTATAACTCAAAATAAATTATGTTTTGATAGGTGAATCTTATGGATTCACTTTTATGCTAAGGTAAGTCTGATTTCATTATACTGCGTAATGTCACTTCAAAAGAAAAGTTTGAAGAAAAAAACTTTTGAACATTTTAAATTTTGACCTGCAAAAATTAAATTCAGAAATAAAACAAGTTTTTAGAAATAGAGTTAATCAGAGAAATAACAAAGGGAGCAAGACCTGGAAGCAAAAAAAAATTTGGATTGCTGCCACCAACAGATAAACCGATAACTCTATAAGGCAAAATTGTTTAAAAGAAGCCTTAAATTAATCTCAGAAATTCTGAAGGAAATTTTTACAGAAATGTATTTATAACAAGTCATCAATTTTTGGTTTACTTTCACCTTTCTTGTTTGTTGTTGCTGTTGTTGGTAGTTTTTCATTTCTATTTTGTTTTATTTCTATTTTATATAATATGCGTTTTTTTAATAAAGAGTCTGTGTAGGCTACAGTTTATTTAAATTTTTATAATTTTTATGACATCAAAGAAATGCTTTTAAATAAAGTCGGATGAATTGTCAAACCAATTTATGTTTCATTCGATACATTCATTCATTTATTACAAATTTAAATTAAGCACTTTTTCGTTTGGTATAAACATTTTATTGATTTATTGATACGGGTTTGTTTTGCATTAGTTATGAACGAAAGGGTGAGTGAAACTCTGTACATTGAGAAAATGTTTCTTCGGGTCTAGACGACAGCAGTTCAATAAAGAAGCAAACAAAATTTAAAGCTTTTTTAACATAATCGCTTAAGCATTACCTCTATCGTTAGTCTCATTAGTTATGACAAAGAATTGCATTTAGATATCTGTGAAGAATAAATTCATAAGAAAAGAAAAAAAATAATTTCTTAAGTTTCCGTAGCATATTTTATTCTATATATTGCTGCAGTCGAACTGTCATATCATCGGAATAAAAAAACATTAATAAAGTTTGGGCTGTATAGTTTTTAGAACAAGTTTTTTGAAATTATTAACTTTTCCTCTATAGTTCTATATAATTATTCTTAATTTAAGAATATATTGTATTTTCCATAGAACTTGTTTGTTTAGTTTGTTCTTTTTAGCATTGCAGTGAGGTATGATCAGACTGAGAAACACAGGTTGAAACAATTGTTAAGTCTGAGAAAACAGTTAATTATTAAATCCATGTTCTCCATGATATTGAAAATTTATATTAAGGTGACTCATGTCGTTGCGTCTACTCGTATGACTACTCGTCTGCTTGTAACTTCATTTTAATATGAACTTTAGTAGCTCAACTTGACCTGTTTCAAAACTATTAATTTTTTTCAAATGCTTCTAGAATTTAATTTTTTGGTTGAATGTTTTTCGTGATCTGCACTGCTGAATGAATTCGATGTAGGAAACACAATTGTGTTCATTGGAATACATCTCCGATCTTCATAATTTGTACATAATTCTCAGATCTGTCTTGCGGCTGATTCCATACTGTGATTCTTAACGCTTATAACAAAGTTTTTTATTAATTACTGGCAAAAAGTTTTCAAATCAGGGATCCAAGCTAATTACCAACAACTATATGAAGTGGGACGGAAAAATGTACACAGTGGAAAAAAAATTTATAATTATGTTGTCAATTTATATATTGGAACACAACTAATTTCACTAAAAATTTATAGTTTTGCTAGAAAATAGACCAAAATACCGTGAGACGTTGAATTGAAGTTATTTTCGGTGCAAGCAAACATAACTTCACTTGGGACTTCCATTTGGTGCGTAAAAAGAATCATGGAAGCTGTATTTCACTTCGTTAAGAACTATAAAAATAACATGTCACTGCATTTGGAATAAGTTTTTATTATTATTGAATAATGTTGAAATAGTGTTCAAGTACTCCCATAAATAAAAACATTCTTATTCAGCAACTTAGAGATACGGAAACTATTTCTCCTTGTAAACTAATTAGTGTAATAGCTGCGTTTCTTTTACCACCACCTACTTATCGTCACTGACAGTGACAATTGAACCTAGCTCCTCATTTACCCTCAGATTTTCTTTGAGATGTTTTACAAGATTCCTGCAGCTTACCTTATACAAATCACACCTCATGCCGAAAAAGCATGGATGCATCCTTAACTAAATATGGCGTGGTGTTGAAAGGAATATTGGTTGTTGTTCAAATAGATGTGCTTGAACCGACCAATAACTTTTTCTTACATCCGGTGGACATGGATCAACTGAGTCATACAAATAGCGATTGTTTATTTAATGTCCGCTTCCAATGCACAGTGTAAGCACAATTGTGCACATTTCGGCCTGTTAGTAACAAGCTGGTTGTTGTATTTCAACTAAATGTTAAACGTATAGTTTGAAAGGGTGCTCTCAAGTTAACTCTCTACTGCATAAAAATGCCTTTAGGCACACTTACGTTTGTATTAAAATTTAGAACTGAAAACCTTTTTTCCAAATTCAGAATTCAAATCATGGATTATATATCGGTTGTATGCATTTCGGGTAGCATTTTTTGTAACGGAAATTTTTTTATTGCTTAGCGCATTTTGTAATTATTGTCAGTTGTAATAATAAAACTGAGCGTTTATTTCAAAATACGAGAAGTTAATACAGAAGTTAATTCGTTAAACATTTAAATTTAAGTTGTGTTGGGTTTAAACAAATTTTGAGCAAATGAGAAATATATATTTATCAAATTATGTCAAATGTTTTACTCAGTTCTGAATTTTACAGACATTTGTCTCTTTTGGCTATAAGAGGTTCCTCTTAAAAATAACTCATATTATTCTGCTAGTTATTACACCAAGATTTTAAATATAAAACAAATTAACTGTTACATTGGTTCTTCTTGATTGATGCAATAGCAAGAATTTATTAGAAATATGCTACGGAAATATTAATAACGCATGAAATTTATAAACAGAAAATATTTTACTTATTTTTTGAAAATTCTACAAAGAATTACATTTTTTTTACAGCAATTTCAGGCAATTTCATTCCTAAAAAAGCATATTTTAAATGTCTTAATGCTGGTTTTATGAACTGGGACTTTGCATTGGAGGACATGAACAATGTTAACACATTAATATGGCATATCTTTGACTTTAATTATTATCATTGCAAGAATCAAAAAATACATATAAACAATTAAAAGAACAGAATTAAAATTAAAATGAAAAAAAAAAAAAAACAAAAAATGTACAAGACAAAATATTTAGAACGAACGCTGTAACGAAATCAACTTAAATAAAAAAGGATCCTAGCGTTAAAAGCTCCAATTACATTTTTGGGTTTTCTCTCATATTTTGTAGTGAATATATATATATATATATATATATATATACTATATATATTGTATGATCTCTTTTCATCATGAAGTTAAATTAAAATTTCTGTTAATGCTTAAGTGATTATACTTAATTATTTGAATTAAATTTATTTTTATATTATTATTATTATTACTTTTATGCTGGTATATATTTATAGTTTTAAGCTTTAGATAAGTTTTCTGTTTTCACTTTCACTTTTCTGGATTGGATAATATTTGTAGTTTACCTTCAGAGTACACTGCCGCAGCAGCTGCAGCGACAGCGGATGCTGGAGTTCGCATAAAGTATTCCTTATTAACACAATTCCTTAAAACATCTGGAATATTGCCGACAATTGCCCGCCGTATTTCGGTTGCTGCCATTTCGCGTAATTCTGTTGCAGATGCATCGCTGAAGAAGGCTGCATGTGGTGTACATATAAGGTTTGGAGCATCCTTCAGGGCTCCCTGCCATTGGAGAAAATACCAAAAGTAAGTAATTGTTATACAATGACATATTAAAAAAAAAAAAATTAAAAAACAGTTTTAACACACAACTTTTTATAATTTTTTTATAGGATTATTGGTTATTATTATCAAAACATCAATATTTTTTATTAGTTTTATTTTGCAATAAAAATTATTTCGAATGCTAATTGCTTTACATAATTCTTGTAGAAGTATGATAATCGAAAGATGTTTTTTTTTTCTTTTCTTGTGCATCAATAGCTTGTTAATTTTTTTTCACATAATTGGAATAAAAAAGATTGCGTAAAATGTTTGTTTTACTACAATCTTACTTGGAATACATTATAGGGCTCGTTTTCGTGAACATCTAAAGCTGCAGCTCTTATTCTGCCTTGTTTTAAGGCCAGCGCCAATGTTTCGTCATCAACCAGTCCGCCTCGTGCGGTATTTACTAAAAATGCACCAGGTCTCATCTAAAACAATATAATTTTAATACGTTTACGTTTTTCACACCAATCAATTGTAGTCACCTGTTTAATTGTGAATTCATTGATTAAGTGATGGTTGTGTTCATTGAGTGTACAATGCAACGAAACACAATCTGATTGGAATAGTAGATCTTGTAATGTGTAAACACGCGTCAAGCCAAGAGATTTATCAATACCATCCGGAAGATATGGATCGTAGAATATAACATTAAATCCAAAGGCTTTGGCTCTTAAAGCAACAGCGCTGCCAATTCTACCCAGACCAACTAATCCTAAAGTATCGCCCCGAATTCTAGCGCAGCCCTGCGAAAAAATATCTATATAGTAAAATTTCTACATCCACTTTATATCACTTCTTACATGAGCTGCTTCTCGCACTTGTTCGGGTCCAGTAAATTTTTTGCCCTCTCGCACCATATTTGCCAGCCAATAGGTTCTTCGATATAAGTTCAATATGAGACACATTGTCGTGTCGGCAACTTCTTCGACACCATACCCGGGCACATTACACACAGCAATGCCGAGTTCACCGGCTGCCTTTACATCAATGTTATCTGTGCCGCTACCTATGCGCACAATAATGCGTAACGCTTTGAATTTTTCCAAATCTTCTTTTGTCAAAATAATTGTGTGCCACATAAGTGCGCCGACTGCTTCGTTAAGAACCTAACAACAAAAAGTAATCGTTTTGTAATTTAAAATTATTCTGACTGGTCCTCATCTTAGTCAAATAAGTTAAATTTCCATTTTAAAAACATACCTTTTCGTGAATTTCTGATGTACTTTGAGCGTCACAAAATGCAACTGTCGCAACGTCTTTAAGAATTGGCATCTCAATTGAACAATCTCGTCCATCAAGCAATGCCACCAACGGACGCGCCTGTAGTGGACCGTTAGCAAATGCGCCCTTCACGTCCAGGCGTGAACGTTTCGGCAACATCATATTTTTATCCATGTTCAGAGCTGAGTGCTTTGTACACTTCTGTGTTGAAATGTGTTCTAGCTTTGCACTTAAAGCTTAGATTATTTGGATGTTTTGTTTTTCAATGTATCGATTTTTTTTAATCTTTTTTCTTGTAAATACTTTAAAGCTTATAGATAAATGTGATGATTAAATTAATTTGAGTTAAATATATCGAAGTTATGCACTCGATGAAGAAGAAACTTATTTCAATTAAATCAAGTATGGTTTTGACGGCATTTGAATTCCTTCATATTGATTAGTCCATATCTGAAAAAAAAAATAAAGAAAAATTTTTACGTTAGTTTTGTTTATTTATTTATAACTCAGCAAAAATTTATTTAATTCTAAAGAAATGTGATAAGCATTTTTGTGCTTAATCAGCAGCTAATAGAACAAGCGAACAATTTTATTTGGAAATGAAAATGGAGAAATGTAAATCGTACCCCTTGAACCTTCACCTCCTCTCAAAGTTACTTAAAACCAAGTGTGCTTATATTAAAAAGTATGTCACTATCAATCACAGACTAAAATACTTACGAAGTAGCTAACTTAACCAAAAATAACGATACTTTTGCTTAATGCATAGCCCTCCTAAGTAGCGGCAATGAATAGTTAAGTATTTATCGTACAAATTTGATATTGATATTTTTTTTTTTTTTTTTTTTGTTTTGTGTTTTAATAAATTTAATAAAACAAAATTTTTCTTGTGAAATCTTCCAGAAACCTTAAGTAAGAAGATAGCAAAGAGAACAGTTTTTGCTGATTTTGCATAGCGTCTATTCTCATTCTGAAATTTTTCTACGAAGGTTTTATACTGTATTGGCCATATATATGCAACAAAAATTTGTTTTCAGCTGGTCCTTGTTTTTTACGTTTCAGCTTTCAACTCTCTGCTCCACGATCTCCCAAAGGTTTTTATTAGGATTGAGATCTGGTGAGTGAGATAGTAGTCCATGACCTCAATGAATTTCCCACTCGGCAAATGGCAACATGACTACAGCTAGTAGTTGTTCATTCAACTCTAGATGACGAAAAACACACCCACACCATAACACTTCCTCTCCTCCAAATTTAACAGTTTTTCGACAAGCGACTATCACCCCTTTTTCCCAGCTGATCTTCTTGCGTTCATCAATTCATCGGAACAAAAAATGTTGTATTTGCATTTTTCTCTAAATAGGAACGTATTTCACTTTTCCAAACTCCAATTAAGAAGCTCTGTTGCAAACTTAAGTCGTTTTTTCTGGTTTCGTTTTGCTAAGAAAGGTTTTTAGCTGGCCGACGTGACAAAAACCAGGTTCTCAGCCTTTCGGCGTACCGAGCGTGGTGCTTTGGTGACATTAAAGGAATTTTTGATATAGACACACCAACTTTGAATCTTTTTTAGCACTGGTTTTACGTTTCTTTCCGCCTCTATGAAATATTTCAGCATTTCCAATCGTTACTCGTTACCAAAGCGCTTTATTATTCTTGAAATTTTGGACATAATGGTATTATATTATGATCATTATGCGGTGCCTTAGCTGATTTCCAAACTTTTCGCAAGACATTTTTTGTTAAATCGTTTAAAAAAAATCGTTTCAAATCACAAACCCTCCGCTCTTTTTTTAAAGAAAATTAATTTGACACTTATTGTTTGAATCGTCGAAATATATAAAATAAAAACCTTAAATAGATCAGTGTGTCTTAATAGTTGAGTTGCATGTTTTGCCCAACCGTTTTTCGATTTGTTTGTGTGAAAGACTTTATAACTCTGACTAAAATGCAAAGAAAAAGTAAATAAATTT
Organism: Pherbina coryleti; assembly: GCA_943735915.1. Classification (NCBI taxonomy): domain Eukaryota; kingdom Metazoa; phylum Arthropoda; class Insecta; order Diptera; family Sciomyzidae; genus Pherbina; species Pherbina coryleti. The sequence continues at coordinate 100,236,386 of OX030949.1, read as the reverse complement.
TGTACATTTCTTAGGGACACTAAATGTATACAAGCTTATAAAAAAATACTGACACCTCAGTACCAAGGTTTTACCAGGAGCACTTAATGAAAAATGTAAAATTAGTTGCAAATGTTTGGGCCAATTCTGTACATCTCAGGTAATCAAAAACCGCCGCGGTATATAAAAATCTATATTATAAATTTAACAAAGATTAAAAATATATACCAAAGCAAATCGATAGATAGCGCTTGATGTATTAATTGCACATGTGTGCTTTTTGTAAATTATAACTATCTTGTCATTTTTTAAATGGAATGTCTAGATTCAATATTGTTCATAGTTTTTAAAAATACGCAACACTTTCAAAAAATCATCGTTCAGCAATATTTTTAATCACCTTTCCAATCATAAAGTAAGCTAACAAACTTTCTTATCAGCTGTACTGATAAGACTGAATAATATTTTATATTAAAACTAGCACAATCTCGATATTCATTCATTCTATCAAATTTTTTTTAGAAACTAGTAGCGTTGTTGGCATAAGCAAAACAGTTTAATGGGAATGAGTATGTCCACATTACAATAAGATATTCAACAAAAATTAAAAGTTCAGAATTGAGGAGTGAAAACTAATTTTATTGTTTGGACAATTAAATACGAATCTAGTTGTCTTAAAAATTTTGTTATCATTTCGTTGAATTTAAAAAGAAAACATAAATAAATAGTACTTGACCAAACCTAGTTGTACAACAAATGTTTACAAAAATTTGTGTATGAATTTTATATAACCTTAGCTGAATTTACTAATTAAGCAATAAAAGGGAATCCAACAAATCTATAGTTATTTCTTACAGGCATGAATTACCTTGACTCTTACACTGATAGCACCATATTTAGAATAACTTTTGATTATGTCAAATGTGTTAATTCCTAGGAGTTTAAAAATTTTTCTGTATATTCAGTATTAGATTAGGCGTTCTTTCATTTATGACCAATTTCGATTCGATCATCAATAAAAGTTTATCAGCTGCCCGAGGGATTAGCTTAATCATTAATATTATTTATTTAATATTGGCTATTTTATCAACAGTTAAAAAATATCTGATTGTTTCAATTCACAAATTTTATACAGAACAATAGGCAAGAATATAAAGACAAATCTTTAAACTTTTCTCAAGTCCAAAAGTCTTGGGAAAAAATGGTCTATGATACATAATAATTAATAATCAAATTATATTGACCATAACCGAAATAGATTCTTTAAAAATTCTGAAATTGAAAATGTATCAATATTTACAATTTAAAGTGTAGTTGGTGATAGATAAGGTTGTGGATGGGATTTCTTAATAAGTTTAATTAACTGAGGAAAAGACATATCACTTGCCTCAGATTATTCAGTCTATGAACATTACATTCTTACATGCTAGACATAAAACTATTATAATAATTCAAAATAGAACTCAATAAAAAATATTTACAGAATTCAATGTTTATAGAAGTAGAAAATACAATTTAAAAATAATTGCAAAATGTTTGACAAAAAGTTTTTACAACTTTCATTTGACATAGTGAGATTAATAGGAAACTTAAGAGACAAGTCATTAAATAATAATAAAGCTATAGTTATTGGCTCCTTAAGAGCATGATTAATACGATGCAGTCTTATGAAAAATATTTTAAAATAGCGCAAATGCCTCGAGGTATATTAAACTCTATTAAATGCATTAATGATGGACAATCAACTTTACTGGAAAAAATATCACGAATGAATAAAAGGGAATGAACTTTCCTTCTAGATTCTAATGATTTTAAAATTTAAACCCATAAGCAAGCAATGCACATTATACGAGGGAAATGTAGGAAAAAAAGGGTCGCAACATTGATCTAGTAGCAGTTTTTTGTACTCTTTCCAGTCTTAAGTAATGTATCACATGAGAAGGGTTCCAAATGATTGAAGCGTACTCAAGTCTCGATCTAACCATAGTATTATAAAGTACTTTAAGTGTGTGCGGGTCTCGAAATTTTAAACAATGTCGTCTAATAAATGCAAGAGGTGAGAACACTTTTGACAAAAGAGAATTCAAGTGATCAACGAAGGTAAACTTACTATCGAAAACTTCTCCCAAGTAACAAATGTAATTAGCTTTTTCCAATGGCAACTCCAGTAAAAAATAAGTTGAATTAAAGGGATTTAGAGATTTCGTAGAAGTAACTTGTAAACATTTACTAATGTTTAGCGGTAAGCCATTGCGAACATTCTCATACTCAACAAATACTCATAAACATTGTTGAGATCTGTTTGAAGTAGGGTGATGTCATACTGATTGCAAATTCTAGAAATTAACTTTAAACCATCAGTTATTTCTACATGTTTCACTTGACCCTTTCTTTCTCACTTACCTATCACTATCACCCCATTTCGAACCAAGGCAGACAGATTGAATAGGTGTAACAAATGAAAGCCTGGGTGGATTCAAAGATAATTAGAAACTAGTAAGAAATGATTTTCGACTGGACCGATGTAAGAATACCCCTAAGGCCGAACCAAAGTATATTCAAAGTCTTAAGCAGCCAATAAAATATTTTGTAAGGGAGGTAGGCGTATTTTTCACCCGATTTCGTTGAAATTCATACTCAGAGTGTATATTAAATGCCAAAGCCCATTTGCCCCAATTTCCAATTTCAAGTCCATATATTATTTTTTGTGGCACTTTATATGGAAGGCAGGCGTGGTGTTCATCCAATTTGACTCATTTTCGAACTTGATCAGTATTTTTTAGATACAAGCTTAAATATCGAATTTTGTTATGATAGATTGAAAATTACGGTTGTAATCGTAATCACAGACAGACAGATGGACATGGCTAAATCGACTCGGGTGGTAGTGCTGAGCAAGAATATATATACATTTCTATACATACCACGCCTTCTTATGGACTTGGCAAATGGAGTGAAAAAAATTAATATACCCCTTTTACGTTTTTTTACTTAGGGGTATAGAAATAAAAAACTGTAGATATAAACTCGTGAAGATGAATATTTAATAAACTTTTTTGTAATATACAGGGTTCGCCATCTTTTATCGGTATGTGAATATTGAATGAATAACTTTAAACTTTAACTTTAAACGGTAACTTTAAAAATAAACCGATATCTATATATGATGTGTTATTAATTATATAATTTAATCTCCTTTAAAATTTATTTATTTATTAAAAAATTTACTACCTTTTTAGTATAACATCAATCAAGTGGCCGTCTCTATTGGCCAATGCAAAATGTGCTATTTTTGCTGAGTTTTCCATCACTTTTTCATCATCAGGCTGCGTGCAGAGTGAACACGAGAGCCGACTTAGAGCCTGAACAGAATCAAAAATCGTTGCGACCGACGATCCTCTGGTCGTCAAATGCAGAGAATATGTCCAGAATGAAACGATTGCGACTAACGATTGAAAGTTGCTATTATTTAGTATTTTTTTATTTATTTTTTCTATTTCATTTCAATGTATTGGTCTCTTCAATTGTGTGAATACAACACACACAAAGAAGAAACGTCAAGACATAATAAAAACTAAGGAAATTTCTTTGAACATATCCCATTTCTAGCAAAAATATGGCAACATTAATAGCACTCAGAGAGAAAATCGTCGGTCGCAACAGAAAAAAAAGAATAGATTCTAATTGTGCGATATATCGTTGCGGAAAACGAGCTGCTGTTTTTTCTACATTTTGCATGTATTTCCAAACAACACATATCGTCGGCCGCAACGATTTTTGATTCTGTTCAGGCTCTTATTTAAACAAAAACGCATTGGGGCAAAAGAGATGACTTGCTTTCTTTATTGCTCTTATATATTTTCGACGCCTATCTGCTAATAAGAGCCCGAACAGAATCAGATATCGTTGTGGCCGACGATCTTTGTTGTTGGAAAATACATGCAAAATGTAGAAAAAAACGCAGCTCGTTTTCCGCAACGATAAATCGCACAATTAGAGATCCTGAACAGAATCAGATATCGTTGCGGCAGCCGATCTTTGTTGTTGGAAAATACATGCAAAATGTAGAAAAAAGATACAGTAGTTTCGACTATGTCGTAACATAAGACGTAGAATTATTCAATTCGCTTTTGATGACATCCTTTTTAAAAAATATTAAGCAAAATATTTATTCCATACACCTCAGCATATGACCTTTAAAAAGTGCCGGAAAGGGTTAATATGTATCACCGACCCCCATTAATTTTGCAAAAGGAGCATTTTTGCTTTTGACACCTATTCCCTCCGACCACTCCTTAGGGGGGCTCCCTTACAAATTTTATGGTTTTTGTATATTTATGCCATACACCTGAGCATATGACCTTTAAGAGAGTGCCGGAGAGGGTTAATATGTATTACCGACCCCCATTATTTTTGCAAAAGGAACATTTTTGCCTTTGACACCTATTCCCTCCGACCACTCCTTAGGGGGGCTCCCATACAAATTTATGGTTTTGTCGATAACACCGGAAACTGTCGATAAATAGGTAGCAAGTTTAAGCAAACAAAAACATCAAATGTTGGCTTTATATTTCATGTAATTGTGTAAAATTTATATAAGTTAGAGAGTTCAAACATGAATTTTTGTCGCATTGAGGATCAAGCAGACCAACAAGTGCTAACAACAACATTGTACGATCAGTACTTTAGGCCCACCAAAGGCTCAAAAAGTGATATAAATACCGACAACTCATCACTATCAACCACCCTACTTACCTCCGAGAATGACGTATTCTACGTCAAAAACGCAGCTCTTTTATCGCAACGATAAATCGCACAATTAGAATCTATTCTATTTCTTCTCTTGCGACCAACGTTTCTCTCTCTGAGTGCCATTAGTGTTGCCATATTTTTGCTAAGAATTGGCTGTGTTTCATGAAATTTGCTTAGTTTTTTGTTATCTTCTGACATTTCTTGTTTGTGTGTGTTGTATTCCCACAATTGAATAGACCAATACATTGAATGAAAGTCGGCTCTGCGACGGAAAAACGCCAGAACTGAATTTATTTTATCTTAACTCCGACGGCTGTTTGATCTCTCTTTGAGCGACGTAGTGTTGGCGTATTTTAAGGATTGGCTGTGTTCAGTGTTATTTTCTTAGTTTTTACCATGAGCTGACGTTTAGTTTTGTGTGTCTGTGTTCATTTAATTAGGTTATGAAATTTTGTTTTGAAGTCGTACCATTCACACACCGAAAAACAACGCTGATCCGACAATCGCTCCTATTCTGGTCGTGTTCTCAGCTGATTTCGCCGAGAGGACCAACAACCGCTTTGGTTCTGTTCGGGCTCTAAGGCTTACAATTTTTTTTTTTCAAAAACCCTACAATAAGATATCCGGAGTCATATATGTAATACTTCTATATTAGCAGTACATTCAAGGTACATTCGCCAACATTAAAGTGCAGATATATTGTTATATGAGTGAGAAAATATATAAATTAATGTACCGGGCTGTGATTTATAAAAACAAATATGTTTTGTTTTGTTTTATGTTTATGGCACCCGTTTTTCATAACAACCGCCCCTGTGACTATTTGAAATTTTCTTATGTGCAGTAATTTTCATATATTCAAATATACAAATACAAACAACAAAACATTATGTAGGCTGTCTCTCTTTGATTCCGGAGTTGAAATTCATTGAAAATGTAGATTGCTGCCAATATATGTAGAAGTATTACATATGGGGCATTATTTTTGAAGTGATCCACCCAAAATTTCAAAGTACTCCGATTTTGATGAAATTTTCACCATGTATAGTTCTTAAGGTTATACGTTCAAGATGTTAATTTTGTAGGCCCACAACGACGGAATAACTTTTTACAGGGTGTTTAATTTTCAAGTTTAGTGTGAGAATGTGAAAGTAAAACGGTCTTTAACTTTTCAACGAATGAACCGATTTGACTAAATGAAACGTCAAACGAAAGAAAATTAATGAACGTTTTAACTCATTTGTAAGAATTTTGGAAAAAAGTTTTTTTCTATAAAATTTTTTTGAAAAATAAAAAAAAATTATTTTTTCAAAAAGAATACCCCCTACGATTTTTTTCGCAACAATTTTACAAAAATAATAAACTTATTTACTTCAAAATGAGATATCATCCAGGATGGTATCTCTTAGGGTTTTGAAGTTATGAGCATTTATGCATGAAAACTTCCAACTATTTTATTTCATCACACAAAAAAAAAGCTTAAAGTCACCCAGCTAGCATTTCCAATTGCGTAAGAAACCTCTGTATGCTAAATCTTAGCTTATATTAACAAAAAAATAGATTTATTGTTTGATTTTTTGAAATCTTTTTATTTATTATAAGAGAAAATCTTGAAATTGGAGTCTAGTGAATACTTTTTTTAATATTATTGACTTATCTTTAGTTGGAATAACACAGTGATATCCTTGAGTCCCAGGTACTATTGTTGCTTGTGAAAACCTTATTTTTAAGATATTACCTGTCGTTCCTTGATCTGCTTTTGAACTGTAAAACACTTCTGTTTTATTCAAATTTATTTTTGCCCAATCATACAATGCTTTGGGTGTTAAAATGTGGTTTTTTGATGAGGCTTGTAAACTAGCTCGTGCTGCAAGGCGTTTTAGATTTCCGCCTATTCCGTCGCATCGCCAACACACAGACTTCTTTTCTGAAAAATTTAAAAGATGGTCTTAAGGAAAACGAGTTTTTAATTCAATGCGACTTTGCAAAATAAATCATTTGTTGTACAAAATGCTGCTCAATCGTTTCATTGGAACAACGACCAATGTTCAATATTTACAGTGGTAATTCACTATAAGGACAAAGGTGATTTGCAAATTAAAAGTTTGGCAATTTTATCCGATAGGCTTAATCATGATACCGTTGCTGTGTACGATATCCAAAAAATTATAATACATTTTTTAAAAAACATTTCGATCCAACAAAAATATTTTATTTTACCGATGGTGTTGCACAACATTTCAAAAATAAGTATAATTTCATGAATATACTCCATCACGAATGCGATTTTGGCATAGCTGCGGAATGGCATTTTCATGCCACTGCCCATGGTAAAGGTCCATGCGACGGAATAGGCGGAAATCTAAAACGCCTTGCAGCACGAGCTAGTTTACAAGCCTCATCAAAAAACCACATTTTAACACCCAAAGCATTGTATGATTGGGCAAAAATAAATTTGAATAAAACAGAAGTGTTTTACAGTTCAAAAGCAGATCAAGGAACGACAGGTAATATCTTAAAAATAAGGTTTTCACAAGCAACAATAGTACCTGGGACTCAAGGATATCACTGTGTTATTCCAACTAAAGATAAGTCAATAATATTAAAAAAAGTATTCACTAGACTCTAATTTCAAGATTTTCTCTTATAATAAATAAAAAGATTTCAAAAAATCAAACAATAAATCTATTTTTTTGTTAATATAAGCTAAAATTTAGCATACAGAGGTTTCTTACGCAATTGGAAATGCTAGCTGGGTGACTTTAAGCTTTTTTTTTTGTGTGATGAAATAAAATAGTTGGAAGTTTTCATGCATAAATGCTCATAACTTCAAAACCCTAAGAGATACCATCCTGGATGATATCTCATTTTGAAGTAAATAAGTTTATTATTTTTGTAAAATTGTTGCGAAAAAAATCGTAGGGGGTATTCTTTTTGAAAAAATAAATTTTTTTTTATTTTTCAAAAAAATTTTATAGAAAAAAACTTTTTTCCAAAATTCTTACAAATGAGTTAAAACGTTCATTAATTTTCTTTCGTTTGACGTTTCATTTAGTCAAATCGGTTCATTCGTTGAAAAGTTAAAGACCGTTTTACTTTCACATTCTCACACTAAACTTGAAAATTAAACACCCTGTAAAAAGTTATTCCGTCGTTGTGGGCCTACAAAATTAACGTCTTGAACGTATAACTTTAAGAACTATACATGGTGAAAATTTCATCAAAATCGGAGTACTTTGAAATTTTGGGTGGATCACTTCAAAAATAATGCCCCATATATGTCCGGAGGTGTCATATTTGGAGATTTGGCTGTCCAGTCAATGTCGCCATTTTTTGACATCACACGTCAAGAAACTCCATTGTTTAATTTGCAGTGTGAAACCATTAACTGTCCGTATTGTTGAAACCAGTAACAATCCCGACCTTTTTTACACATTTGTGAGCAGATTTACTAAGATGCTGCCGATGCACGATTTTTGACAAAATTATTATTTATTCTTCCCCTTTCAGCTCGATAAACTTATTCCAACGATTTTCTAACGTTGCGATGCTTTTTGAATAATAAGATTTCTAAAGATATTCTAAATAAGTTTCAGTTGCCAATAAACCTGTTTATTCGTCTCAAATCTCATTCCCTGGAGCCACCTTCTTAAGTTTGGGAACAGATAATAGTCGCTGGGGACCAAATATGGAGAATATGGGGTATGAGGAAGCAATTCGAAGCGTAACGTTTAATTTGGCCCTGGTTTCGACCTATTTGTCAGCTGGAGCATTTTCATGCAAAAAATTGATTTTTTTCTTCGATAAATGGGACTGTTTGTTTGCGATTTCGTTCTTCAATCGGTCCAATAATTTACAGTTATAATCGCTGTTGATTGTTTATTTTTTCTCAAATAGTCGATGAACAAAATACCACTTGAATCCAAAAAAACAGACGCCAGCATCTTTCTGGTCGCTTGTTAAGTCTTCGCTCGTTTGGGTCCTACGCACTCTTTTGCTGCTTCCTTCGATTCTGGTGTATTGTTGTGGATCCATGTTTCATCCATGGTCACAATTTTATCAAAAAAAGCAGTCGGATTTTGTTTAAACATTCCAAACATTATTTTTGATTGATTTGAACGCGGCACCCATCTTTTTTTTAAAAAAAATTCACTTACAACCCAATGAATATATTTACAATGTTTTAAGCGCAATAAAAAGTTTAAAAAGCTAGTGAAGTGGTAAACGTCGGAAGTATCGAAAGCAGAAACTTTAATCGCGTTTTTATCAAAACATGTTTTCTTCTGCACTGTGGAATATAACTTAAAAAGTAATTAAGATATCAATTTGAAATTTTGCAGATGTTCTGCAAGGTATTGGCCCTTGCATACACCTAAAATTTTGTATTCATTATTATTAGATGTATTTTTTTAACAATTTGTTAAAAAAAAATTGTAATTTTTTTTCTTTTTATGTTCAAATATTTATTTTTTTCTTTTTTTTTCGTAAATAGGTGTATGTATAGTGAACTTATTCTAATGAAAAACTTGTTTGGTTCATTTCAGTTGAGAAGAATGGTCTGGGCATTCCACAGCGAAAATTGAAGGAGCCAAGTTTGAGTAGCTGTAGCACGGCCATTTTTTTTTTTTTTTTTTTTTTTTCTTATAAAAAAATGTTTTTGTATGCATTTGAACATCAATGTCAATACCTGTTGTCTGGAGGATCTTACTCCTTAAGGTTGCCACCTGTCCGGCATCATGAACGTCTTAGTAATGAGCCAAAATCCATCGATATCGTTTTCCATCGACAATTTCGCCTTATCTGAAGAAAAATTGCCAAATGAAGGTTCTGGAGCAAACGCTGACACAGTCACTTTTTCGTCAAGCAATGGTGTTTCAGGGATCTCGTGTGGATTCTCCTTCCCAAAGTGACAATTTTGCTTGTTAACGGTGCCAGAGGGTTTGAAATGGGCTTCGATGGTCATCAAAATTTGCTTAAAAAAATTACATTCAGTGTTAACCATTCGAGCGATTGTTCCGCCGTATTCCAAGCAATATTAATAAAGTAGTTGTGTCGCAGTAGTTGCACTGACGCCAAAATACTGATAACGATACGACACTTGCGGCTCCTCGGCAACACTCTGTCTTACTGCTTCAACTAGTTCATTGGAACGTGTTCGGCGTTGTGGAACGGGATGTGAAAGATTTTTACATTTCAGTTTTTACTGAAATGCTTCTACTACAGATTTTAATTCCAGCTTGAAATTCAACAAAACGTCGGTTATATAAACCAGAATTGGGATATTCAGCCCAGTAGTCATCCGCGAACATTAAAAAGAAGTAATACTAAAATTTAGGTCAGAAGAGACGGACAAGCGTATGAAAAATTTAGAGCTATTTTCAAGGCAAAGAGTTCTCACCCTAAACAGCAAAAATGATAGAAAAATAGATTACGCAGATCGTAAGAATAATTTTCAACGATCTGCGCATCTACGTCATGATAGACTTACGATATGGCTTACTGTCAAGTCTTGTTCACAATGTAAACAAATATGAAACAGGCCTGTAAGGAGTGGCATAAAATTGTGAATATAATAGATTAAACAAGTTTTTTATATTAAAATATGAAGAAAGAACTTTGTACGAGTGTTGCGCATGCATGTTTCGTGCTAGTTACTTTTAAATGAAAAATTTCAATATTCTGACTAAAATGGAAAAAGTGAGGTAAACTGGCACTGGCAAGACTCACAAAATAAGAGCCCGAACAGAATCAAATATCGTTGCGACCGCCGATCCTCTCTGGTCGTCGATCGCAGAGAATGTGTCCAGAATGATGCGATTGCGACTGACGATTAAAAGTTGCTTTTATTTAGTATTTTTTTATTTATTTTTTCTACTTCATTTCAATGTATTGGTCTCTTCAATTGTGTGAATACAACACACACAAAGAAGAAACGTCAAGACATAATAGAAACTAAGGAAATGTCTTTGAACATATCCCATTTCTAGCAAAAATGTAGCAACACTTATGGCACTCAGAGAGAGCATCGTCGGTCGCAAGAGAAGAAATATAATAGATTCTAATTGTGCGATTTATCGTTGCGGAAAAAGAGCTGCGTTTTTTTTCTACATTTTGCATGTATTTTCCAACAACAAAGATCGGCGGTCGCAACGATTTTTGATTCTGTTCAGGCTCTAAACCTGACGTCGTTATCGTAAAAAATATTTTGTTCGTAGCTGGAAATGTCAAAATGAAAAGTAAACACCATAACGGACCTGGGAAATACGTAATCATATTATCTATCATTCTTGCCTAAAGAGCTAATACCCGTTATCAATTTCATTTTGTAGTTCCCTTGAGGTAAATAATTAGGTCCCTCCGCCAACTTAACGATCAGCAGCTTAATGTCTTTCTAGATTGGAATTAAGAAATAGATTTATTTTCCTTATTTTGGAATTTTAATAAAACTTTGCCTTTAGATTATACTCAAAAATGTATAGTCAAACTCCATTGCTGAGGTTTAAACGTTTATCAACATACAGCCGTGGACACATAAATAGCACAAAAATACATGTAGGGTGCTTCACATGAATTTAAATAAAATACATAGAGGAAAAAAAGAATTTATTTCATGGTATTTGAGTTTAAACATTAAAAACTTAAAATCAGTAGTAACTTTGTAATTACGAATTAAAAATGAGAAAATTAATCAAAAATCTGAAATTGCTCCTTAGCATAGGACATATAAATAGCACGATTTAGATTCTGAAAAAAAGACATAGTAATTTATTTTTATTTTACAATGAGCTTACGAATATGCTTGCTAGTGCTTGGTATTGTATCCCGAATTGTCCAAAACAGCCCGACATCTTCGTCCCATACTCTCTACAAGCTTCCTGACCCTACCCTTCGAAATAGAGTACCAAGCCTTCTCAATTCTACTCCATAACTCATTTAAATTTCGAAAATTTTGGTTACTTATGCTGACCTTCACATCATTCCATAAATTTTCTATGGGATTGAGGTCTGGGCTTTGAGCCGGTCAATTCAAAATATTTATTTTTTCCTTTTTTATCCAATCAATCACAACCTTTGCAGTGGATTTTAGATCATTATCGTGCATAAAAGTCCACCTAATAGGCATGTTCTCAAATGTAAATGGTTCCATCTGGTTATTAAGGATATCTAACTATATATTTTTGTCCATTATTCCTGGTATACGAAAAATTGGCCCAATGCCGTGCCAGGAAAAGGTCCCCAAGCCATTAAATTCCTTATTCATGCTTTAATAATTTTTTTGTATACTTAGGATTCAACTCTTGGCGTTTGGGGCGCCGAACAAAAGTTTTTCCATCTGGTCCAACCCTATTAAATTTAGTTTCGTCAATACAGATCACGTTCTTACAAAATTGGTCTTCTTTATTCACATGGGCCCTTGCAACGCTAAACGACCCTTTAAACTTTTTTTTTGTTAAGAGCGGCTTTCTTCGGCTAATGCGTCCATAAAGACTAGCTTCATGTAGTCTCCTAGATACTAGTTTTCTTGAAACATTAAGGTTATTTTCTTCATTTATTTCCCTCATAATTTGCTTTGCTGACTTGAAAGGATCAGTCTTACTTTTGCGAACTATAAGTCTAGCAGTAGAAAAGGTGGTTTTACGCGGTCTAGGATTGCGCGGCTTATTCTCGAAATTATTTGAACCATTTAATTTAACCAGCTTGAGTGCATTATAGACCATTTTTCACGAAATTTTCAGAATATCCGCGATTTCAGATGGTTTTTTGACTTTTCGACTTAGTTCGTGAATTATAGACCTTTTTTCCGGAGTGCGATGTTTGCCACGACCCATTTTATTTAGAATCGGCGAAATTAACTGAATACAACTCTAAAATTTTTACAAACACACGATCTTGTTAACTTTTAGTCACCAACTAACATGTGTGCTATTTATATGACCACAGCAGATCGTACATGGCCTGAGCAGAAAGAGATGGCCTTAGCCATGATACAATTACAAGGTAGGCTCATTTTAAAATGGCTGCTCAATTGTGAAATTTTGCAACAACAAAGCTGTAGAAGCCACAATCGTCAAACGACAAAAGCAACAACAACAACAAAGAAAAACTAAAAGCTATCAGCTGATTTTGACAACTAGCGCACGTAATTGTATCATGGCCTTAGCAAATAAAAGTAAGTAACGGTACATCTCTCTCGGAGTTAAACAACGTCACACTGGAGTCTCAAAACTTATAACTTATAACTTATAACTTATAACTACAGTTAATGAATGCATTATTAGATTCAAACAAAACGTTTAAAAAATAAGTTGACATTTGTGCTATTTATGTGTCCTTGGCTGTATACACGCATTGTGTCAGATAAAATAAAAATTTATTTTGTTTCTCAAAACAAGGTTTTAAAAGTCAGTAGCAACTCTAGACGGAAAAGTATATGACAGATCGGAATGAATCTTCTTTGTAAATAAAATGCAACGCAAGGATTATTAAATTTTCATTTGTGTGCATATATATAAATGTATTTAACCTTAATCGGTCCCTTGTGTAAATTTTACACACACTTTTCAACTTCAAGCTGTTAGTTTTTTAATATAAATTCAGCAAATCGACCTAGCTAGGATTTTGGCTGGTTTTTTAAAAATCTTTTTTTTTTAAATAAATAAAATAATGAATAATAAATAATTTTTAACGACTATATCGCATTAATTTCATTCATCGATAAAAAGATGGCTCTTGAAAAAGTGTGTAAAATTTACACACAAGGAACTTATTCGTTTCTAGAAATTAGAGACCGATGAAGGTTAAAATGGACCAAAAAAAATAGACTTTGGCGCTTTGTCGATGTTAACGTGGTGTCCCCCTTTGGTGGCACAAAAGTGCGTTTATTAAAAAGTATTTATGATTATAATTAATGCTGAATCATTTTCAATGTTGGAAATTCTAGCCACATTCAAAAGATATAAATAAATCAAGTAAAAAACTAGATAGACCATTTATGTAATAAATTGCAATGCTATTTCGATATCAGACCCACAAGTTGCATTCAAGCGCGCTACAATTAGCACAAACGAGACCAGAAAAAACTAAGCAGTTAATGCCATGTGCTGATGGACAAATAAAAACATGTATTGCATGTGATGATTTTCTTATATCAATCCTATAACGAATCTAATCGTAACCATTGAAAATATTTTACATACATCAAATTCTAAAAATAATAATAACAATTTGATTTATTACATTTGATATATTTTAGCGCCTTTGTGTATTCTGTAAATATTAATCTAATTTTTGTACTTATAATTTTCATTATTACCAAAAATGTTATCAAGGCAGGTGTTTACAAATCATATCCGATACCATCAAACTTTTTTAATATATGACATACACAGATTCAATGCGTTTACTGTCATACGAAACATTTTCAAAGTTTTTAAATATATACCTACCCCACTTTGGGTCAAGTGTTCAATTATTTCAGATTTAAGACGTGCCACCACATTGCTCAAACACAATAACAAACATTTCACCATTTATCTGATGTTTTGTCATGTAGAATCTTATCTTAACATCATAAAACTATATCTATATAAAACACGTAGAAAGACACTTTAGAACAAAGTGTATTCAAAAGGAACTGTTAACAATTTCACAACCCGAAATTTGTTCTATCCGCAACAATAGTTAAATTTAAAACATGTTTTGTTTTAAAGTTGGTCATCGGTAATATCAGCACTATTTAAAAAAAAAAAAACAAAAAAAACAATCACTTACAAATATATGATAAGTCTCTTTTCCGTCAACTATCTATATATGTATATATATTTCCGCGAAATTTGGTTCAGCGGCGGAACGAATATAATAAAAAAAAAATACAGTGAAAGCAGCAGAAGGTGGCGGTCAAAAATCAATCGTTATTGTCGACAACTCGTTACATTTTCATGCAGTTGCTTTAGAACATAAAAAACATAAATTAAATGTTTAAAGTACATTTATTTAACATTATTCATTACGGAATGAAACAGATTTAAGTCTTCATATTAATTATCACACGAAAAATAAATATCACAACACCAGCACAACCCCCTTAACACGTTTCTTTAAATTAACTTTTTACTCGTTCATATTAATTTTCCGTGAAAACGAGTGTCTTGCGCGAAATGACTGACAAAAAACTAAAAAAAAACATCACAGAACAAACTCCTTTTTTTACGTATAATTATGTATTATTTTTATATACACACTACAATGCATTCGTATAATACAGGAGCAATAGTTAATCAAATTTTTATATATTTTTCAAATATACACGAATTTGCAGATTTCCGACTCACCTTTCCGTATTTTTATCAACTTTGTATAGAAAACCTTTTATAATACGAAGATATGCACACAAAATTTAAACACGACTCATAAATTTTTTTATTTCAAGCGTCGCAAATAAAGATTTTTCAATTATTTTCTTTTTCTGATAATGTGGTCGGTCTGGGTCTTTTGTGCGCTGTGATGTGCTGCTTCAGAAATTCTGCTGGCAATCGCAGTATGTGTGGATTTCTTACTATGCAAATTACTCAATTTAAACACTCAGAACAATCAAAAAACACTTAAAAGTTAAACACTGTTATCCATTAATATTCTTTGCAGCAAAATTTTTACAAAGTGCAATTTTTAACTAGTGTAAAAATCCGATATTTTTAATTTTCACCAGCAACGCGTCTCATCTACAAACATTAAATTTCCAACTTCTACACTCGCAGCTTTCAAAATGGCGGAAAATGACGGAGAGGACGGTGATGATTTTAGTACAGAAGTGACGCGATGGTGCATTCCGCAATTTGAAAGGCCCAAACCAACGAGTGCCGACTACATCTAACGAGTTAAATGAACAGAATTCGCTATGGCAAAATAATATTAAATAACGAATGCGTGGTCACACCGCTGCAAAAACCACAATTATTAAACGCGTTTCAACGTAAAAGTTCGTAACAAAGTTAGTAAAAGAGTACTGATAACACTCAAGTTAAGAAATCAATTTTGATTAAAATTTCAAGCCAAAATTACCAAATTATGCGAAGTAAATAAAAATTGACAGCACACATATATATACTTAATAGCTCCAAGGAATGGAAAACGATTGACGAGTATGTTTAGTACACGTTTCTTTGTCAGCGGCTTTTTGAAGATGGCGTACTCGAACTAAATAGCCAGGGATGCTTTTAAAAATAACAAGTAATCAACTTAAACACATCCACAGCTATTCTTTGATTTGATATGATACAATTGGATTTCATTAAAATATTTCAATTATTAAGAAGTAGAATTCTAAATTATCCCTTTTATATGGTGATCCAAACCGATTGGACTCAAATCGTTCTGATGCAAGCCTCTGTATAAAACTAATTACAAACCGTCTTGAAAATTTCAAAACGATTCAATAGGTATTTTCAATTCAATTAATTTCTCAAGCCGATTCAGGAGCTCGCATAAATAGGCATTTATTTCTAAACCGGAAAGAAACTGTTTTGGTTAAACTGTCAAGCTTTTGCGCACATAAAAATATTTGAAAGAGTTTAAAAAAATATAATTGAAAATAAAATCTTAATGCATTATCTTAATCTTCAATCTTCGCAAGTAAATTTTGCATGCAATAACATTTTCCTGCCCGAATTAAAATGGGTGGGGCTATTAATTTTATGAGGACAGAAATGAGCAAGTCTGGACTCAAATATGAAATGACGATAATTTTAAAGTCCTTGGTGTCTTGGTTCATTTGTTACAGGAAGTTATCTACAGGAACCATTGGGCAGTGGTTGGACAAACTGAACACCTGTTTCATGTTTTGTTTCTTTAAAAAAACTATCTTACCTTTGTTTATTTATATTGTTCACTTGGTTCTACAAAAATACAATTATTTCAATGTTTTCAAACACTTTTTCTAAAAGCACTTTTTTCGCGGAACGATCTTGACCTTGATTTTGACAATTTAACTCTCCGGAGAACGGTTACTAAATGAACACGTGTACAGCTTACAATAGGCAACATTAGGCATGATAGTGTTAAACATATACAGTCTTATTTATTAGATTTCGTTAAACAACCTTTAAGCAGTTGTTAAGTTAAATATCATTTAAGGTGTTACGCAACCTTGCTTAACCTAAATTGACCGGGCGCACCCATATGGTAACGCAACATAAAGTAACAATTAAAGCACCGTAGCAATCGTGCTATTTAAAATATAACGGGAAAACATTTTTTTTGCAACATACACACACATATTTTCTATTTTGCAAAGCAACAAGTCAGTTGTGTGTTGCGATAAGTTCTTTTTGGGAAGTAAAAACCTTTTCATCCATTTAAAAACCTTAATTATTCTCGGTCTATTTGGGTTAAATTGCTATTTATAAACGATTTATATTCATTGTGTAACTAAGAAAGTGTTATGTCAAAAATATACAAACTCTAAAAGCTACGCAGTTCTTAAACAACTATGAAAAATGTTTAAAAATCACGTTTTCATGTTTAAATGCTATTTAAAGTTAAACAAGCGCTAAAATGTGTTAATAAATAACACTGTTATTTTGTGTATATACAATGAGACTTTTTTTAACCTAAAATTGCAAAATAAATTTTCATTGTTTTCCGATATAACCGATTTTTATGATTTGGTTTGTCGTCAACTGTCCTTAACTACAATTGTCATATACTCGTATTCCCATAATTTATTTCACAGTGAAATTATACCTCAAATTCTGTGAAAATCCACCCCAAAATTTATGAAAAATAACCCCAAAAAAATTAAAAAACAACCCAAAAAATATTTTTATTTTTGTTTTTATTAATAATAATGAAAAATCCCTCAACAATCTTAAATGAAAACCTACATTGAACCTTGCACAATTGCTCTGCAAATAGGACGTTTATAATTTTGTGCACCTTCAGCTAAAGATGCGAAAATTTTGAAAATGGACCTGAAAAACAAAAGTAATCACTATGGCTATCAAAAGAAAGGTTATACTGTTAACTATTCAACAAATTTACAATCATTTGGCATACAGCTCAAAATATAATTCTAAACAATATGTTTTTTAAGAATTATAAAATTATATAAAGATATAACATTTCACCCTTTTATGTAATTACCAAAACGTAAGTATAAAGATGAAATTAAAAAATTAGTATGAGCAAAATGCAAATAAAATAGGGCAATTCAGGAGTAACTTATTTGAATAGTAACTGCTTATGTTACACGGTAAAATGTTGAAAATTAAAATTATCATTATTAATGTATTTCTGAACATGGTAGGTTCAAATTTAATACAATATTTTGTATTGTATTGTTTACTTTAATACAGGTACTTTGATTTGCATCAAAATGAAAATAAACATTTTCAGATTTTTCATATTTAATTTGCCCCAAACTTAATTTTTGGGGAGATTATTCATATTTAATTTAGGGCCTTACTTCATTATGCAAAATTGCCCCACAGAAAAATGAAGTATGGCCCCAAAAAATGAAATTAGGCTAAAATTGTTCTTGTTGTTGTTTTTCATACAATTGCTTCTATATGTTTCAAAGTTTGAAAAAATAAATTAACTTATGTTACACAGAGTTTAAATTAGATACCACTGTTAAAAAAAAAAAATACTTATAAGACAACAAAAATATTTGAATCGTAACAAAAAGGGAAAGTCCCGGTTTACACTTGTCAATAATTGGCGATCAAGTCGTGTGTTGGTAGGTGCAGGAATCGTAACAAAAGGGAAAGAAAAAAATTGACCGTACGACCCCTTTTCCACACGGCAATTTTTCTTGCCCGAAAGTCGAGTTTGTAGGCATCGGAACGAGACGAGAGGGGACGAGTACGTGCTTGCTCGTACCGGAAAGTTTTCTTTTGTGGTGTTCTTTCTTTGTTTGTCAGACAAAGTTAAATCAGAATTGCTTAAGAAATCTTGCTGAGTGGAAACACAAATGGCAAGTCCAAAAGAGAACTTAAAAACTTGCTGACAAGAAAAATTGCCGTGTGGAAAAGGGGACTACCATAAATTCTTGGGCAATTCGTGTTTCTTCGTTGTTCTGCTATTTTTCTATTCGTTTTGCGCATCAACGGCGTCGTTTCAGTTCATTTTTATAATAGTGGTCTTCATGAAAGCTCGGAATCTTGCGAATTCGTATTTGCGCAAATTTGCGTACGCCATTTCATGAACACACCTCAGCTGTTGTCATACGAGTCACTTCATACGAGGTTTACGAACTGAAAACGCATGGGAAGTTTGCGAGCACCGCGTAAACTCTTTTTGTATGGAAAAAGAGAACAGCTGATATACGCAGTGAAAACTTACGAGGTTTACGCGATATACGAGGCATTTGCGAGCTTTCATAAGGACCACTAATATGAAATGAAATGACAATATATGATACACATATAATTGATCGTCAACTCTTGATGTGCATAAACGTGAACGTTAAGTTTATAAGGAAATTCGAAAGAATTTACAGTCAATTCTTCACAAGTGTAAACCGGGACTTGGCAGTGAATTCGATAGCGTAGAATGCGTTACATGGTACTAAAGAGATTAAGTCATCCAAAAACCAAAGGGGGAAATATACCCAGAGGCCGAAAAAAAGGTCATGTTTGCGCATTTTTTTAAGGAAACCTAAGGGATATTTTTTTTTCGTGGTGTCCGTGGCGTAGTTGTTTAAAGTGCGTGGCCGCTATGTCAACGAACTTGGAGACCCAGGTTCCAACCCTAGCAGCGACAAAAAATTATTTGAATTAAAATAATTTTTCTGTACGGCCGCCACCTCTCTGGAGACAATGGCAAACCTCAGAGAGTAATCAAAATGTAAAGCTTCATGGGAACGAGAACATTCCGTTCATCGCCGTTCGGAGTCGGCGTTAAACATGTAGGTCCGGTTCTCGGTCAATTGTGTACAAACTTAATAACATGCCTATAACTAATGAACGAAGCTACGAAAAAAAATCCTATGACAAGTACGAGATTATTATAAATAAAATAAGCCTGCAAAAAAATCAAAACGATCGGGACACTAAGTTATGGGAAATCTTGGTCACCGACTTTGAAAACATGGTTTCGAGAAACACGCGTTGGAAAATAAGGTCCAGCACTGCGCGCTCTAGAAGGCGGTTCACTGACTAGGCTATAACTTTGTTATTTTTTGAGATATCGACTTGAAATTTTCACCACATATTTTTGAGACTTAAAGCTGAGACTGAAAAAAAAGGTTCTGGGTATAAACCTCCCTTAACAAGAGTGTACAACAATTGCAGTATAACGCTGTAGAACTCTGGCACATACATATTTGTTTATATTTAATCAAAACCAAAATTCAAAATTAAATGAACAATTTCTTAATCACATCATTAGGAAAAAATATGTCACGTTACGTATCTTATTATGGCTTTTGTAAACAAACGAACATTATTCGAAATTATATCAAAATCAGTTGCATTAAAAACTAGGGCGCTATTCGCAGATTTTTGCTTTTTTATAGATGCTGACAAAACCTACTCATATCTCACCCTAAATACAAAAGGGGCGATATTTTCTGTTGCGTTACGTATCCCTTTTTATTGCTTTGTCTCTTATCCCCCATACCTTCTACAGCGTATGAAGATTGCTCTTATCCCCCATACCGAAACACAATGTCGCGAGTTCATACAACGGGTAGCCAAAAATAGAAAGCGTTGTCGTAGAGAGCTGAAATTTGGTATAGATGTCTAAATTACTTAAATTAAGACCAATTTTGGTTAAAATCGGATAAAGGACATGCCATCCTACCATATATCCTTAAACGAAAAATCGGTATAAAATCCGCAATAATAAAGGAATTGTAATACAATTCGTCAGAGATATTTGTAATACTAACAGAAAAAAATTTATAAAATATTTTAAAATCGGGCAAAGGACATGCTCATATATACTGAAATTAAAATTCGCCGTAAAATCCGTAAAAACCAATCAATAACAATAAAATTTGGTACAGATGTTTTTATCCAAAGAAATCTTCGCTCGTTCGTGCTAGAAAAGTGCTTGGTTCTGACCAAACTGTTTACACTGCCGGGCAGTGGAAACGCTCGGTCAGACGAAAGTAGTAAATAAGATAAAAGGTCACTATATCGAAACTTGCGAAATTCTTTATGCCTGGCCTCGAGTGCGTCTTCAATAAGAAACCCAATAGGTATACTGAAATGCATTAATAGGTATACTGAAATGCATTAGGTATAATATCACACCCATGAGCCAGTATTTTTTAAACAGTCATTGGCATATAATACCATAAGTAATGCTCATTGTAAATTAAACAATCTGTAGTACACGTTCTTGGGTCACAATAGATGCGCATTTCCGCCAATGCTAGGAGAAAGGTATGCTCTAGGAGAAAGGTCATAAAATCCTTAATTTTGATTTCTCCCATCTAAATTTTTTAAATGTGCTGAGAAAGAGTTGTTCCAAGACATACTAAAAAATAAATAAAATCAAAGGTGCGGATATTTTTTATTGCGTTTCAAACTTTTTAAAAAATGTGTTATTTTTTCATACAAATTTTCGCATTTTCGCCAAAACATGCTCTAGGAGAGGTCATAAAATCCTTAATTTTGATTTCTCTGATCCAAATATTTTCCAAATGTTTTAAAAAAGAGTTGTTCTAGGTCATACTCAAAAATATATAAAAACAAAGGTGAGGATTTTTTTAAAAGTATATAAAAGTTTTCGCTTTTTCTGTTTTCTTAGACTTTTTTTCGGTATAGGAAATTTTTTTTAAACTATTTTTCTTTTGTTTTTACTGGCTATGATATTTTAAATATATCTCAGTTAAAGTTCTGCATATAATTTAAGCTTAATATGTAACGATTCTAGAAAATGTTCAGTACTAAACTGTAAAAACTGAAATTTCAATAAATTTGTTAGGCAGCATATAAAGAGCGTAACTTCCACAAATGAAAGATATTGAAAAATCGTTTTCAAATTCACATAATTAAGACTCTTAACTACAAATCTGCATACTTACTTTTCCCGATTTACGACGTTTTTTCTTGCGCTATTTATGGCCGTCTCGTAACACTGTGCGACACGTCGTCGGCATGTCGGCGAGTGTGAGAGCATTGTGTGCCGGTGTCGTGTCGGCATATGTGAAAACGCCCAATGGTGTCTTCCTAAATCATGGTATAATAATTACAAGGTAGCATTGACAGTTGCTTGGGAAAACATCTGTCAAAAAATATACACAAAAAGAGAGAGCTCACAATCGGCCATTGAAAACACAAACACTGTTGAAAACGTTGAAGTGAAAAAAAACAAGGACTTCAGCAGCTGCAGATATATTTTCGCAAACAGCTATATTTGACAGAAGATGTTTTCTTGTAGAAGAGAAAATAAGTAGTTGTCAATGCTACCTTGTATTATTATACCATGATCCTAAATTAAATCGTTTGAGTAAATTTAGCACTTATATGCTAAAGAGTATTTAGTACTCAACCCTGATATTTTCTTCTTTTTGACATTTTTCCATTTTGATGTTGCACTTGTTTTATTCGTTATTCTACTTACTAATTCGCATACATTTCTGATTTAACGAAAAGTTTTAGCTATACGATTTTGACAAATAATTTTTTACATGGTGTAGTTTTGTGTTTAATCCAAAAGCAGATTATTTGTTATCGTTGTAACGAAATTTATTTTAAATAATTGAACAAACCGAGGAAAGAAACACTATCAGAATGTCGCATAGAAATGCTTCTCATGCTGGAAGCTGGTACTCGGATTCAGGTCAGTAACCTGTAGCCCTTTGTTGTTGTTTTACATTACGAAAAATATGCACAAAAAAAAATTATTTAGTAGCCATTAGATCATGCAGACTAAGATTATGAATATAAAAAAATATATTCAATACGTGTTTGCACTCTAAAAGGTACTTTTATGTAAAAATAGGTGCTCTACATATGCCGAGAATGGATATAAATAATTAAGTCATATGTTAAAATTATGAAATCTTTATTTTCACAACATAATTTCAATACATAATTTCTGTTTTTTTAAAGAACGGACCACAGCTAAAAAGTAAAAGGACACATTTCTAGAGATTCAAATTCTTGTGTTGGATTGATTAGTTAACATTTCCGTTCGATTCGCGCTCATCCATCGTACGTTTTATTTCAAAAATTCGATCGTTGGAAATATCTGTGGCCAAGTTCACACGTTTTCCTAATTCGTGGATATCGTTTCTTTGGCGCTTTAATTCGTCTAGACCATGTTCAAGTTGTGAACACGCCTTGAAGAAAGCACTTATTTCTGGAATATCGCCAAATTCTCCTGGATGTTTGCGAAATTTATCACTCATTTCAGTTGTGAGTTTATCAACACTATTGTTGACATAGTTTTTGTCAAATAATCTCAGCAGTTCGTTGTTTATAGCTACCCTTTGTTGACTGTTGACATTATTGGTACTTAAATGCAAATCTTTGATGCGATTCTTAAGACCGGTAAAGTTGATAGTTTCGAATTTATCACCGACGGTCTGAAAGAGCTCATAACTTTGCCTTAAGTTGGCTTGCATTCTGCGAATATCCGTGTCAATATCATGTGTTGCTTCATTCTCTAAAAAGTTTGTTGGTTTGGCAATTTCACCCACTCCATCTTTTAAACTGACTTTTGGGACGTTTATGTTTGTTGCTGGCTGCTGATCAAAATATCGTTTTGTAGTATGTTTGGACTTTGAGCTGACTTTCTCTGAAACACTGTCATGTCTTGAGTCACTAAATGTGTTTTTATAATGAAGTGCGTAATTTTGAATGCAGCTTCTTCATACAATACCTGTCTCCTATAATCGAATTTAATTCCTTTCGTATATTTTCATAAAGAATGTCCGTTTCGTTAGTCTTTTTATCCATTTTAACGAAAATATGACAATAATTAAATGGCTTTAATCAAAAAATGTAATTTATGTGTATATTATAGAAATAATTAATTTATTAAAAATAGCTTTGATAGTTTTCTCAATGTGCTTAGTTATTGTCAGTTCATAGATTGCTGTTGTTTATAGGTAGAAAGTTCAGTAACTAAGGTAACATTAGTGGGTGGTTTACATGGTATTGTTTTCAGTTACGTATTTGCTTTTAATGAATATATTTTTCGTGTTACTCGATTGAATAAAACTCAAATTAACATACGAGGGAAGTCCTTCGCTTGTTATTTGAACTTTGAAAAGTGTTTGTATGATAAAATCTAGAATCGAAAATAAGTATTTTAGTGTCCCTTGATTTATCAAAGGCATTTGACACCGTAAATCATTCAAAACTGACCCAAAAACTTAAATTCAATTTTTCTAATACTGCTTGTAGGCTTATGTTATCATACCTGTGTGATCGTTAACAGTTTGTTTTTTTCAATGGTCAAGGATCTAGTCTGGTTAATATTGTTTCTGGTGTCCCACAAGGATCTGTACTTGGGCCACTTCTCTTCATGTTGTATATGAATGATATTGTTAGCGTCCTCGATCCGAATACGTGTAAACCATTTATTTTTGCTGATGACATACAATTGTTGTTTTCAGGTGAAGTTCAGTTTTCAGATGTTCTCGAGTCTGTAGTCAACTTTAACCTATCTCATGTTTCTTCATGGACGTCTGAAAATTGCTTAACCATAAATTCGAATAAAACAAAGTTTATACAAATTAATCCTACTAGGTTGGTTGTGGATCAATTAGACATTCGGCTACATAATAAGCAGATACAATATGTTGAAAACATTAGATGTCTTGGTGTTATTATTGATGCAAACTTAAATTTTGACAAACATATTGTTTCTTTAAGCTCCAAAATTGGAGTTACTTTAAGAAAGCTTTATAGCACAAACATGTATTTACCGTTTAATGTTAAATATAAAGTTGGTCATGCTTTACTTATGTCAAGTATAACGTATTGTGTTGAAGTGTTTTCCGGTACTTTTGCCTACAATATAAAGAAAATTGAAGTAATTGTGAATAATATTGTACGTTTTGTCTATGGAGTTCGCAGACGTGATCACATATCTGATTATACTCATAAGTTTTTGAAATGCTCTTTTAAAAATTTTATAAGTATTCGGATATTGTTATGTTTTTTCAAACTTATAAAAACGAATCTGCCCTCTTACTTGTTTCAGAAATTTAAGTTCAGTCGGTCCACTAGGAATACACAAATTATTGTACCAAAAATATCATCTACAGTATTTGAACGGTCGTTTCTAGTACGCACAGCTCATATTTGGAATAAGCTTTCCATTGCTATGCGAACCTTTTCTGGCACTTCAAACAGTTACAAAATCAAACTTCTGAAACACATTTGAATACACAATAAAAATATTGATGACCTCTATAACCGTTACCGAAGACCTATCAATTTTAAATCTTTTGTTCATCTTAATAATTTGTCGCTGCTGACATGGTATATACCCTAAATCCAATAATTTTTAATAGTTCGTATAGATGTAAGGGAAGTCGTAAATAGGTACACATATTAAATTAGATTAATTAAGATATCTCTCGAATATAGATACATGCTTGTAATGTAGTTTTTGGCCAAAAAAAGGCTTTTGTATTAATAATAAAGAAAATAAATAACATAAATAAAATAAATAAAAAGTGCGGATTTAACTTTTACGAAAAGTTAAAGTTCTTTACTTTAAAAAACGCATCAAAAGTAGATAAAAACTTTAGTTGCAAATGGGAAAGATTTGTTTTCTCTGCCAAAAATTCCTGTAACTTTCTGGTCAAATTAGCAATGTAAGTCAGACTTAAGTAACTGAGTGGATCACAGTGAAAGTCATGCAATACTTCTGAAGAATTGATGTACCGGCCAAAGAAACAGTCTGTCTAGTCTGCTGTATGATTTGTTCTATACAACATTCTTGGCATCGAGCTCATAAATTTGTCTCAATATAATTGAATAAAAAAGGTCACATTAAATTTAACCTTCATCGGTCCCTTATTTCGAGAAACGAATAAGTTCCTTGTGTGTAAATTTTACACACTTTTTCAAGAACCATATTTTCATCGATGAATGAAATGAATGGAATATTGTCGTTAAAAATTATTTATTATTCATTATTTTATCTATTTTTTAAGAAAAAGAAATTTTTTAAAATACCAATCAAAATTCTATCTCGATTTGATGAACTTATATTCAAGAAATATCAGCTTGAAGTTGAAAAGTGTGTGTAAAATTTACACAAGGGACCGATTAAGGTTAAACTAAAAAATTTTTTTAACCCCCGGAAATACCATTTCTAAACTGCCAAAATGGTCTTTTTCCCTAACTTATATATTTTATGTCAATTTATTTAACATTGCATTCGGACTTAAAAACAAAATTGTTGAGCAGTATTCAAAATGTGGTTTGATTATAGTATTGTATATTTTAATTGTACTAGAAAAAGAAAGCCTGCATCTTATCCTTTGAAAAAATCATATTTTTTTAGCAATTTTTTTACATACAGCCATGGACACATAAATAGCACAAATGTCAACTTATTTTTTAAACGTTTCGTTTGAACCTAATAATGCATTCATTAACTGTAGTTATGATTTTTTGAGACTCCAGTGTGACGTTGTTTAAAACTCCGAGTGAGATGTACCGTTACTTACTTTTATTTGCTCAGGCCATCTCTTTCTGTAAAGGCATGTACGATCTGATGTGGTCATATAAATAGCACACATGTTAGTTTTTGAATAAAAGTTAACAAGATCGGGTGTTTGTAAAAATTTTAGAATTGTATTCAGTTAATTTCGCCGATTCTAAATAAAATGGGTCGCGGGAAACATTGCACTCCGGAAAAAAAGGTCTATAGCTCACGAAGTAAGTCGATAAGGCAAAACCATCTGAAATCGCGGATATTCTCAAAATTTTGCGAAAAATGGTTTATAATGCACTCAAGCTGGTTAAATCAAATGGTTGAAATCTTTTCGAGAATAAGCCGCGCAATCCTAGACCGCGTAAAACCACCGCTTCTACTGATAGACTTATAGTTCACAAAAGTAAGGCTGATCCTTTCAAGTCAGCAAAGCAAATTATGTGGGAAATAAAAGTAGAAAATAGCCCGAATGTTTCAAGAAAACTAGTATCTAGGAGACTACATGAAGCTAATCTTTATGGACGCATTAGCCGAAGAAAGCCGCTCTTAACAAAAAAAAAATTTAAAGGATCGTTTAGCGTTTGCAAGGGCCCATGTGAATAAAGAAGACCAATTTTGGAAAAACGTGCTCTGGACTGACGAAACAAAATTAAATAGGGTTAGACCAGATGGAAAAACTTTTGTTCAGCGCCCCAAACGCCAAGAGTTGAATCCTAAGTATACATAAAAATCATTAATACTCTTGTGGAGAGTATGGGACGAAGATGTCGAGCTGTTTTGGACAATTCGGGATACAGTACCAAGTACTAGTAAGCATATTCGTAAGCTCATTGTAAAATAAAAATAAATTACTATGTCTTTTTTTCAGAATCCAAATTGTGCTATTTATATGTCCACCTCAGCTAAGGAGCAATTTCAGATTTTTGATTCATTTTCTAATTTTTAATTCGTAATTAAAAAGTTGCTACTGATTTTAAGTTTTAATTGTTTAAGCTCAAATACCATGAAATAAATTCTTGTTTTCCTCTATATATTTTATTTAAATTCATGTGAAACACTCTACATGTATTTTTGTGCTATTTATGTGTCCACGGCTGTATATAATTTATGTGTAAATGTATTCCAACCTGAGGTAATTGTTATGTCTTTACCTCAGTACATTGAAGTTATTAAGAAATCGAATCCACCAAATCTCTATATCATATACCTTTAACCCTTTTGTCGTGAATATTGCCGAATTTCGAATTTAAGTTGATTAGAAATGAGGGTAGAAATTAAGAAAGGTCAACGCGTAGGACAATGACCTCGCCGAAATTCGAATCGGGTTGCAGTCAAGTGCGTTTCCACTCTACTACCGAGATCGGGAAACTGTTATTCTGAATAGGTCAATGGGTCTTTCCTAACCATTATTGACAAAAAAATGTTAACATACAAATATTTTGACTTATAGTAAAATAAAAAGCTTTGAAAAATGTGGTTATTTTGTGATAACTATTTGACAAAATTTTTATCTTTGTGTTTAAATGATATATT
Source organism: Pherbina coryleti (assembly GCA_943735915.1). Classification (NCBI taxonomy): domain Eukaryota; kingdom Metazoa; phylum Arthropoda; class Insecta; order Diptera; family Sciomyzidae; genus Pherbina; species Pherbina coryleti. The sequence goes on along the minus strand of OX030949.1, from coordinate 100,208,495 downwards.
GAATTGTTCATGCAAGAGAGCCGAATACTCCTATCGGCTCTTTATTTTCTTTTTATAATTTTCAGATTTATCTTGCATTAAATAAATATTTTGTTTTAGGTCCAGAACTTTCGCGACAACTTGATCGTTGGCTTGGTGCGGCAGAACTTTCGCATGGTCCAGCAAGGGCAATAATAGCGCCGTAAGAATTTTTAATTACTTAGTATGAAGAATGATAGTTCAAAATATTCATAGTTAATTTCTTTTCGACTTTTAGCCATGCTGGATACGCCTATTGTGGTGCATGCGGTGCTTTTGCATATCGTCAAGTTAGTCCAGCTGTAGTGTAAGTTTATTTTTGTATATAATATGTTCATATGTATACATTGTAATTTATTAGAAAACGTGTCTTTATACTTGGTCCTTCGCACCATGTACGCTTGAGAGGATGCGCTTTATCCGAAGCAAAAAAGTACAAAACACCATTATATGATCTCAAAATTGATACTCAAAGTACGTATTCAAATTGCATTTGAATCGAGCATAAAGTTCTTAATAAATGCTTCCAACTCTCGAATGCAGTTTACACAGAATTAGAAAAAACTGGGCACTTTTCAAGGATGAATATGAAGACCGATGAGGATGAGCACAGCATTGAAATGCATTTGCCATACATTGCAAAAGTTATGGAAGAGTAAGACGATTGGAATATTTAGACGTTGATAACCCGGATTAATACCTTTATATATATACACATCGTTTTAGCTTTAAGGATCAGTTCAGTATTGTACCAATTCTTGTTGGTTCATTAAACCCCGATCAGGAGGATTTATATGGCGGAATTTTAGCAAATTATTTTACCGATCCTCAAAACCTTTTTGTGATATCATCAGATTTTTGTCATTGGGGCCAACGTTTTAGTTATACGTATTATGAACGTTCCTGTGGCCAAATTTACAAATCCATTGAAAAATTGGATAAACAGGTGAGCATAAATTTATTCAAATTACAAAATTAACATTTAATTGACGGAAAAATATCTAAATAATCTGCCCTAATCTCAATTTCCAGTTTGCGTTGAAATTAAAAATTATATCATAATTTACTTTGTAGTGATGTTCTGCATTCCGAAAAATTGAAGTAAAGTTATTTTAGGAGTTCAGAATAAAAACGTGATAAATTGCATACTGATTTAATAAATAAAATTACTAGTGGCTAAACTGAAGTGTACTTACTTACTTACTTATCTGGCGCTTACAACCGTAAGTCGGTTTTGGCCTCGTATAAGAATTTCCGCCAGCCATTTCTGTTCTGCGCTTGCTGGCGCCAGTTGGAAACACCAAGCGTGGTCAGGTTATCCAACACCTGATCCTTCCAACGAAGATGTGGGCGTCCTCTTCTGCGTTGACCACCACCGGGCACCGACTCGAATATTTTTTTCGCTGGAGCGTCGTTTTCCATTCGCTCAACATGACCTAGCCAGCGGAGCCGCTCGATTTTAATGTGCTTAACTATGTCGATGTCAGCGTACAGCTCATACAGCTCGTGGTTCCATCGAATTCGGTACTCGCCATTGACGCAGATTGGACCGAAGATTTTACGAAGGATCTTTCTCTCGAAGGCTCCCAGAGTCTTTTCATCAGAACTGCTCAACGTCCAGGTTTGTGCTGCATATAATAGGACGGGCATGATTAGTGACTTATAGAGCGTGAGTTTTGTTCGTCGAGAGAGGGCTGTGCTTCTCAATTGCCTACTTAGCCCATAGTAACACCTGTTGGCAAGAGTTATCCTTCGTTTTATCTCAATACTGACATCGTTGAAAGAGTTAATGCTGGATCCCAGGTAGACGAAGTCCTTAACAACCTCGAAGGAGATGTTGTCAACAGTGACGTGGTTTCCAAGACGCTGGGACTGTTTATTTGTTGACACTAGGTATTTCGTCTTATCTGCATTCACTGCAAGACCCATTCGACTCGACTCTTTCGCTAATCTAGAGAATGCTGCACTGACTTCGCGTGTATTATGGCCAATGATATCGATATCATCAGCATACGCCAGCAGCATAATACTTTTGTAGAATATCGTGCCACTGCGTCTCAAATCAGCAGCTCGGATGATCTTCTCCATCATTGGGTTGAAAAAGTCGCACGATAAGGAATCACCTTGTCTGAAACCTCGTTTGGTATCGAATGGAGGAGTGAGATCCTTCCCGATCTTAACTGTGCTGCTGGTGTTGCTCAGTGTCATTCTGCAAAGACGGATGAGCTTTGCAGGAATACCAAATTCAGACATGGTGGAGTATAGATGATTCCTTATTGGACTGTCGAAGGCGGCTTTATAATCGACAAAAAGATGGTGTGTGTCGATTTGTTTTTCTAGGGTCTTCTTCAAGATTTGTCGTAGCGTAAATATCTGGTATATGGTGGATTTACCAGGTCTGAAGCCACACTGATAAGGTCCGATCAGCTGGTTTACGATGGGCTTCAGTCTTTCACATAGTACGCTCGACAGGACCTTATATGCGATATTCAGAAGGCTTATCCCACGGTAGTTGGCGCAAATTGTGGGATCGCTTTTCTTGTGGATTGGGCAGAGCACACTGAGGTTCCAATCGTTTGGAATGCATTCTTCCGACCATATTCTGCATAGAAGCTCATGAATGCATTTAAATAGAGCTTCGCTTCCATTCTTGAAGAGCTCAGCAGGTAAGCCATCGGCTCCTGCGGCTTTGTTGTTTTTAAGCCGAGCTATAGCTTTCAAGACTTCACTATGATCGGGCAGCGGAACTTCGACGCTGTCGTCCAAAATTGGGGATTCCGGGATATCATCTCTATTGGTGGGATTGTTGTCGTCGTCGCCATTCAGAAGCCTAGAGAAGTGTTCCCTCCACATCATCAGTGTACTCTGGATATCTGTCACTAGATTCCCATTTTCATCTTTGCAGGAAGAGGCCCCGGTCTTAAAACCATCGGCCAGGCGTCTTATTTTTTCGAAAAATTTCGGACCTCGTTCCTGTCACCATGCATCTCTTTTCTTTCACCTGAAAATGCGTCTCTCTTCCCTCCTCTTCTCTTTGTATCGCTCTTTAGCAGCACGCGTTACAACCGACTGCAGGGTGGCTTTGTAGGTGGCGTCTTTTTCTGCAGTGGCGTCGCGACACTCCTGGTCCTGCCACTGGTTTCGGCGAGGGCGGTGATAGCCAATCACCTCTTCGGCATCCGTACGCATTGAGTGGGAAATGTGATTCCACTGCGCGCATATATCGTCGATCGGAGGAGTGCTTTCTTGAAGCAGGAGTGAGAGTCGAGTAACGAAGTCTTCGGCTGTTCGTTTTAATTGCAGTTTTTCGACGTCTAGCTTTCTCTGTGCTAGATTGCGTGCATTCTTGGTTGCGCACAGGCGTGTACGGATCTTGGCTGCGACAAGATAATGATCAGAGTTTATATTGGCACCACGGATCGTGCGTACATCTAAAACACTGGAAGAGTGCCTTCCGTCTATCAAAACGTGATCAATTTGGTTGCGCGTCTTTTGATCAGGAGACAGCCAAGTTGCTTTATGAATATTGAGATGCTTGAATCTAGTGCCACTAACGACCATGTTTCACGCTGCGGCAAAGTCAATCAGCCTCATTCCGTTATCGGAGGTATTGTCGTGGAGCTTTCCTTCTACTAGAAAACTAGGGCAGACATTGGACTAGGGGGTGTGGCTCCGCCTACACAAGCACAGTTTTGGATATAAAATAGCTTTGGAAGTAAATGTCGCATAGCAAGGAAACTCAATATGAAGGGCTGTCTTCTTAAGCGTCAGTTACTTTGCAGCAGTACAAAGCATCATATTCGTAAACAAAAACTGCAATAGTGTTGCAATGCATCGTGTTCGTGAACGCATCCAATGAGCAATCGATCGCATCAGCATCGCATACTACGCAACACTATTATCGACGATGCATTGGCATTTTTATTTTACATGACGGCATTCCAGCTAAAGAGCTGCAGGAATGTATTCCTTTTGTTTACCATTCTATGCATTCTATGCAAGTATTCCATGTTCTCAAATTATTTACAAAGCGAAACGAATGAGTGCGAAACATCAATTTTGCAGAGCGAATAAATGTGCCATTCTATTTGAGAGAGTTATAATGAATATTGATAATCTCGTCGTTTGTACCTGTTTTTTTATGGAATGTATTCGAAGTATTGAGAATACTCTTAAATAGTTTCGGTGAATTTTGATGTTTGCTTCAGTGTTACTAAAGTGTTGTTTGCTTCTAATTTTGTCAAATACAATATACAATATACAATATACAATAAAAAACAAAAAAAAAATAAATAACTGGCCATTTCAGCCCTTGAAAGGACTTTGACCTAGCCTCTTATGATCAATTGTGTTGTGCGTGTTATTAAGTTTGTACACAATTGACCGAGAAATGGACCTACATGCTTAACGCCGACTCCGAACGGCGATGAACGGAATGGTCTTATTCTCAAGAAGCTTTACATGGCATTTCGATTACTCTCTGAGGTTTGCCATTGTCTGCAGAGAGGTGGCGGCCGTACAGAAAAATTATTTTAATTCAAATAATTTTCTGTCGCTGGCTGGGGTTCGAACCTGGGTCTCCAAGGTTCTTTGACATAGCGGCCACGCACTTTAACCAACTACGCCACGGACGCCACATACAATATACAATATGAATTTAAATAATGTGAGTTACAAATTAACAAACAAACAGACATAAATTTTGATTTTGTTCGCTATTATTAATTTGTCAACGAAATAATGTTCGTTCATAACAATATGGGAAAAACCGAGTTGGATAATATGTTCAAAATTCATGAAATTACATTTTGGTTCACTAAGAATTTTTACTTTTTCAATAACTTTTTATGTATTTATCTTAGTACTATATTTATATAAAACAACAACAAAAAACAAGATCAATATTTCAGTTTAGCTTATTCAATTTCATTCCGCTCAGCCATTTGGGAGTACTCTCAAACGAATACTCTAAATTGAGATTACTCTTTTGAGAGTATTGCATATACACAAGTGCTACATTCCATTCCATTCTAAGTGCTTCGTGTGCATTCTCACTCCATTCGTTCCCTTAATGTAGTTGCTGGAATTCATTTCGTTCTTATGAGAATGTTTTGAAACGGCAATTGATTGCAGTTGTGCAGCTCTTTAATTGCAGCAGAATTCGTAAACAAAGCAGTGTTGCCAAACAAATTTATGCAATGCATCGCGACTACATAACTAACTGGCATCAAGTGAGTCGTGATGGAGCATCACTGCTTTGCATAGGGATGTTTAAGAAGATAGCCAAGTTACTAATTTGCCATGTATTTCTACTGGAAAACTGGCACGGACATTGGGCTTCACCCATACAAGCCAAATTTTCGATTCAGAATAGCTATGGAAGTAAAAGTATCAACATTTTTAACTCAGAATGGAGTTACAACTTGCTAATGGCCTTCTTCAAGAAAACTGAGATGGTGCTGCCAGGTTTCAGCAAAAAAAAAAAATCCCTATTTTTGCATACAAATGAATTTTTGTTTTTTAACTTCGAGTTTCCCCGTTTTTTTCCCCGGTTTTTAAATTGTTTTATAAATAGCAATGTAAAGAAATAATAAGTTCATTAATTCACTTTACTAAAACTAAAATAAATACAAACAGGAAAAACGAACGTATCTATAAGAAAAATAAAAAATTAAAATTTTAAGCGATATTTTATTTTGACTCGAACGTTACGTTTTTGAGATTATAAAAAATTGTTAGAAATTATTTGAAATATACACATTGTTATACATATTATCAAACCAAGTAAACAAGAGTATGTGTATTATTTCTATTATAAAAAGTTAAAAATTCTGAATTTATTTCAATTGCAAAGCAATTTTTATATTTCATTAAAGATTTACTGCGGAGAGTTCTGCATTGAGAGGTATCGTCAAAAAAGTTTCTTATTTTTGTTTTATTTATTAATAGCTGAAAAAGCACTTTCAGCACTTGCCCCGCTATAAGGAAAGCAAAAAATAAACAACACTATTTTTTTTTTTAAATATCTGAATCAATGAAAAATATAACATCTTTCCAGAATTCCTGGATAATTTCTGATGATATATCTGAAAAATTTATATTTCTTACCGATCTATATTCTTGGTCGAAATCATTCCAGTCGGATTGATCCGAAATAACGTGTGAACATATTTTTAAGCTTAAAGTTTTATTTTTCATTTTTACTATCTATGAGTGGCCCTTATATAGCTCCTTAAAAAAGTATGGAAATCGTTTAAGTCTACATCAAAAATACTATTATGACTACATTAATATATTCCTTTCGCCTGAAACAATCAACAAAAGTCTTCAAAGTTAGTTCTATTATATCCATATATGACACATTCAGCTTTGAAAAAATGGCAAACAAAAAATGGATGTAATTTAAATAAAAAATTGTAGTTGGTTTTTCTAATAACCGATATATTTTTTCACTCGCTATTTTATTTTTAATTTCTCCGACCACACAAGCCAAATTTTTGATATTGAATAGCTTTGGATGTAAAAGTCACAGAAAATTGAAACTCATAATGGAACTGCCACCTGAGGGTGATGTCCTGCTACTGGGAAACTGTAACGGGCAGTGGACAGTGAGCGTGGTGTCAGACTAAGGGACTAATAAATGTTTTGAATTTACTTATTATTTTTCAATATACTTGCCGGGTGTAGCAACGCGTGTCGGGTTTCGCTAGTTTTTATAGAAAAATGCATTTTCTAAAAATAGCATAAAAAACGACTAGAGTAATTCAATACCCATTCTCAATCAACTAAGGCATTTTTTAAACGTAAATAATTAGATAAAACCTGAGAGTTCATTTTTAGTCCCAATTGATTCCACATTAACCAAACCATTTGCAATATAATCGCTAATTAAGGCATGTCTAATGCCTGTCCCAATTTCCTAGTAGAAAGACATCACCAAGTGGGAATTTCATTCTGAGTTTCAATGTTCTGATACTTTTACTTCCGTAGCTATTCTGTATAGAAAATTTGGCTTGTATAGGCGTGTATGGGCTTGTATGGGAGCTAAGCCCCGTTTTTCAATGTCAGAGTTGAACTGGGACTGAGTTTCATTGTTGCGCGTCATTTAGTTCTAAAGCTATTCCATTTCAAAAATTTTAATTGTATGGCCGGTGCTACGCCCCTATGTCCAATGCTCGCTCAACTTTACCAGTCAAAGGAAACGACTAAATAGTGAGTTCGTACCGAGTTTCATTGATGGCTGCTCGAAAATGCACCCCACGAAATAACGCTCCAAAACGTAAAACGAAATTGAGCCCCAAATTTGGGGCATAATTTCGCAGTGAACTTAAACCCCAAATTCTGTGAAAATCCACCCCAGCATTTATGAAAAATGAGCCCAAAAAAAAAAAATGAAAAAACACCCCAAAATATTTTAATTTTTATTTTTATTAATAATAATGAAAAATCACCCCAAAAATTTTAAATGAAAACCTGCATTGAGTCCTGCACAATTGCTCTACAAACAGGACATTTATAATTTTGAGCGTCATCAGCAAGGCATGCAGCTTGTAGCTTCGGATGACATTCTGAGCAAATTTTTAAATGTTTGCATGGCAAAAATAATATATTTGCGCATATTTCCTTGCATATTACACAGTAACGATAGTCCTTTTCCGTGTGTATAGACTCCACCTCATCCTCTGAACTATATTCATCATCAGTTTTTTCATTTTCAAATATATTTTCTTTTGGTAACATGTCAACACAAATACCGTTGCTCTCGTACACCATCTTACAAAGAAATGCGTCACTGTTATTTTGTTTTGATCTAATAAGAGAGTAGCTTCTTCTATCTGCGAGTTCTTCTTGATGTTATATAGTCTTCGTTTTTTACAAGTCGAACCTTCACTTTCAGCCAACTGTTCAACCAACGAAATGTCTACTTTTAAAAAACTCCTCGTCTCGAATTACTTTAACATATTTGAAAAAGTTCCCATTTAATAATTATCAAAATGAAAAAATGTTATTAAAAATTGCTCGATTTTTAATAACAATTCGCGCGATTTTTAATAACAATTTTTTGCCTGCGGCGCTTATTTCTTTTATTAAGCTAGGAAAAGTACTATTTGAATATGTTTACAACAAGGAAAAATTGATATTAAAAATCGCGCGATGTTTCTAAAGAATGCTTAAACCCTTCATTGTGTTTACTTACTTCTCACACATTTTCCGGGATGTAGTTCTGATACCACTTAGAGCATACATTTCAGCGCCAAGTACGTCACTCTTATCAACACAATCTTCCTTTATTTTGTTCAGGGCCTTCAACGAGTTAAAGGCATCATTCTCATGATTGTGTTCTACATAATTTTTTGCTAGAACACAATTGTCTACAGGTAAAAGGTTTATTCTCGACTTACATAAATCTTTCCAACACTCATATTTGACAATATTTTTATACACAGATTTTTTTTTATAAATCATTTTTTGATAGCGCACATAAATTAGCCGACTATTTATTTTTTTCTAATGATATGCTCATAATTCACTTTTTTTTTTAAACATGTCCGCACTATCCCAACTAATTGCTCAAAGTGATGTTTATCGTTTCAGCAAAACAAACTTCCACCAAATTGTTTACTTAAGTAACTGTTAAAGTTGTACCGGTACTTTGCTTTACATCAGAACTCGAAAATAAGTAAAATGAAAATAGGCCCCAAACAAAATTTTTGGGGCGAATTTTCATTTCTTATTTGGGGCCTAATTTCATTATGCAAAATTTTCCTACAGAAAAATGATATATAGCCCCAAAAACTGCAATTACGCCCCAATTTTTCTTGTTGTTTTCCGTACAATTTTTTGGGGCCTTTCATTTGTTGTTTCATTTGTTTTTTGGGGCCATATTTCCTGGGGTGCATTTTCGCAGCGCCTTCATTGATGTGTGGCATAATCCAAAAGTTGTACCGAAAAACTATTACTTGAAATTTCATAAAAATTGGTGTAGTTGTTTCGGAGTCTATACCTTACATACCCACCCACATAGTGACACACGTACATACATTTTAATATATATATTGATTGAGGTTTTAAAAAAACTTCTTGGTATCATATAAACTTTTTTGCTAAAAACAATGTGTAATGAACTATATAGTCCTTAGGAAACCACAACGATCCATGCATATGGAGAAAAAAAAACATCATAAGATTATATCATCAGAGCACCTTGTGAAGAACCCTCATGAAAAGAATGACCTATTACTTTACTCTTAAGCTGCTGCACAAAACAATTAAGAGGTCATCATTGGTCCCTGTTTGATTAGGTGATTTGTTGTAATTTTCTATCCTATTACTTCCTATTAGTTCCAATTCGAAAAATAACGGAATGCAGCACATCTATGAGCAGAAATATATTCCGATAGAGGGCAGAATATTTATATCTTTCTTGAATGTTATAGCATTATTTTTTCATAACATAACAAATATTTTTCTAATCTTTTTGCAGGGCATGGATATTATAGAGACCCTGGATCCGAACTCATTTACCGAATATCTTCGTAAATTTAATAACACAATTTGTGGCCGACATCCCATCGGTGTCATGTTAAGTGCCGTTAAGGCGCTACAAAAACAAGGTTACTCAATGAGTTTTAAGTTTTTGAAATATGCCCAGAGTAGTCAATGCCGAGACATGAGTGATTCAAGTGTTAGCTATGCATCGGGATCATTGCTATTTGAGTGTTAGTTATTGCGTTATGAAATATAAGAAGTATTCCTAAGCTGACAGGGATACGTTATTAAAAAATGTAAATTAATTCTTTTTGTAATAAAAAACGTTTACTTATCATTAGCGTTTCGTGCATTGCAAACAATTGCATAAAATCATACAGACATTGAATGAAAAACCGCATTCATGGGTACTTATTTTTATCCAGTGTACAACTAATGCAACCATGAAACCATGTTCATGCAACCGACCAACTAGATTTCACCGTTTTCAACAAGATAACCGAAAGTGAGGAGCCGTCAACTCTTATTTTAAACCATGGTGGAACCTCACGGTAGCTCAAGATAAAGTGAGCTAGATGTCAAAGTCCGAATTTTTCTAATGGTCATGATACCTTGTTATTGTCACGCTTTAAACCTTCTGCTATTTCAACGTTTTCTTTAAACTATTTCATATTCGTAGAGCGAATTGGCCTTGCAGCGAGTGTTTTCCTTGAATAGCTTTTTTTAACTGCGGGTCTCGAAGCTTAGCCTGTTTTTATCCGATTAACTCGCGTTTTTTACTTTAACAAAAAGATGACCTATTTTAAAATAGTATAAAAATTGCAGTTCTTATCAACAAATTTGGGCGGATTTAAATATAAAAAAAATAAATTTCATATTGATTTATGTGAAAAAATACAAAAATGGGTGTTCCATATCAAAACGTAGGTAGGTAGGGGTCCATCTGCCCCTCTGTTCAGAGTTATAAGGTTCAAACTGCACCACTGGAAAAAAAGGCAAGAATTTTTAACATAAGCCTGATTTGTGCGCACGCTCCGACAGAAGATAAGGACGATGAGACCAAAGACAGCTTCTACGAGCGCCTTGAAGAGGCCTATGAGCGCAGCCCCCGCCACGACATAAAAATCGTGCTTGGTGACTTCAACGCAAAGGTGGGAAAAGAAAATATCTTTGGTCCAACAGTCGGAAAGTTCAGCCTCCACGACAATACCTCCGATAACGGAATGAGGCTGATTGACTTTGCCGCAGCGCGAAACATGGTCGTTAGTAGCACTAGATTCAAGCATCTCAATATTCATAAAGCAACTTGGCTGTCTCCTGATCAAAAGACGCGCAACCAAATTGATCACGTTTTGATTGACGGAAGGCACTCTTCCAGTTTTTTAGATGTACGCATGATCCGTGGTGCCAATATAGACTCGGATCATTATCTTGTCGCAGCCAAGATCCGTACACGCCTGTGCGTAACCAAGAATGCACTCAATCCAGCACAGAGAAAGCTAGACGTCGAAAAACTGCAATCAAAACGAACAGCCGAAGACTTCGTTACTCGATTCTCACTCCTGCTTCAAGAAAGCACTACTCCGATCGACGATATATGCGCGCAATGGAATCACATTTCCCACTCAATGCGTACGGCTGCCGAAGAGGTGATTGGCTATCACCGCCCTCGCCGAAACCAGTGGCAGGACCAGGAGTGTCGCGACGCCACTGCAGAAAAAGATACCGCCTACAAAGCCACCCTGCAGTCGGTTGTAACGCGTGCTGCTAAAGAGCGATACAAAGAGAAGAGGAGGGAAGAGAGACGCATTTTCAGGCGAAAGAAAAGGGAAGCGGAAATACGTGAGTGCGAGAAAATTGAGATGCATGGTGACAGGAACGAGGTCCGAAATTTTTCGAAAAAATAAGACGCCTGGCCGATGGTTTTAAGACCGGGGCCTCTTCCTGCAAAGATGAAAATGGGAATCTAGTGACAGATATCCAGAGTACACTGATGATGTGGAGGGAACACTTCTCTAGGCTTCTGAATGGCGACGACGACAACAATCCCACCAATAGAGATGATATCCCGGAATCCCCAATTTTGGACGACAGCGTCGAAGTTCCGCTGCCCGATCATAGTGAAGTCTTGAAAGCTATAGCTCGGCTTAAAAACAACAAAGCCGCAGGAGCCGATGGCTTACCTGCTGAGCTCTTCAAGAATGGAGGCGAAGCTCTTCTTAAATGCATTCATGAGCTCCTATGCAGAATATGGTCGGAAGAATGCATTCCAAACGATTGGAACCTCAGTGTGCTCTGCCCAATCCACAAGAAAAGCGATCCCACAATTTGCGTCAACTACCGTGGGATAAGCCTTCTTAATATCGCATATAAGGTCCTGTCGAGCGTATTGTGTGAAAGACTGAAGCCCATCGTAAACTAGCTGATTAGACCTTATCAGTGTGGCTTCAGACCTGGTAAATCCACCATAGACCAGATATTTACGCTACGACAAATCTTGGAGAAGACCCTAGAACACACACCATCTTTTTGTCGATTACAAAGCCGCCTTCGACAGTCCAATAAGGAATCATCTATATTCCACCATGTCTGAATTTGGTATTCCTGCAAAGCTCATCCGCCTTTGCAGAATGACACTGAGCAACACCAGCAGCACAGTTAAGATCGGGAAGGATCTCACTCCTCCATTCGATACCAAACGAGGTTTCAGACAAGGTGATTCCTTATCGTGCGACTTTTTCAACCCAATGATGGAGAACATCATCCGAGCTGCTGATTTGAGACGCAGTGGCACGATATTCTACAAAAGTATTATGCTGCTGGCGTATGCTGATGATATCGATATCATTGGCCATAATACGCGCGAAGTCAGTGCAGCATTCTCCAGGTTAGCGAAAGAGTCGAGTCGAATGGGTCTTGTAGTGAACGCAGATAAGACGAAATACCTAGTGTCAACAAATAAACAGTCCCAGCGTCTTGGAAACCACGTTACTGTTGACAACATCTCCTTCGAGGTTGTTAAGGACTTCGTCTACCTGGGATCCAGCGTAAACTCTTTCAACGATGTCAGTATTGAGATAAAGCGAAGGATAACTTTTGCCAACAGGTGTTACTTTGGGCTGAGTAGGCAATTGAGAAGCAGAGCCCTCTCTCGACGAACAAAACTCACGCTCTATAAGTCACTAATCATGCCCGTCCTATTATATGCAGCACAAACCTGGACGTTGAGCAGTTCTGATGAAAAGACTTTGGGAGCCTTCGAGAGAAAGATCCTTCGTAAGATCTTCGGTCCAATCTGCGTCAATGGCGAGTACCGAATTCGATGGAACCACGAGCTGTATGAGCTGTACGCTGACATCGACATAGTTAAGCGTATTAAAATTGAGCGGCTCCGCTAGCTAGGTCATGTTGAGCGAATGGAAAGCGACGCTCCAGCGAAAAAAATATTCGATTCGGTGCCCGGTGGTGGTCAACGCAGAAGAGGACGCCCACATCTTCGTTGGAAGGATCAGGTGTTGGATAACCTGACTACACTTGATGTTTCCAACTGGCGCCAGCAAGCGCAAAACAGAAATGGCTGGCGCAATTTCTTATACGAGGCCAAAACCGACCTTCGGTTGTAAGCGACAGATAAGTAAGTAAGTATAATAAGAAATAAACTGCCTCGTATTGATCGAATATAAAATGTTCAAGTAATAGCTCGTTGAAATTATAATAAATTAAATTTTAATACCCATTAAAATTAAACTTCTTTTTAAGAAAAAATTAAAATCGGAAGTCGATATATTTATTCCCGTAAGGGTCCCCTTATTCTATCAAATCTACAAACGCTACAGAAACACTTGATATATCATTAGGGTCTTGAGTTGTAGGTAAGCCCAAAATGATTAGATTTTTGATAAGTGGTACCGTTTGGCAGATAAGAGCGTTTAAAGTTAAAAAAAAAAAATTGCAAAAAGACTTTAGACACCAACTCCCTTTAATGCGAATGAACAAGTATGATTTCTATAGCGAATATTTTAGACATTTCTTGACCAATTTTTTTTTTAATTTCTTTTTTATATTTTATTTTGGTAACAGATCTTCAAAAACAGTGGTGAAGTTTAACAATAGACTTTAAAAACTATTTTAAGTATTTAAATGAAAAGAAGAGATATCAAATTGTCGGAAATTCCGAAGTGACTATCCTTTTTTAATTCTGTTTCATTGATCGCAGAGAGAGCAGCTCCTAAGATCACACGTAATGGTATAATCAAGACAGAGTGTACGAGTATGCATTTTCGCTTAGTATTTTGAAGCAAAGTACATTAATATACAGCCCAATTCTGAATAGAATCTCACTAGCGAGTTTTCTCACTTTTCCCTTCCCTCCTATTCTGAACAAAAGCTCGAAAAAGTGGAATTTTTCGCTTTCCACTTTCCTCCTATTCTAATAAATCTTCGAAAATGGGAGAAATTTCGACAGTAAAAAAAGTAGTCATGACGAACGATAAAAAAAGTGAGAATGAGGACATTTGATGTGAGTATTTCCGCCAACAATTTGTTAGTGAGTTTGGAAGAAATGCAAGTATTTTACTTTTACTAAAGAAAATCTTCTTCTTCTATATATATAAAAATCAAATACGTGTGCGTTAGTCTTGCTAAGGCTCAGAAACGGCTAGGCCGATTTTAATAATTCTTTTTTTGTATTGTTTGCCATAACACAGATGTGCCATTAGAAAGAAATAAAATTACAAAAAACTCGAAGGAACAGTGGAAAAATTGAAAAAATTGAAATTGGTAATTTTGTATGGGAATTGCCACACTAGACTACTTTAAAAAGCCAGCAAATCTTAACGGCTGGACGGATTTAACTCAAATGCTTGAATCCCAGATAAGGTTATGGCATACTTAGTTTTGACCACGCCCCTTCTTCCGCCCCTTTACAAGAAACGCAAATTATCCTACTAGCGTACTTTTGTTAGCGAAACTGTTCGTCTAAATAATTAAAAGAAAATTCTGCTATTTTAACACCAAAAATATTCACATATCTTCAAAATTGCACAACATTTTAGTACGGCGGCTTTTTCTAATAACATTTGCCTTGATTCTTGTTGTCACTTTTGTCACGTCACAAGAAATCTGGTATTCTTGTTATCATGTGACGTAAGTTTGTGGAACAAGTGAAAATGAAATAAAAGCCATTGACGTACACCCTCCTATTTCTGCTTATTGCAAAGTTTTATTTTTTTTCAGCAAACTGAATAGTTAAATTAATTAAAATATGAGTTCCTTTGAGTTTTGGTTTTCAGACAGTGACAGCTCGGATGATGGCGAAAATTTAAAAATTAAAAGAAGAAATTTAAGGGATGCCTCAAACCCGATGAAGTTACCTGATGGAGTGTGAGTTAAATATTCAGACTTGGTTGTTAGAATAACAACTAGATTTTCATGACTAGAATTCTTACTTTTTGCCACGCTGCAGTAGTTCTAATTGGTAGACCAAAACTATTCAAATTGGTTGCCAGCGCTTGCCACTTCCCATCAGCAGCCCCCTTGTCTGTGAACTTCATCCCCTTAGCGAGCGATGGGTTTTTAGTCATAAAACCCACCATCTCCTCAAACTGTTGGGACGTTATCTTCACACTAAATTAATAATTTATTAATATATCTAACTAAAAAAACCCTTAATTATATATTTTTATTTACCTTTTTTGTTCGCTCATCTTTCTCACTTAAAAAAAGAATGTGAGTAAATTGTCACTTTAATTTGCTCAAAATGTGTACAATGTGACAACAAGAATACGAATTGAAGTCACAGTGACACGCATCACCTCACATGAGAAAAAGTGACAACAAGAATAAAGGCAATTGTGATATCTCGAAAACTATAGATGTTTTCAGTACAACGTTTTTTGTATGAAAATTCGTTGGTTGAGAAAAATAACGGTATACGAAAACTTTTGTGCTAATATTTTCCACGAATTAAGTGTTGAACAAATGACATCAAAAGTATTGCGATATTTCGAAACCTGTAGATTTTTTCCATGCAATGTATTTCTTAAAGCAATGTCATTGCCTCAGAATGAGAAAAAAACAATTGATATTTCAAATTTTGATTTTGCATGCAAATATCTCAGCCATTTTCAATCGATTTTCCCGTAATTTTCTTTGTCTGAAAGTTTAATTAAATAACTTTTGAGAAATAACAAAAGATTTACCGTTATCTCACTAATTCAATTTCTTATGTTGTTTTCAAAAAAACTCTAAACTATTCAATTTTTGCTTAAAAATTAGACCAGACATTCTCTTTTTGTAATTTTATTTTTGTTTTTCTATTTTCTTCTCTCACACTCTTTCATATACCATATCATTTATTTGCAAAAATTGCTTCATTTTGACACATAATTTAATTAAGTGTTTCTATCATCGAAAATCATGAGCTACCCCCTATGATTTTTTTGATGAAAATTACATTTTTCAAAATGTTGTTTTTGTATTTTTTATAAAGTTCTACAGCTAAAAAAATAATTTCTGTGAAAAAATTTTTCAAATATTTCAGAATACTCCAAAGTTATATACACAAATATATGTTTAAGCCATTTCCTTATCTACTTTATATATTATACATATTATTATTATATAGCTATATATAAATAGGTGTACGCAGAACAGTTAAGAAACATTTTCTCCCGTGTTTCTCAACCAATTTTGATAATTTTTTTTTAAATCAATAAGAGTAGGGAAAAGGAGTGCACCGAATATCTCTCAAATCAGACGTTCCATTCCACTGGTTACATTTGATGGGCGTTCAAATAGAGGCGAGGCACTTTTCATCAGCACAAGTTTACGGTAAACTTTTGAACTATAAGTCACAAATCAATGAAACTTGGTAAGAACTTCCTTCCTTGACAAAGGGGGGTGAAACACTCATACAACTCAAAGTTGTTATATCAAATAGCTTTGGAAGCATTTCTACTAGAAAGTAGAATAAGGGAAGTAGGGTACTGTGACGAGCATTGGACAAAGGGGTGTGGCTCCGCATATATAAGCCACATTTTTGATATTGAATAGCTTTAAAAGTAAAAATCACAGAACATGGAAAATCAGAATTGAGTTACTGATTGATTTGTGATTGCACCAATTTGTGATTTCCTGCTGGTGGTGCGTTTGGTGCTGTAAGAGTTCGGTTACGTTTGCATATGAGTGAATAAAAATACAAAAAAGAAAATAAATTTTTAAATGGTCGAATCTCGACCAAAGGTGACACTAGTAACTTTAAAAGAAGAAACAAAAACAAACTATTTTTGTATTTAATGGAGTATTTATTAATTTTTTTATTGAACGGAGAGACAAAATCTTACTCTCTCATCTCTCTCACTTGCAAGTTTTTTGGGTACACGAACAATTTGTAAAATTTGTACAAATTGTTAAAAACTTTTAAGTACGCGAACAGACCTAATCTTATGCATTACAAAAAGTGAGAGAAATTGGAGTTTGAATAACGGAAGTTTTTGAGTTTGCTTCTTCCTACATCCTAATGTCGCGTCCGTGTACAAAAAACATTATTGATTGTTGTCATTAGTGAAAAAACTTTTCAAATGCAAGTAGCTGTCAGTTTTTAAACAAGTGCATTGTTCTAGTTAAGAAATTATAATAATTGTATCCCGGCAAAATCGAAACAAAAATTTGAGGGTGCTTAAAATTTGTCGCGTCCGTGTTGAAATTTAGAATTTAAACTTTCTTTAACCTTTCTTTAACCTTCCGTAACCGTAAGTTACGATAACATTTTATAAATAAGACTAAAGTTAATATTTGATTAATGGCAAAAACATTAAAAGAATCAAGGAGTGATATGGGAGCAGTTGCCAATTCAAAAATAAATTTATTCCTAGATTCGCTAGCCATTCCTAGACCACTTCTTCATTAAAAAAAAATTAAAATAAAGCACGCTAAGGGCTTTTAATTTTATTTTTTCCTATTTTGATTACAGTTTCTGTTATGTAACTTGAATTTAACTTGTTATGTTTTATTTTCATTAAAAGTTGAAGTGTTCTAATAAACATTATTACTGTATTTTATTCCTTTTGGAAAAACTTGTCGCGTCCGTATTCGTGCAATTTCTCATTAAAAAAAGTTAAGAGATAATTCTCATATCTCATAAGTCTACGAAGAAAAGTTATCCTTCGACCTTCATTTAAATATATAAATATAAAAGAAAAGTTGCCAAAAATGACTAAATTTTGTATATTTCTATAAGAGCTTAAAAGAAATTTATATTTTTTGTCGCGTTCGTTTCATTGTATTATTGCGTATAACTTTGTTCTTTTTAAAATGTAGCACTCTTTCGGCGCGTTTGAACACTAAAAATACATATTGAATCTTTATGTTTCTTTATTATTTTTGACGTAATTAAAAGCGTGCGAATGTCGCGTATGTGTCACTGGGATATGCCCATATATCGAATTTCGTGATGATAGCTTGAAAATTACGGCTGTAATCGTGATCACAGATGGCAGACGGACATAGCTAAATCGACTCGGGTGGTAATGCTTATCAAGAATATATATACTTTTCTAACCTACCACGCCTCCTTATGGGAGTTGCAAACGGAGTGACAATAAATATACCCATCTTAATTTAAGTTAAACTTATTATACAAAATTATTTTTAAATAATGGCCAATTTTGGCCAAATTAATCTTAAACTGTTTGTAGTTAAATACATTTTACATCAAAATATAAAATGTTCCTGATTTTGACTTTTTCTAAAATATAGTTACTTAAAAATGGAATTAAAAAAGAACATGGAAATTGCCAGAAATTTGAATTTTCACGAGTTTGAACATTTTTTATCCGATCGATATATCCATGGTTGAATAAATAAGGTTGTCGCATGGGTGAGAGCGAGTTCCCAAAAATGTCAAATCGAAGTTGACAGCTCATACAAAATCTGAAAACGAAAATTGATAACATGAAAAGCCGATGAAGTTCTTGTTGTTGCTTTTCATTGATTTTGACAATTATGGGTACTGTGAAGAGAGTACGATCAGCCACGAGACAACCTTATTTATTCAACTATGGATATATCAATAGAAAGGAAATTTTATTCTCTTTTTATTAGTCATATACTACTCATTTCTATTGGATAAGAAATTAAAGCTTCAAGTAAATTTGAATGAAATCATCTCTTGAAAAATACAAAAGTACCGTTATCTTAAAAACCCTCGGATGAAAAAAAAATTATAATGATTTTGTGCTCTGGAGGTCCAAATAAACTTGCCCATATATGTGCCGTTCTTGGTATTTCCCAGCTGTAAAGCTGTGTAATAATGAGATAAATGCAAAAAAAATTCAATACCTTTTGTATTAAAACAATTTTAATATAGTTATAAGCAGCTATGGGCAGATTGCGCTCTTGGAGCGTTGAGAGCAAGAATTGAGAACAAAAGGTTATGTAGCAACATCAAACGCAACAACAAATCAAAAACAAAAGACAAACACAGAAACAATACAGAAGCTTTAAATGTAGTGGTGCCCATACCCGGTTATAAGCAATATTTCTCTTCTTCACATGGATCTATAAAACCTACAAAGGTGAAGGAAACTGAATTTGAACGCAAAGAAGAAATAGCTTAACGATAAGTAAATAATTAAGTTTGTAAATAATTGTGTTTAATCATGGTGTGGGGTCTGTGGCGTAGTTGGTTAAAGTGTGTGGCCGCTATGTCAACGAACCTGGAGACCCGGGTTCGAACCCTAGCAACGACAGAAAATGATTTGAATTAAAATAATTTTTCTGTACGGCCGCCACCTCTCTGCAGACAATGGCAAACCTCAGAGAGTAATCAAAATGCCATGTAAAGCTTCTTGAGAACAAGAACATTCTGTTCATCGCCGTTCGAAGTCGGCGTTAAAACATGTAGGTCCGGTTCTCGGTCAATTGTGTACAAACTTAATAACACGCACAATTTATTTTTTTTTTTAATCATGGTGTAATAATAACGTGTTAGTAAATTTGACACTTCTCTCTCAAAATGATAAATTTTTTCACCCCGCTGCTGTCAAAAACAGCTAATGGTGGATTTGAATGAAAATAAATCAGCTAACGTGCAGTCGGCCGAAGCTTAATGCCATGTCCACTTCTTTTGATGGCTATTATCAGTTGAGGTATTGAACATTCTTTCATGGCATTCGATATTTTTTTGAAGCAGTCGATGTGAATGCAAGACAATTTGCATGCTGGCCAAAACTTCATGTCGGTGGCACCTTCCAGCGTACGTTTTTGATAAAATAACAAAACCATTCAATGGTGTACTTGGCAAATGGGCGAAGACAACTGTAATAACTTTTTTTCAACACAATACGGCAGAATTAATTATTTATTTAAACTTTATTCGCACAATAACCTATAAAAACTATAACACATCATCATCTAGCAACTCAAAAAAATAACACAATTTGACAACTATCAACGGCTCCTCTCTTTCGCTCTCAATTTTTTGACAGAAAGAAAGCTATTCTTGGTGTTGTCAAAAATTCACTAACACCTCACCCATGGTGTAATTAACAAGGTGATCGTGACGTTTATTGATTTCCCTTCGGTTGTCAAAAAATGTTGAGAAAGTAAGAAAAAAAGAGACAAGCTGCGGAAAAGTGTCAAATCGCTTGCACTCAATAAAAAATTGTAATAGATTGTTTTGCAACTTTTGCTTGAAATTTACGAACAGCTGTTTTTGACAAACGTGGGTAAAATTTTTTTGAGATAAGCTAAAAATTCACGATCACCTTGTTAATTACACCATGACCTCACCTTATTATTATTACACCATGTGTTTAATGACTCCAAAAAAGAGCGTGTAAATACTTATGACACCAGAGAGCAGTGGCGGATCCAGAAGCTTCATTTGAGGGGGGCGATGCGATCGTAGTTCGTCAAATCAAATCAAAAGCAACAAAATATTCTATAAAATGTAAAAATCGTTTTGTGAAATAACCCGAAAATGCCGATATTTTAAAAACTAGTTTTTCGAATATATTAAATAAAAAAGAGTTAACCAGTTTTCATTTACATGAATTAAAAAAACATTTTACATAACTTATACAAAAATGAAAAGGGAAATATAAAATTTTTATGTTTACATTTTTGGATTAAACATAAACGTGCATAATTGTAATATATTTTTTATTAAGTCTGTTTTAATATTGTAATATTTATTTAATTAAAAAAGTATTTAAATAAATTTTAAATATTTACGTAGTCGATTTATGGAAATGCGTTATTAGTGCAAAATGACTCACTTTTTGGATAAATTGAATATTTTTTCTCTTAGTGCAATAAAGCAAGTCCGTTCAATCTTTCTTCTGTTGTCGTAGATCTCAAATAGGTTTTAATTCTATTCAATGTAGAAAATGATCTTTCAGCAGTTGCTCTACTTGAAGACAATGTTATTAAAATTTAAAAAAAGAGTATGACTAAGAGGATATACTTCAGCAGTGTAATAGTTGCATTGCACTAGTACTTGAATCATACTTTTCTCTTTCACATTGTAAGAGCCACATCTCCAACTCATTAATCAAAGATCTTTCTAAAACCTGTGAGGATTCTTTGAAGAAAATGTAATATGTTTTACAAAGTTTTCTCACAGCTTGTATAGATAATGTAATGCTCTTCGAGGTAATGGAATAAGGAAACAGTACTTAAAATTAATACAAATCGAAAATAGTTGTTGAAAATCGACTTTTTAAATCCATTATCACATTATCCAGCATAGGAATATAAACAGCTTGTCTGAAATATGCTATGGGATCTTTTACTGGATAATTATCGATTCTTTTGAAAATTTGCTACACTTGGCATTTTAATTTCTACTCTAATAATATTTGCAAAGTTTTCAACTTTTTTAAAAAGTTTCAAATTTTATCTCACAGGATTCTCGTTTCTTCTGTAATAAATTAAAAGTATCTTGAATCGTATACTGCGCTGAATTAACATCAATTTGAATTCTCTGTCGGTTCGTCTGACATGTTGTACTTTCCTAAACGGGTTTATAGTGTCAAAATGAAAAGAAAACATTCAAACAATGAATTATACTATACTATACTTATACTATACTGGTTATGCATTATTAAATAGAACTGTTTGCTTACGCTAAAATAAATACTCAGGCCCAAATGCTTTATTTTAAATATGTTTTGAGTCTAGCTTAGAGAACTTGTATATTCACAAAGCTTTGGGGGGGGAGGGCGATAGCCCTTATCGTCCCACCGTGGATCCGCGCTTGTCGGAGAGTAAGTTATCATTTACTAGTTTATTTTGTGATAAAACTTTTTTTGTTTACTTACATACTGCAGAGAATGCAACAACAAAAAATATTTCTTAAAATTATTTCCAACAATAAAAAAAACGAGCGAGCATTTGATATGTAACACCCTGGTAATAAAAAAGACGAAATGGCCATTTCAGCCCTTGAAAGGACTTTGACCGAGCTTCTTATGGTCAGTTGTGTTGTGCTTTTTGCGAAATGTTTGAATACAAATGATCGAGATCTAGACCTACAAGCTTTATGGCGACTCCGAACGGTTTATGTTCTCAAGAAGCTTTTCATTGCAGTTTTTACTCTCTGAGGTTTGCCATTGTCTGCCTTGGTAATAACCCTGGTTAAAAAAACATTTATAGTGATTAAAATCATCTAAAAAGTTTTAAAAACATTTGATTTTTACTACTGTATAGATGTACACTTCGCATTGAGAAATTTTTAAAATTTTTTTTCATAACCAAAGAAATAACTTTATCATTATATCCTGAAAAAACAATCCAGGTATTACTTAAAATGATTTTTCGAAACGAAGAATAATTCTTTTTAATGAAAATTGTACTAGGAGTAATGCAATTTTTTATTAAAGATTTTTTATTATTTTAAATTTATATACTCTGCTCTGGATTTACCCATCTCTGCAAATCACAAAATTATTATAATCAAATTAGATTTATATATATTTAAAATATTAACCGTGTATTCCAAAAACAGCTGTTTGGTCTTGTTGTCTTTTACTTTGGATCTTGGATAAAATAAGGTTATTATTTTTCTTTTACTTTGACATTTGGCGAAGAAAATTTTGATGTTGAGCTAGTAGCCGCTGGGAACAGGTTTGTGTCTAAACTAAATAGTAGCATGCGCTGTGGTTTAATAAAATTGAAGGGAAATTGTGGCTTCGTTCAGTTTACTGTTTAAGGTTTACTATACGTGTACATTTTTTTTTTTGTTTAATGTGTTCTTTACAGTTTTAATATACATACATATTTTTAAATCGATATTTAAAAAAAACAAAACAGGTTATAACGGTTGTCGTTAACCTATGTTTTTTAATCATACAACGTATTTGAAACCAGAACTGTATTTAAAAAAAAATATTTTTATAAAGTATTTTTTATGTGCAATAACCTGTATAAATTAAAAAAATAATAACTTCTTATATCTAAAATTTTTTTTGAAAACAGCTCGTTTTTGGTGGTTACACGTTTATTATACCTTAAAATAGATATCAATATCGTTTGTGTTTAAAACACATGTTTGTGGTTTGTGTAGCAGCTATTCGAGCCTAAAAGGCACTTTTTGAACAATGTTGGGAGTTCTGCAATTAATTGTGTGATAAATTAACTGGCGCTTGCTTCTCCGACTTCCTGTTACGGATTTCCGTCGCATTTCACGACATAGCTCCCACATGCTGGAAACCGATCACTAAGATATTACATATAAAAAAAAAGGTGTTAAATAATGCGATCGCTAATGAAATAAATTAATACTAACTGCAAAACTCGCTGATAATGAAGTCGATGCAGTTCGGCTCCTGTTGTGAAAATCTTGCCCATCAATCCATCTCCGCACGTCCGAAGGTTAACAGATTTCATTTTTGACCTTCTCTGGGAACTAAATATATGTTTTTATTATCAATCTTTTGTTACTATTACATAAATAAACTTAACTTACATTTTTCGACTTCCAAATAAATATCTTCTCCCGCAGCGCAGTACTTGAAGCAATATTGCTATTGCCAGAAAAATTATTTCCAAGTCATGAATGTTTATATATTGCAGCTTTGGGTACGTAAATCAGCAATCTATATTTATTTGCAGGGCAATATAATATGATATTATTAATATTAACTAAGATACAAAACTATACTTCACTTTGTACACACACCTAACCCACCTAATTATATAATTTTTACTTACCAAAAAATGCGTTGAAAGTAGCTCCAAGATTGAAGCCATCCATAATTCGGCACGATTACGATTTCCGTGGCCCCAAGATCTGAATATACAGTTTTGAAGAGCTCATTGAGAAAATAAGATTCACCGAAGGATTTATCGATATATCGATTAGTTATCGAGTTATCGATTTTTTAAAAAATTTTACTAAAAGAAGTTTTAATGTAAATTCGACTATATCTATGCTAATATTTGACCGATCGGGATAATTTGGGTATCATTCGATAACTAATTTAAATATCTTCAAAATAAGGTATAAAACAAACATTTGGTACTAAATCTAATTACACTATAGATGGTTTTTCGGCATGATATATATATTTTTTTTTCATAAAACCGTTATTTTCTTCAAAGAGTACGTAATAAAAGTAAGTAGAACATAACATATGGTAAAAGCTGAAACATTAACCTTTCGTTTGGTGTATAATATGTTATACTTGTTTCCCCTATTTCTACATTATTCTCATTTTTATATTGTTACTAGATTAAACAGAACAATCATACGGTTTTTATTTTACTTTTTAAACGTACAATTTTGATGTACTGTTGATAAACATCAACAACTTTCATCTTCATCACGAAGCACAGAAGAATCGCAATCCCATCGCACACCTATGTAAAATAAAAAAGAATATTCGAATCATATTAATTATGAATCGCATCGCGTTCTTTTTAAATAAGAGATACGGACTCTCATTTTATTTCACAAAAAAAAAAAAAAAGAAAAAAAAAAAGCTCAAGCCTGTGTTAGATAACACGGGCGCATAGGTCAGACGTAGAATACGTTAGTCATTAACAGCCTTATTCAATAGATTTCCTTAAACAACCTTTAAACGCTTGTTTCGTTACGCACTGTTTAAGGCTTTACGCAGCTTCTATGCAACCTTGCTAACATTGTTATTCATAAACATTTTTTCCTTTTCTGCTTAAGCCCAGTATGCTGTAGAAGCGGAAAGAAACTTGCCAAATGGAATGCATTGAGTTTTTGACAGCGAAAAGGCAGCGGAATTTTTTTTTCGCTACTTAGTACGCTGTAGAGGTGAAAAATTTGTTCAATGCTAGCAAGTACAACAACCATGTGGAGAGTTGAAATGTTAAAATTTCGCTGTCGATTATATGTCCGAGCATTTAATGGGCACCAGAATTTTGACATTTCAATAAGAAAACAGTTCGACCTCGCTTTACGCAACACTCGATAATCGCAATACTCAAAAATTTACATTGTTGACTCAGTAAACGCAACTTAAAAAAAAATGCACAATTATCGCAACTTACATTTGCGTACACTTCCATAAACTTTTATATTATTTATATTATTTGAGTTCTTCTTTTCTTGTAAAATACATTTTTGATGTACGAAAAATCTCTTAAAACAATATTTAAGGAAACAAAGTGCATATCTTAATACATAAAACCATAATATCTAGGATTCAGAGCCATAAAGCTTTATGTTTAGAAGTTTAATTGCGTTTCTTCAACATTAACTACGTCAACTGGCCGAATTTCTATTAGTTGCATTGAGCTAGGTCGTACTGTAGTTGCTTTTTTCTCCACACAAACATTTTTGACTCTACACTAATATTTCGGGTGTAGAGTTATATGCCAAGAAATTTTCGTGTCTACAGCATACTAGCCTTTATGATTGTAAGGTTTGTGTCTGAACTATAGAAAATCTCTACAAAAATTAAGAATTCCTATGGATTTACAATGGCCGCCGCATAAAAAAATGCTGCAAAGGGCGCATATGGATCATGTCTTCGATATTAAAAGAAAAGACAAACAAAAATCATGGTTGTATTTATTATGGTTGTCGTTCGCTACTTGGTCATTATACTTCTTCTGTTTCTCACACTGGTTCTGTGATGAACACACAGATAATCGTACTGCTCTTACACATGATGTTATAATACATAAAATACAAAGCATATGAAAATTAATACAAAATTTGAAGGAGTTCAATTTTGATTAACTTATAGAATCAAAAAAATTATATGTAGCAATATGATTATTTAAATACAAATCAAAAGAAGACATATTAAATATGTTACGACCATACTTGAATTTTCTTCAATGCATGCATAAAGTATTAAAAACTTATAATGAAAGTGACAAACATTTTCTCAAAATTTTGTGCTCCAGATTAACACCCCCGTATAACGTATTCTACGTTAAAAAACAATTGTGCAATTTGTAAAAGGCAGAGCCACTCTTTTTATAAAAATTAGGAAAAATATCAATATGCACTTCAGAATACAACAAACAACCTTTGATAAAAGTCTATCTGGCTCCTTTTAAAGAAAAAGTACATTTTGTGAAAGGCAGAACCACTAAAAAAAAATTATTCAATAACTCGAAAAAAGTTAGGAAAAATATTAATATGTACTTCAAAATACAACAAACCAAAGGCAGAACCACTAAAAAAAAAAACACAGGTGCGTCACTGGACACACGAGAGAAGCGAAGCATTTTCACAAATTCATAGATTTGATAATTTAATAGCGTTTTTTCGATTAAAATAATTTTTAAATTCAAAACTTTAAAATAACAAAGTATATATATCATATATATTAACCCTCTTCGGCCCTCCCTTAAAGCCCCCTGTTCAGTTGTAGGGAATAAATATACAAAAATCATTAATTTTGTTACAATTTAATCAACTTACAGGTTGTTTATTTTTAACGATATTTATAACGACCTTTAGTAGGAAGTA
Source organism: Pherbina coryleti (assembly GCA_943735915.1). Classification (NCBI taxonomy): domain Eukaryota; kingdom Metazoa; phylum Arthropoda; class Insecta; order Diptera; family Sciomyzidae; genus Pherbina; species Pherbina coryleti. The sequence continues at coordinate 100,182,028 of OX030949.1, read as the reverse complement.
GAAACAACATCTAATACACAATCCTTAGTGAATATTTCTTTTAGTTCGTTCGTTCTTTAAGTTCGTTAGGTCTTTTAGTTCGCATGGACAAACCGAAGATTCAAACCACAACTGGGTAAATTTAGTCTGCCGATCTTTCGTTTTCTTTGCTAGTCGTTTTCTTTCTAGTTCGTTTTGTTTGCTACTTTTGTCGGTTGGCTAGCCAATACACAGTCCTAGAATAGCCAACACACAATCCTTTCTTAAAGTAATAGATTAAAGTGATCTGCTGAAACATAGCTTTAGCTAATGTTTATCACTGAATCAACAAAATTATGAAAGAAAGGGTTTTAGCGTAATGGTTAGAGGAAAGTACCAACAAACGATAGAACTGTGAGTTGTGGGTTCAATTCCTGAAGCGGGCAAGAAATTATTTTTAATTTAACATTTTCTGGTTCAATTGATGCAAGCAAAAAACAATATCAATTCTAAGAAAAAAGGTGTCGTAAAAAAGTGTCGTTTTTTCTGACTTCACTCTAGCAAATCGCAGAACGAGGCGTAAAAAGCTTCGCTTTTTTGTAAAAACCAATGTTCCGAACCTTGGTTCGGACCAAACTGGACCGAACTGAAGAAATCTTCGTTCGTTCGGGCAGTGGAAACGCTCGGTTAGATGTTGTTTCTACTTCCTACTAAAGGTCGTTATAAATATCGTTAAAAATAAACAACCTGTAAGTTGATTAAATTGTAACAAAATTAATGATTTTTGTATATTTATTCCCTACAACTGAACAGGGGGCTTTAAGGGAGGGCCGAAGAGGGTTAATATATATGATATATATACTTTGTTATTTTAAAGTTTTGAATTTAAAAATTATTTTAATCGAAAAAACGCTATTAAATTATCAAATCTATGAATTTGCGAAAATGCTTCGCTTCTCTCGTGTGTCCAGTGACGCACCTGTGTTTTTTTTTCATTTCATATTAAAAACATTTTAAACATCTTTCGAATGACACCTAAATAATTCATATCAGACAAATATTAGTAAAGATATAACCGAATTTAAATATTGGTTCCGTTGAATAAACATTTTTTTGAAAATTCGATATCTCGGTAACTAATCGATATATCCTTCGGCGAACTTTATTTTCTCAAAGAGTACTTCAAAACTGCATACTCAAATCGAGGGGCCACAGAAATCGTAATCTCCCTCATAATTCCTTTAATCTGCCAGCACCGCTTTCCTCTTCTTGTGCAATTTCAATCACTTCCACATCGTCACTATTTCCGTTTATAAACTCGAACACTTGTGACTCACTGTTAATTAAATTACAATTTTCCAAATGGAAACACTTTTCCATCGCTTGCAAATAATTTCTAAAATACTTATTGCAGTTTAATAGTGATGTGTTTTCTATGATAGTTATATTGATAATTTTTGGATGGTTTCACTCTGTTGCACAAGCTTGTTTAGCGTCGCTACTATCGAAATAGTGTTTAATATGATAAACTTTTTATATATTTCTATGTAGCCATAAAATTGTTTTTTTTTATTTATTATTTTGGAGTTGATCAGCACAAAATTGAAAGTAATTTTTCGTATCTATCGGCCTGTTAGCAAATTTCTCAAAAGCAGCATTTTTACAATCTACATTTATAATGTTAAAAGTATATGAAATAATATTAATTGTACAGTAAAGTAATAAAAATAGTGCAGGTCCACCAATAAAAACGCTAGCAGAGCGGAAGAAGGAAAGTATATTGCATAAATACATAATTGTTGCTTAAATTAAAATATCCACATTAATAAATGTAGGTGTGGGGGGACCAAAAACGCCATGTACGCAAAAATGCTGCTGAGAATTATCGGTACAGAGACGGCACAGGTGGTGGGCCGCCCAAAAAAGTCGATTGTCATCAACAGAGGAGTTTATCTACGATCTAGTTAAGATGAAAGAGTCCGTTGAGGGGGTTGAAGGATCCAACATTTTTGGTGCTCCATTTTCAAATGAGACAATTCAAAATGAGACAATCACATTCCATACATTTTTTTGCGTTACGAATTGTTTGGCAAATTCTAACATGTGTTATGTTCGAATGAGAACAGCTGATTGTTCGAAAAATGCGAGCTCACAATAAATACGCGATAGCATAATTTTGCGAATGGGGATTCGCAATCCGCATGCGAAAAAATATTCACTATTTCTACGCGATAAGGGCGATTATCAATTTAATATTTTACTAAATAACATTACAAAACGGTAATTTTACATTGCCACTTTTTTCTGAGTGCGTGCATATGGGTTTTTCCTTGACTATGCACGTAGCCGTACGTCTTAAATATGAAGAAAAATATATAAAAATTATTTTTTTTTTTTAATTTTGGAAAGCACTTTAGTAGCACTATATTCAATGTAAAAACTACGCGCTGTCGATTGTATGGGAATGTCGAAAATGGAGATAATTGACATGACAGAAGATAGAAATAGTTTTTGTCAGTATCTATAAAAAAGCAAAATTCTATGAATAGTGAATAGAAAATACATTTATATTTTCATACTAAATATTTATTCATACTAAACTAGGTCGTAGCAGTCGCTTAGCAAACACTTACGCGTTTGCTAGCTAGCCACATAAATTGGTACGTTGTGGAGGCAATTGAGTTGAGTTGCTAGCAAGTTGTAGTGAATATTTCTTGCGAGTAAAATTGTTTGATCCTTTTTTGAATGATACTACTACGGAAGAAATAAGTAGAACATTTAAATTGTTGTATTTTGGTCCAGAATAATTGAGAAAATTGATCATAATGCACAAAGGAAATTCCTCTATAAATCGGCCACTTTCGCAATTGTTATAGACAATTTCAACAAACTCAGTTGAAATCAGTTTCTTAATGTTGTATTCTTCAATTTCAGCGTTTTTGTGATTATTCCCGTTAAAAATTTTCAAAAAATGTGTCCAAAAATTTACCGGAAGTTTATCGTTTACAAACAATTTGGTCACAAAGAAACAAATGGTAACAATAATGTCACAAATGCGGTAAATGTGTGTCAAACGTGATCAACTGCCACCCCAGAGGTCCCGGGTTCGAATCCCAGCTAGGCCATGGTCCTACGCTTTTACCTTTCGCATTTGCAATTTTCTTTCCTCATTTTCTAAAAAAAAAAAAAAAATAATTAACTGGCCATTTCAGCCCTTGAAATCAATTGTCCTTCTTATGATCAATTGTGTTGTGCGTGTTATTAAGTTTGTATACAATTAACCGAGAACCTGACCTACATGCTTAACGCCAACTCCGAACGGCGATGTTCTTGTTCTCAAGAAGCTTTACATGGCATTTTGATTACTCTCTGAGGTTTGCCATTGTCTGCAGAGAGGTGGCGTTCGTACAGAAAAATCATTTTTATTCAAATAACTTTCTGTCGCTGCTGGGGTTTGAACCCGGGTCTCCAGGTTCGTTGACATAGCGGCCACGCACTTTAACCAACTACGCCACGGACGCCACCTAATTTTCCCCACCTTCCTCATTTTCTAATCATCTGAAATTGAAAACTCATCAATATTTACGACTTGAAGTCGTAGTTGGTGGTAGAGAAGTTTGTGGATGAGATAGCCTTATAACTTGAATTGAATTGAATTGAATTGAATTGAATTGATTGCCCCTTCCCTCACACTACTCTACCCATCCACTACTCCATGCCGAATTAGTCAGGGGCCACATTACAGGGGGTCCAGTGTAAAAAAACGATGAACGCTGATTGTTGATAAAAAATTTGATTTGTAGACAGTTCTTCTAATGATACTCTTAATAAACATTCCCTGAACGTTTGTTGTTCTGTCCAATTTGTCTCATTATCTGGTTCATCACGAACGCTTTCCTTATTTGAATTAGTATTGCTAATTGTTGTGTTAAATTGTTGTTTAAAGCAGTGTGAACAAAAACCAAGACTCGACTTTCATCTCTATTCATCTAGCTCAGTACTCCCTCTTGATGCGTCTGAATGTACGAAACCTTCTAGTGCAGTTTGAATAAACAATATTTAGAAACATTTCTAAGTCTATATTACAATCCATGTCGCGATCAATATCACAATATCCTAGATCCTAGGACCTACAAATTAGAATATCGTGATATTGATCGCAACATGGATAGGAATGGAGGCTTAGAATTATTTCCAAATATTGTCGAAAAATTCATTTTATTAAAACTGCTAAAGACGATTTTATAACATTTATTGTTTGTTTTTTAGTCATAAATTGATAGAATCTGATGATGGTTTGATGCGTTGGTGTTAAAATCAGCACATTCTTAGTTGAAGCCACTGTTGCCAGATTGGGCGATTTATCGCTAATTGGACGCTTTTTTCTTGTTTTTGCGCTTAAATTTTTAGGAAATCGCCTGGAGATTTTTTGGGCGATTTTTGTGAAAACCACGCTTTTTCATAAACTCATCTAATGTGTGTGGGAAAAATGTTTGGCAATATTTGTAAGTTGGCATTCATCTTTCTTTCCTTGCCACATTCTAATGCATTTGTGGAACGTATTTTCTCCGTCAACAGAATGAAATCAGATAAGCTAACTTCAATCATTCGAGTAAAATGCTTCATGAAGGCTAAAAACTGTTGCAAGTCGCTGCCAAAATCCGATGATATGATTTCAAAAATGAATAAATCAATGTATGAACTAAACAATACTTCGAGAATTGACAAAACGGAGGAAGAGTCTAATATGGCTGAAGTATTTAATATAATGGAACTACGTTTTTTGTAAAAAGTTTTTATTTTTAAATTTGCATATTGAAAAATTCTAAATAGTTATTGTCTCTAAAAACAATAGTTATTGTTCTTTAACAATCAAAATTCTCGTGTAAAATGAAGATCTCAATATTATTTCAATAAATATGAAAATAAGAACATTTATATATATAATACTATTAACAGCTCTCAATATTATTTGAAAAAAATTTATATAATTTTTTTGTTTTTTCTAATATAATAAATTTCTTAGAAAAAATTGCGATTTTGGCGATTTTTTTTCATTGGGCGATTTTGGGCGATTTTTTTTTAAATCTCGCGCTTTTCTCAAAAAAGTTCTGGTAACACTGGTGAAAGCAATGAAAGCTAATAAGCCTACCAGTCACCAAATAATGAAAAATTATAAAAATTGCAATGTCTTTTATTTTACAGGGTTCACCAACACATGCAAATAAAAACATCAAACAATTTAATCTTTATGTATTTGCATCTATTTACAAACTTCATCATAGCAGTTATTTATTTTAGTTAGTAATAAACAGCTGTTGCAGCGAACAACATTCGCCTTAATGTTTTTGTTGTTGTTCCATGCTGTTCCGTTATTTATAGCGAGCGAGCGAAGCGAACGACGGATACATACAGAAGCAGGCAAGCAACAAACTGAATTAAACGAACATGTATCAAGCAAGAAAGATATGGATATTAAGGTGGGTCACCCCATATGAGAAAAAAAAATTTTTCAAAATACCGCCCCTCATTTGAAAGCTTATGTTAAGGGGATTTTAGTAGCATACAAATTTTTTTTTTAGGTGGACCCGAAATCTGCCCCAAATGGTCTTTTTTGTATAACTTCATCAGTTTTTATCCGATCGTAAAAAACAGTATGTCGTTGGATAGATCTCAACAAGGACTATAATTCGTTTTAATAACATTTTTACCTCCGATTCCATCTTTGACCAGATATTTGAACTTTTCGTCTTATTTCCTCAGTAACCCCAAAACTTCCATTTTTGTTTTTAAGAAAATAAAAGTTCGTAAAAAATCATTACACTTTTGTGAAGAAACTTTTTGATTCCATTCGTAGGAAAAAAAGTTACAGCGAATTTAATTTTCGGTCAAGTTTGGCTTCGTTTTTAGGATTTATCTTTCGGTTCATCTTCGTTTTCCTTCGTTCATCTCCGTGTTTGTTCGTTAGTCTTCGGTTCAGCTTCATTTGGTTTCGTTTTTAATACAAAGTTTCTTTAAAATCGGTCCAGTCGATCAGGCACTATAGAGTCATATATATATTATTACTTGAAGCGCCCTCTATCGAAAGTTTTTGAAACTTCTCATAGCCTATCTTTTAATCTTGAGTCAGGAGAATCTTTATACTAAATGCCAACAAAATTGCTCCAGCCTTTTAGCCTGCAATTTGTTATTGTATATAAAAACAAATCAACAAGCAAAACAGCAACAAGAGGAAAACCACACAATCTCACACACAAGTAAACAAAATATTTTCAATTCTAAAAACAAACTATCTGCTATACCTTGGTCAGGAGAATTGTCATTCTTTATTTCATCAAAATTGTTTAAGCCATTATATTCCAAATTAAAAGTTTTATTAAATACGTATACTTTGATCATTTTTTTTTAATGAAAATGAAACTTTACAAGAAAAATCCCTAAACTTTTAGCAAGAAAGTATTTTATTTCATTCATTTAGAAAAAAGTTACAACGAATGAAAGTTTCAGTGCAAATTTTATTTTTCATTATATATTTCGATTTTTTTTTTTCTCTTATCGCCCTGCACTTAGTTTTTTATATAAAAATTATGCTTTAAAACAGATGGTTTGCTTTTCATAAGATAAACTTTGTACATAAGCCTGTATCAGCATTCAATGACTTATTCTAATGTAATCGATAGCTGCTTCCCGCTGTCTTTTTCAAGCAATCGGCATTGCATTCGCTGCTGCAGTCTGTTCAATAAGTAAAGTGAATATAAAAAATATAAATAAAATTTAATATACTTTGCAAATTTTTTGAATCTTGGGTTCGATTCTTGATTCACGCCATGATTTGCATTAAGGCCCAGTTTCAATTTTTTTTTTAAAATTTTCGAATTTTTTTTTTTTTATTATTTTCAAAAACATCCTAATAATGTTTAAAAAAATTTCAGAATAAAATTCAAAGCCATTTAAAACATACTCCTTGTTGCAGTTCTATAAGACAGCTTGATTATTGGCTCTCATTACTATTTGATTTCGTTTTTCTCGAAATGACATTTTTTGAAACGGCTTGCACTCTAACTCGAAAAGTAAATGTCCGATTAACTTAAATCTTTTTTCATTTTGTAAAATAATTGAATAGGCAGTGCGTGAACCAACAAAATGAAATAAAAAATATTTTTTCTGCTTTGTATTTCATTTATAAGGTCCAATTTCGTGTATGAAAAATAGATTTTTTTTTCTTTTATGCGGCATTTTTTATTTTTTTTTTTTAATTTTACATTTTTTGTTGGTTCACGCACAAGACAAAACTGTTATAAAATTTTGGTTTTTTGGTTTTTTTTTTTTCATCAAATCACCTGAAGAGGTGATATCGTGCAAGCCGCAAGAGGCCTCATGTTCGCGACCTCAACTTTTACGCGCTGTATAACCGTACATATGGCTGCAAAAAAAACAAAAAAATACAAAAAAAAAAAATTGTTAATCTAAGACTGAAAAAAAAAAATTGTATGGATGTTAAATAAAATAAAAAAATACAGGCATTCAAACAAGCCCGTTTTTTTACTCAAAAAATTGAAACAGGGCCTTAATTTATTTTATTCTCATATTCGCTCAATAGAGCGGCAGTAAAAAACAGTTAAATTTAAAATATAACCGTTAGAACGATTTTGATGAAATAAAGAATGACAATACTCCTGACCAAGCACTAGCAGGAATATTTTGTTTGCTTGTGTGTGAGGTTGTGTGGTTTTCCTCTTGTTGCTGTTTTGCTTGTTGATTTGTTTTTATATACAATAACAAATTGCAGGCTAAAAGGCTGGAGCAATTTTGTTGGCATTTAGTATAAAGATTCTCCTGACTCAAGATTAAAAGATAGGCTATGAGAAGTTTCAAAAACTTTCGATAGAGGGCGCTTCAAGTAATAATATATATATGACTCTATAGTGCCTGATCGACTGGACCGATTTTAAAGAAACTTTGTATTAAAAACGAAACCAAATGAAGCTGAACCGAAGACTAACGAACAAACACGGAGATGAACGAAGGAAAACGAAGATGAACCGAAAGATAAATCCTAAAAACGAAGCCAAACTTGACCGAAAATTAAATTCGCTGTAACTTTTTTTCCTACGAATGGAATCAAAAAGTTTCTTCACAAAAGTGTAATGATTTTTTACGAACTTTTATTTTCTTAAAAACAAAAATGGAAGTTTTGGGGTTACTGAGGAAATAAGACGAAAAGTTCAAATATCTGGTCAAAGATGGAATCGGAGGTAAAAATGTTATTAAAACGAATTATAGTCCTTGTTGAGATCTATCCAACGACATACTGTTTTTTACGATCGGATAAAAACTGATGAAGTTATACAAAAAAGACCATTTGGGGCAGATTTCGGGTCCACCTAAAAAAAAATTTGTATGCTACTAAAATCCCCTTAACATAAGCTTTCAAATGAGGGGCGGTCTTTTGATATTTTTTTTGGTGACCCACCTTAATGGATATATTATTTTCAATAAATTTCTAAACTTAACAGAATTTTCAAATTTGGGCTTCTTCCGCACCTAATCTAAGATCAGTAGAACAGTTTAAAAAAAGAAATATTAAAATCGGTCAACCCATTTTCAGAGTTCTGCTCCTTTAAACATTCTTCATGCTAGTTGTTCCATGGGAGCTTCGCTCGCTCGCTCCAATAAATGCATAGAAATAAATCAATTAATTTTATAAACAAACAAATATGTTTACGATGCATACTGAAAACAGGGGAGCCCTACTTATCTTCACTTTCAAAAACTGAATGAGTCCTTAATACAGTAGACTTTCACAAATTAGAATCACTTCGTTCCACGGGTTCGAAACGTTCAGAAATTAGAACCAGGTTCTAATTTCAGAGCGTTCAATATTGAAATGGCAGGTTCTAATTTCTAGACAATTCGAATTTGTGAGAGTTCTAATTTGTGAGAGTGTACTGTATTGTGCTTGTGTTTTGACAGCTACTATCGAAAAATGGTGCGCAATTGACAGACTTAGGCCGTGTGCTATTCGGAAACTTTTCACTCGTGGTAGGAGAGAATTTACTGAGTTGAATACAATTTCTGTCTGTTGAAATAAAATTGTAATTTTTGCTGTGCCAAAAGGACGATGAAATTTTGACAACTGAAATGTTGACGTTTTAGATTTTGGTAGTGCGTTAGCACAAGAATTTAATTTAATTTGCGAAATTGTTGATATATATTGAAAATTAGGGATTCTGGTTGCTATGCTGTCGGAAACACAAAATTTTTAACTGCTTTACGATTCACAAACTCACAAGTGTTTTTTTTTTCATTTTTGCTTGTGTCAAAAATTCTCTTTCCGATTGTCAAAAATTATACTAGCCCCTGGGGCTACATGAATTTTTGACAATCATATTCACCTCACAAGTGCCAAATATTCTCTTTCAGACTGTCAAAATTTCATCATCCGAGTGAAAAGTTTCCGAATAGCACACGGCCTTATAGTATATATATTTTCTTTGATATGCTTTCAGACAGAAATGACTTGTGCGCTATGCAAGGCTAAAATTAAAATTATTTCGGATTTGAATATTCTTAATCAAGCAAATTTAACTGATGGCATTCATATAGAAATGTTAAACACTTCCTGTCTCGCTCTAACAGCTGTTTTTTTGCAGCTGCTGAAGTTCACGATACAATTATAATATATATACTATAATCATGGTATAATAATACATGGTAGCATTGACAACTGCTTATTTTCTCTTCAACAGGAAAACATAAACTGTCAAAAACAGCTTTTTGTGGAAATACATCAGCAGCTGCTGTGGTTGTTGTTTTTTTTCACTTCAACGTTTTCAACATTGCTTGTGTTTTCAATGGCGGATTGTGAGCGCTCTCTTTGTGAGTATATTTTTTGACAGTAGATGATTTCCCAAGCAACGGTCAATGCTACCTTGTATTATTATACCATGTACTATAATATAAGGTCTGTTTCCGTACGCACACTGTGTAGCTTGTGGGACACTATTTTCTGTTTCCGTACTTTCTGTGCTTAAAATGGGAGAAGAAGAACAAGCATAAAATCGCTCTCTCGAGCACACAAAGTGCACAGAGAGTGCTAGAACTCGAGACTTCGAGTAAAGTAAGAACAAGCATCAAGAAGAATAAGCATCAATAAGAAGAAGCAAATGTCAAATTACATTTCATAATTGTTTATGTTTTGCGATAAATAAATGCACAAATTGTGTGCCTAAAAAGAAATTTACGTACAATAAATAAATAATAATAAATAAAAATTAAGTAATTGTTCAGTTTTGCATTAAAAATGGCTTTTAATAATTTGAGTGAAAGTGTTTTAAATTTTGTGCTGCCGTCTGCAGTCAAAATCAGCTGTTTTGTGCTTGAAACTTACTAGAAGCTGTTTCCGTACTTTTGCAACTATCCTCACATTTCGTTTTTACTCTCTTGCACACATTTTACACAAATCTTACACAGTGTAAAGTACGGAAACAGACCTATAGTGTTTTCAATGGCCGATTCTGAGCGCTCTCTTTTTGAGTATATTTTTTGACAGGAGGTGATTTCCTAAACTGTCAATGCTACCATGATACTGCTCAAATGTGAAATTTTTTATAATTGTATCATGATCACACAAGCGCTGTCTGTGAGGGAAACACTATGTGGCAAACCAAACTGAGCACAGATGATAACCGAGTTGCATACATACATCTATGTTCTATGCTATGTTGCCAGAAAAGCACGATAAATAGTGTTTATGGTATTTTTCAACGATTGTGGGATGTGGGAATTCCCATGGTATTTTGTGGTAAAAATCTCTCGCGTGGGAATAAAAATACCACATGTGGGATATTTACCACGCGTGGGAAAAAAAATACCTCAAAATACCATAAAATACCTCAAATTACCACAAAATACCATAATACCTCAAAATACCTCAAAATACCACAAAATACCTCAAATTACCACAAAATACCTTTCAAGCATTTTATACGCTAAGAGCTTATCGAAATCAAACTACACAACAGAAGTTCACTTTAATGAAATCCACTATGAACTTTATAATAGCGAAATGTATAAAAATTAATTTATTTAAGCTATGAACATATCAATTTAAACTAATTTATTACGTGTATATTTTTATTTAATTAATATTTAGAAAAAGAACTGAATTAATATGCTTATTATGTTTTTAATAAATAAAGAACTGAATAATATTTAAAATCAATGTTTTTTATTGAATATGGTCAATTCTTGGTAATTATGTTATGATGTTGTCAGAATCAATTTAGTTTACTGCATTTTGGTATATTTTGGTAATTTGAGGTATTTTGAGGTATTTTGTGGTATTTTGAGGTATTTTGAGGTATTATGGTATTTTGTGGTAATTTTGAGGTATTTTGAGGTATTTTGAGGTATTTTGCGACTGTGGTAATTTATGGGAATTAAGTGTGAGAAAAAGAGAATTTTGGTGGTAATTTCATCTGGCGACACTGGTTCTATGTCCCATTACTATAGGAGTAATTACAGCCAGAAAATATCGAAAATTAAATATTTTCGAAACATAAGTAAGAAAGTTTTTCTAATTAAAATTTGAATAAAGATTAAAAAGAAGAAAAGCGATATTTTTATGGTTCATATAATTGTGACTTGTGTCGTCCGTGGCGTAGTTGGTTAAAGTGCGTGGCTGCTATGTCAACGAACCTGGAGACCCAGCAGCGACAGAAAATTATTTGAATTTGAATTAAAATTAAAAATTAAAATTGTCTTCCCTGCAGACAATGGCAAACCTCAGAGAGTAATCAAAATGCCATGTAAAGCTTCTTGAGAACAAGAACATTCCGTTCATCGCCGTTTGGAGTCGGCGTTAAACATGTAGGTCCGGTTCTCGGTCAATTGTGTACAAACTTAATAACACGCACAACACAGTTGATCATAAGAAGCTAGGTCAAAGTCCAGCAAAGTCAAAGGGCTGAAATGACCAGTTATTTATATTTTTATTTATAATTGTGACTTTTTCTGTTCAAAACTTTTTTAATAATTCTTATTTTTTTAATTTTTTAAATAAAGTCTTTTACCATTGATCTAAATCTTAAATAAGAAAAAAAATAAATAGAAAGACTAGGTTTTACTAAATTTTTTAAAATAAAATCTTAAACAAACTCTTAAGAAATCTCTTTTAAGGAATTATAAAAAAGACGGTGTATTTACGTCGTCATATTTCTGATGCTATATTTTAGTTTAGGCTTAAAAGAAGTGTTCATCAACATTTTAGATAAAAAGTTTCAAAAACGTTTGCTGTGTTTTATGGACTCAATAAAAGTCAATGAAAGTCAAAGCAGTTTTTGAATAATTACAATCTACATTTATTATTTACATTCACTTGAAACATCATTTACTGTTATTCTGCGTTATATGAAATAAAAAGCATTCCAATTCAAATTTTTTTGTTTTTTTATATTTAATTTCTTCAACCTTTTTCACTTTATATTCTGGATATTCATTGTATTCAATATTGAGTTGAAATAAATTTAACACATTTAATTTCAAAATACTGTTTCATTTTAGTTTGATGACCACAAATTTGGGAAATATAAAATAATATTTATTTTAAAGTTTATTTCTGTGGTTAAGTATTGCAGATAGTTTATACTTTAATGTTTTTTTTTTCTTTTAAAAAATTGTCAATTACACTTTGGCAATACTGCAACGGAAGTGTTTAGGACAACGTTTATCTTAAATTGACATTTCAAGATATTCTTCATTGGTAGTTGTTGCGACAGAAAATATAATATATGCAATAGTTCTGCTGTCCTTGCAAATGTCATGTTTGAAATAATGTAATGTGTTGTTTACCACCAACCATTGGCAGCATTTTTGCATGCACCACTATGACTTGCACCGCTATTTAACTGTGAGCACTGCTCATCACTGTCTGTTGTAGCTGTTGCTGATATTTGTAACGCGTTAATGTTTTGCACAAAGTTATCTATACATGCATTTTCATCCATGTATGGTGAAGTACGGTTACTAACTGAGGTTGTCTTATTTATGAGTAGATCATTCAAATTAATATGAACCTTTTGTTTTTCTTTAGGCGGGTCAAAATCGTAATTGAAACGTTCAAAAGATTCGACATCTCGATTGCTACATTCTAGTTCGTTTAAGTTCAATAGACTATTGGGTACAAAAAGATTGGTGTCTATATGAAATACAGGGAGAGACATTTGATAACATTTAGTTAAAGAATTTTATTTTACTAACCGTTACTGTATTCGTTCAAATTATCGCGATAATTTGAGGATGAATTCGAGCCATGTTCGTAAATGTTTTCGGAAGTTGATCTATTTGCATAAACGGGCGAAATTTCCACGCGATGTGCCAGAGGAGATGTTGAGCTACGTGTAAAATTGGAGTCGTTTACATTATGAATGGACACCTGCGTAAAAATGGTGAGAAAAGCATAAAGATAACGTGAAATGTTCGCTCAAACCTCATTATTAAGATTTTGTCCAGGCATGAGAGTTTTTAGGAATGCCGCATCGTCGTAACGAATGACGCCAGTGTTTGGAATGCCCTCTAAATAATGATTGAATCCGGTTATTGTGGGTGGTGGCGAATCATCGCCGCAGTTGTGGTTCATATGACAATCTGTTGTATCAAACAACGAGCTCATATTGCTTGAACGACCACAGTTTGCTGCTATTTGATTGCTGTTGCTCGCTGTCGCTGGGAAGACGTCGACGAATCCATTGTAGTAGTTAGAATGCTGATATTTATCTTGAATAGGAGATGTGCTTATGGCACTTCCACTTAAGAATGAACTACCACAAGACACTAAATAACGTAAAAAAAAAACAATGAAGGCAATAAATTTAAGACAAGATTATTAAATGGGTAAACAAAAAATTGTTCTTACAAGCATCTGAAGAATTCGTATTGTTTGGCAGTTCCGGTCCAAAATTAGTCCAATGATGCTCTATTGATTTCTGCTTTTGCTGTTGTGCACTCTTTATTTCACTTCCGATGGCCGATATGAATTTGGAAGACTGTACGGGGCGTGCTATAACAGCAGAATCACTAACCAATCCACCGTTACCTCCAATACGCGTACAACTTATACTTATATTATTATGTGGTGTGTCTCTTGCGAAATCGCTGGAAGCACAACTAGCTGGCGGCACTGATGCTCCACCGTTTCTAACATTAACTAAACTATGTTGCGTTTGATTCGGCATTGATGAGTTGGAGAAATACGAGAAAGTTGCATGATCAACAGCTGATGATAAATTTGCATTAACTGCACTTTGCTGCGTAGCTCTTGCCGCTTCAGCGACAGCTTCTTGTGGCGTGTAATAGTTAACGTTGCCAAATTGTCGATAATTGCCCATAGTCAGGCCGTTAGCTACAGCTTGTTGTAATGCCGGATTACGTATAGTGAACATTCCGTTTTCATTTTTAATAATTGCAGCTGGTTGATCTATTGGCAAAGAAGCTGCAATTGGAACACCACTTACTGTTCGACCTGGAAGTGTAAAAATATAAGTAAAATATTGACTTACATTAAGGGTATTCACTACATTTGTTAAGTACTGCTAACTTGCTAAACTAAGCAAATTTGCTAAGCCCTGTCAAAATTTTGTATGGAAAAGACTAAGCAGCTTGTTAACAAAAAAAATTAAATTTTAGTAAAAAAAAAAAAATAAATAACTGGCCATTTCAGCCCTTGAAAGGACTTTGACCTAGCTTCTTATGATCAATTGTTTAAAATTAAAGTTTAGTACTTGATTGTAAAATTAGCAGGTGCGATCACATTAACAGCTGCCAACTTTAATAATTTAACAACTTAGCAGGACGAATATTCGGCTTCGGCTTCGGTATTCGGCCGATTTTTTAACCTTCGGCTACGGCTTTGGCCTAAATAAATAGTCGAATATTTTGGCCGAATATTTTTGCTTTGTAATAACTAAAAATATTTTTATAATTCTTTAGGAAAATTTCAGTATAATTCAATGAATTCCGTTCCAAATTCCATACTTGAAACACTTGTTCGTTTTGTTTTTCTCTTTCTTCTGTTCTTCCATAAGTTGGTTTTCGCTCGTTGAAAACTTTATGATAAATTCAAATGATAAATTCAGTGAGTCCGACATATAATACAATTACAAGGTAAGTTCATTTTAAGATGGCTGCTTAAATAAGAAATTTTACCGCAATAAAGCTGAAGAATCTACCAACGTCAAACGAAAAAAGCAACAACAACAGTTAGAAAAACTAAAAATTAACAGCTAATTTTGACAACTAGCTCACCCTGCTCTCCAATATGACTCTACCTTGTAATTGTATCATGGTCCGACCGACATGGGTTGATAAGATCGTACATGTTGAACGAACTGGCAGAAAACTCAAACATTTATTTTTATCCGACCGTCTCATTTATTTTTGAACAGGGGCGCACCCAGAAAAAATTTTGGGGGGTATATATTTTTATTTATAGACTTATTCAAATTTTTTCATTCATTATATAATATTTAGAGTACAAACTCAATTATTCTTTTATTTTGTGCCATTGAATTTAATATGTCCTCAATAATAAAATTTAAATTAATTAAGGCATTTAATTTTTATGAAATTTTAAGAGATTCTACCAATTTTATATTACTTTCTATGTGGGGTTGCGTAATTTTCATACGAGATCGTTAATTTGCAACATTGTCTTTATATTTTAAATATAAGCTTATAGCATGGTATAATAATATAAGGTAGTATTGACAGTTGCTTGGGCAACGACCATCTGTCAAAAAAAATGTCTAGAAAGAGAGCGTTCAATTATTTCTTATGTTTTCGCCATTGTTTATGTTTCAGCGCTTGCAAATAGCCAAACATTTTCTTACAAAATATTGCCTATTTTATTTAATCAATAGTGAATTATTATTACTACAACGAAGATAACTTGTGAACTTTGTGTTATTAAGTGCAAACATAAGAAAAAATGTTGAAAACGTTCAAATGTAGCAACCTCAGCAGCTGCAGATGCATATGGACGAAACTAAAGAAGTTTCCAATTATTATTAAAACACCACGGCTGGAAAACGTTAAACACATATCACACATAATTTTTTCACAACTTTCATTATTATAATTGTGTATTTAACGCACATATTTTGCGGAATTTATTTATTTTTACATTCGTTTAATTCTTGTTGCACGAACAACTGTTTTTGACAAATGGTCGTTGCCTTGTTGCTGAGAAAATCTATACTTGTCAATGCTACCTGTATAATTATATCATGAGCTTATAGTATATCGAAATTCATAACGATGGCCCCAAAATCTATGCTGTAATCGTCATCACATACAGATATATAGACGGACATGGCTAGATCTACTCGAGTAGTGATGCTCATCAAGAATATAGTATGTAAGTGACCGACAGTAAAATAGACCGATATGATTGCACAGAGCCAAAAACCACGACATAAGATCACTCAGATCTCCAAATTGAGCTATTTTATTAAGTTTTTTTATTAATACTACCAAATGATAAGAATTTTCCATAGAGAAATCTTTTTAATTCCATAGAGAAAATCTTATTAAAAATTAACAACTACTATCAAACATTTTTTAATAAGATTTCTTATTGAATGAATGAAATTATGTAGAAATCTTATTAACACTTAACTTTAATAAGAAAATCTTATTTTTTCACTCTCCAAAGTTTAAGAAGATACCAGTTAAAACGAATAAGAAAATCTTATTGATCTGCTTTTATAAAATTTTCTTATTTGACACCCTTTTAAGAAGATAATAATGGTGAAAATGCTACTTATTTTTGCTTTCCTTGCTTTAGCTTTCAGTCTTTGTTGTGAAGTGAATTCCACAAGCTATCCGTGGATTTAAATAAAGTAAAATAAGGAAAATGTTATAATGAAAAATGATATTTGTGTTTCAGACATATATGTAATACTTCTATATTGGCAGTACACTCAAGGTACATTCGCCAACATTAGAGTGCGGATATATTGTTATATGAGCGAGAAAATATATAAACGAATGTACCCGAAGTGGCGTCCGTGGCGTAGTTGGTTAAAGTGCGTGGCCGCTATGTCAAAGAACTTTGAAAACCCAGGTTCGAACCCCAGCAGCGACAGAAAATTATTTGAATTAAAATAATTTTTCTGTACGGCCGCCACCTCTCTGCAGACAATGGCAAACCTCAGAGAGTAATCAAAATGCCATGTAAAGCTTCTTGAGAACGAGAACTTTCCGTTCATCGCCGTTCGGAGTCGGCGTTAAGCATGTAGGTCCGGTTCTCGGTCAATTGTGTACAAACTTAACACGCACAACACAATTGATCATAAGAAGCTAGGTCAAAGTCCTTTCAAGGGCTGAAATGGCCAGTTATTTATTTTTTTTATTTTTTTTTTTGTACCCGAAATTTAATTTCATAATAAAAAAATTCAGGAGCGGTGCTTTCATTGTCAAAAATTTAATCTAAAATTTTTGTTTAAATTTTTATGGTTTAAATTTTGCTTGCTTGAATTTTTCTTTTTAAAATTTAATCATATTTCACGCGTTGGTGTTATAATTGTTTTATAATGATGCGCACCTATGGTTTATGCAAAACAAATATGTATGTTTTGCTTTGTTTTGAGTTTGGGAAAACATTTTTCTTAAATATCGCCCCTGTTACGATTTGACATTTTCTTGAGTGTAATAATTTTCATATATTCAAATATGCTAATACTAACCATGATACAATTATACAAGGTAGGAGTGACAACTTACTTTTTTCTCACCAGTACCTTGCACCGATTGTCAATTGCCTGTATATTTTGTTTTCTATTTTCTTTTCTTCTTTTTTCGTTCTCTAATTTATACTACTTTTGACAGTTAGCGCAAGACGAAAGAACTGTCACTCCTACCTTGTATAATTGTATCATGATACTAACAACAAAATCTTATGTAGGCTATCTCTCTTTGATTTCGTAGTTGAAATTCATTGAAAATGTAGGTTGCTGCTAATATAGAAGTATTACATATATGGTTCCAGAACTTGTTTTCGACGTGGCTGAAATTCTCGAAACTCAAGCCATATTTCAATCGTGGGGGTTGAGTGACTCAATTTCGACTTTAATAAAAATGTACGTTGTGAACTCAAAAGAGGTTCTTGATGTCGCCAGGATATTGAGGATGTCGCCAGTTTCTTTGAAGGCCTCGAAGACGCCGGACATTTTGGTGACAAAGTCAAATTGAATTTAATTTTAACATATGTATCTAATATTCATAAATAACAATATGTATCTAATAATCATTTACTAATGCATAAATGTTAATAAAATCTTAAAAATGTGTTTTTATTCAAAATTATAGGCAATTGAAAATATATTTCTAGGTTAAAGGTTTAATAAAATTGAAAACAATTTTTTCGAGCTCTAGGCCAAGCATGTTGTCAACAAGACAACATGAAGAACAAAGAAGGCAACAACCAACAACCAGCTCGAAAAAATTGTTTTCAATATAAATAATTAGAGGCCGTATACAAAATATTAATATTAAATATTCTGGGAGAGCACGCCCATAAAAATGTTAAGATAAATGATTGGTTGTGTGTTTATCACATAAAAAACAACAAAGTCTTTCATTACAAAAAAAAAAAAAAAAAATGGTCTCCACGCCATCTTAGGTGTACCATCAGTTAAACTAACTGAATCCTAAAATGAAAGTGTGGAAAAATGGAGGAGCTAAGCAGCAAAAATAACAACAACTTCAATATGCTCTGATAGCAGTAAACCGCTGTGATCGAATTTCGAAGATGCACATGAATTAAGGCTATGCCTAAAAGTATGTTACGATCTAGGTTGTTAACCTTAGTACAGTATGCATCAAAAAGTAGATAAGAACTCAGTTACAAAAATTCCAGCGTTCTCTGCCAAAAACAAAATTCCGGGTAACTTTCTCGGCATATTGGCAGTATATGTAGAACCTAAGTAGCTTGAGTGGATCACAGTGTAGTCATACAAAGGCTACTGATGAGTTGGTGTAGCGGCCAATGAAACAGTCTGTATAGTCAAGCTGTGTGATTTGCTCTATACAGAGCCGTTGTTGTTGTTGTTGGTTGTTGCCTTCTTTGTTCTTCATGTTGTCTTGTTGACAACATGCTTGGCCTAGAGCTCGAAAAAATTGTTTTCAATATAAATAATTAGAGGCCGTATACAAAATATTAAGGTTTAATAAAATTTTAAAAGAAATCTTATTAAATCAATAGAATTTCCTTCTTAAATTTCAAAAAGAAATCTTTTTAAATCAATAAGATTTCTTCTTAAAAATCAAGAAGATAACTTTTGAAATCAATAAGTAAATCACATATTTTTGATAAGATTTCCTTATTGTTTTTTAATTGTTTTTTCGTAAAATATAATAAGATTCTTCTTAAAATAATGTGGATTGCATAATAAAAAATTGGATGAAAACCATAGAACAATTTTTTGATTTTCTTCTATTTTATTAGGTTGTTTTGGCTATGTGTGAACTACATTTAAATAAAGAAGAAAATTGCTTTGGCAGTCCGTGGAGATGTTTGATTGGGGCTGGTTAAGAGTAGATTAGTAGCCATAACTAATTAAACTGCATCTTAATTTTTCGTTAAGATTCTTAAGTTTTGTAGAAAACAAAAATTTAAAATCGACTAATATCCGGGTACTCGGGTATTAGTCGGGTAGTTCGAAATACTCGAAAATACCCGGGTAGCCTGAAAAGCCAGCTTGAAAAGCTCGAAAATCGAGAGTTCTAGTTTTAACTTCATATCACATTGAAGCTGCTGCGATAGCGGGACTTGAATTTACAGAGAAAAATTGCGTGTTAGAACATGTATGCGTATTAGAGCCCTGCATGAATATATTCGATAAACGAATATACACTACTTCACTGTTGTACACTGAAAAAAAAAATGTTTTAAAATTGACGACAATTGTTATTGATTTGAAGAATTTTGTGTTTAAAAAATATCTTGCAACAAATTTAGTCAAAGTAAGAGCAAATGTGTTTTAAACTTTTGAAAAACGATGAAAGAAAAAAGGCAAATTATGAACACATTGTGTTCAATTTTAAGTTAATATTTGTTTTTTTTAGTGTAGGAGTACACTGCAAGCGAATAAATGTAAACAATAGATTGTGTAGTAAAGAGAAAATCAGCGCATGAGAATAACTGCTAATTCGTTCTCTGTTCTCTCACAACATACTTCTTACGCTGATCTGAATTTGTGAGTTGTGTTGTTTTTGTTTCTTAATCGAATACTTGATAAAGAATGCTAATATTCAGTAATGCACTATGGTGCACTGAATAAATGTTAGCAAAATGTGTTTAATTTGAGTTGGTGATTGATGAGTTGATGTTAAAAGCAAAATCATTGCGATTTTAAATTAAATTTAAATAAAAAATATATTTTTAAATCAAATTGGATATTGATGAAATAAAAAACATAAAAAATAGTCATAGTCATTTTTTGTTTAACCCTTTAATGAATTGTAATTTTAATTTTATTGTTAATAAAATAGTTATTAAATTTTAATTTTAAGTTTTTCGATCTTAGGTAATTATTTTCAATAAAAAGATTAAATTTGTCGCAAAATGCATAACTGTCTACATTATTTAAAACATTGCCAAAACATACATATATGGGTCAATTGCAAAAAAAAAAGATACAGTAGTTTCGACTATGTCGTAACACAAAACGTAGAATTATTCAATTCGCTTTTGATGACATCTTTTTTAAAAATATTTATTCCATACACCTGAGGATATGACCTTTAAGAGAGTGCCGGAGAGGGTTAATATGTATCACCAACCCCCATTACTTTTGCAAAAGGAACAGTTTTGCCTTTGACACCTATTCCCTCCGACCACTCCTTAGGGGCGCTCCCATACAAATTTTATGCTTTTGTCGATAAAACCGGAAACTGTCCATAAATAGGTAGAAAACTTAAACAAGCAAACAAAATTTGTTCAATGCTACCAAGTTCAACAACCCATGTGTCAAAATTTCACTGTCGATAATATGCCCGGATATTTAATTGGCTGCGGAATTTTGACATTTCAATAACAGATTCTGTTAAAAAAGCATGCCCCTCAAAATTACTCAGTATTACTGGGCTACGCGAGTCTGTTAAAAACAACATGTCCCCAAAAGTATGCTTTTTTTTAATTATAAGATTTATGTCTTCACGCTAGATGGCGCTGTCTTCGCCGTCGAAAAAACCGGAAGCCGTCGATAAATAGGTAGCAAGTTTAAGCAAACAAAAACATCAAATGTTGGCTTTATATTTCATGTAATTGTGTAAAATTGATATAAGTTAGACAGTTCTAACATGAATTTTTGTCGCATTGAGGATCAAGCAGACCAACAAGTGCTAAGATCAACATTGTACGATTAGTACTTTAGGCCCACCAAAGGCTCAAAAAGTAATGTAAATACCGACACCTGATCACTATCAACGACCCTACTTACCTCCGAGAACGACGTATTCTACGTCAAAACGTACACAAAGAGGTTTTCATGTTTTGTTTTTAAAGTTTCTTAAATTTTCCCGTTAAAGTAGTCAAATTGAATGAAAATTAATGGAGAATTCGAAGTTGTTTTTAGTCCCTGAAAAAAATGATTTTTTCTATGGTTTTTATACGATTTTCCTAGTGAACGTCACATAGCAGATATACGATAAAAATCACTAAAAATTTGAAAAATGTTATAAATTAAAGCTTACTGTGATGTTTGTTAAGTTATTTAATCAGTTAAATAAGCTTTTGCACGAATCGCCATTTCAGTTACAGAAATAATTATTTTTAACCAAAAATACCTACATATTTTACAATTTTAACGGGAAGAAATTCAATTTTTTCTTCAAAAAGACATCAACATAGAGGTTATTTTCAAAGTAGTAGACTTGCAGCAATAAATAATAAAAAACTGTTAAATAATAAGCAATTTCAGAAAAAAACAACAGAGTGACGTTCAATACATTTTGTGTCGTTCAATACATTTTGTTGCGCTTAACCAAATAATGTAAATCAAATTGGGAATTTAACAAAAAACAGGTTTATTCTTTTAGAAAAAAAACAAAAAGTAAACATAAAGTATATAATTCAGCTATACATAAAATTTTCATCCCATTTTTTTTCTTTATTTTTTTACAAAAAATTAAAAAAGTCAAAAATAGAATTTGTATTGAAAATTTATTAAGACTTCACGTTTTACAATATAACTTCTGAACCCTTTAAAACCACATCTTCATTTTATGTCATTGGAAAGGTATAACCTAACGTAAAGACGTAAAAAATGAAAATTATAAAAAAGAAAAAAATTATAGCACGTGTTGCTGGCATGGTATTAAACTTAAAAAAAATGAAGAATGAGTCAACTTATTGCAATATTTTCAAAAATTTTGTAATTTTCCTCAAAATAGATGAAATAACTTTTCCAATGATACTATAATACCGGTAATCGGTCTTAAGTTGATTGAGCTACGTTGTCTCAAAATATACCCTATTTTGGCCACTAACAATTATTCTAAAAATTTATAACTTCGAATTTGGTTTCGAATAATTTATAACTTCGAAAACAATACAAGAACAATTTTTGAGCCAAATCGGAGATGATCAGCGCAACTGATCACTTCAATGGGCGATATCAGTTAGTAAAAACAAAAACCAAAAATCAGGTCAAAGTCAAACATAGGTACCATTCTTTTTGCTTTCGTTTATATTCTTCATTTCGTTCCTTATCTAGCTTTATTTTTTTCCGATATCTTCGTGCTCTTTCAGCAGGCGTTAACTTTGCTATTTTATTCTTAAATATAAAAAAACGAAATACAAAATGAAGACTTCAGCCGGTGGTGTGACATATCTTAAAAGTGACGTTCAATACATTTGCCACTTTTTAGTTTTTTTTCTTGGGAATTTTAGTTTGCAAAAATACAAAAACAAAATAAATTTATCAAAACCTATGAAACAATGATTTTAAACTTAGATTTTTTTTTATTTACTATTTTTGCTCTAATAAAACTCCGCGTGACGTTCAATACATTTTTAAACGTACTTATCATGATGAACCGAGAAAACACAAAAAAAAAATTTACTTTAATATTATTTAATCCTTTTAATTTTTAGAATTTCGTGAGAACTAATCGCTGCACTTTCTTAATATAACTTTCTTGTCATCTATACCACACCTAAATTAAAACTAACGAAGCGAAAAAAAGGGACGTTCAATACAATGCACGGGGACTAAATGTAAATCGAAAGCCAAATTCGCGATGACAATGTTTTGAGAATAACAACAAAATAAAACATAAGAAATAAATGCTATCATTACAAAAAAGTTATTATTTGTTAAATTTTTGCATTGTTTTCAACCTTTTTTTCACGTTTTTCATTAAAAAGTGTAACTGGGAACACATGCTTTTGTATTAAGGGGGGAGGGGGGGGGGTAAGGTTTGACAATTTTTTTTATTTTTGTTTCTAAAAGTACAACATCTGAAGAATATTGTGTTAAATTTTTAGTTCATTCGGAGCAAAACTAACGAAGTTACAGTAGGTTGAATGACCGTACCTCCAACTAGTGTTGCTTTGTGTACAAAACTTTAAATCGATTTTCCCAAACATGTTATTTTTAAAGTCGGTGACCAGCCTACAGAAAAAACTACTGAACCGATTGTTTTGAAATTTTTTACACATATTCTACATGTAAGTAGCTCTCAAGTGACGTCGAGTTTTTTTAAATTTTTTTATTACTAACAATTTTACAATAACAAATAGGTAGATTTTTTGTCAAAAATCGTCATTTTGGCTTTGAAATGGTGCCAAAAATTGAAAAATTTTAAAAAAACTCGACTTCACTGGAGAGATAAAGTAATAAACTAAAGAAAGCATATAGATTTTTTGGGTTCAGATGATCCAGTGATGCTGTAGGCTGGTCACCTCACAAAGACTTTTTTTCGAGGCATCTGCGGAGATCTTCAATAAATCCGTTATTTCTCACGATTGTATCACGAGAGAGTACGATCAGCCACGACCCAGGTGCGAACCCCAGCAGCGACAGAAAATTATTTGAATTAAAATAATTTTTCTGCAGACAATGGCAAACCTCAGAGAGTATTCAAAATGCCATGTAAAGCTTCTTGAGAACAAGAACATTCCGTTCATCGCCGTTCGGAGTCGGCGTTAAGCCTGTAGGTCCATTTCTCGGTCAATTGTGTACAAACTTAATAACACGCACAGCACAATTGATCATAAGAAGCTAGGTCAAAGTCCTTTCAAGGGCTGAAATGGCCAGTTATTTATTTATTTATTATTTTTTTTTTTTATTTAAAATAAAATTCAAATATATGACTGTCAGCTTTACTGTAAAATGGTAACGTAGAAAACGGTCACATAGAAAACGAAATTAAAATTATTCATACAAAACATGACTTTTTTCAAAAATCACAAATTATGGCAAAAGTAATATATTTGATATTCAATATATTTGATATTATTTTCGTCCTTGTTAGGATGTTTATTAGAGTGTAACGAAAGGTATGGAAGTAAAAAAATCTTCAAGAGCTTCATTTATTTTTGAAAACTACGCGAAAAAAGTAAATTTCTGCATCTTTATTTTTTTCTATGACATAATTTTTGACTGTGCCCGACGAGGGTTGTTTATATTTCATTGTCAGACTTATTTTTTTTTTTCTGAAATCCAAAAAAATTAGGAGCTCAAGGTTTTGATGCAAACGTAATTCTACGCATAAATAACAACTTGTCAAGAGTTCCCTATGATACCATGTATGCGCTAGAAGATATTCAGGTTAAAAGATCACCGAAATCTGTCATTCGCTTATATTTCCGCTCCTCTTTGTAGGACAGAAAATATGCTCGGAACAAAATTGTAGATTATAATTCTCTAAAAAAATGTCATTGGGTACGTTCTGGAAACTCAACATGTATTATGTATCACTTTACGCTACTTTTGTGTGTCTTCTGAACGGTGAGTTACATTTTCTGTATACACAGATACAAAAATTTACACTTGTGCGCAAAAAATTAAATATTAAAGATATGAATTTAGAGATAATTAATATTTGTGTTATAGACGTGTAGAAAGCTTTGTTTGTGCTGTTGGTGGTTTGTTACACATTTTAGTAGACACAAACGATTTAAATTTATTATAAGTTGCTCAAAAATGCACACATTTTAACCAATAATTGAGTTTAATTTACCGCTTTGCAGCATCATGTGCATCTCTTCTGTATCGGTTATTTGATACACACAGTTGCCAAGTGTATAAACAACTTTAATCATATTACTTCCACTCATTTCTTTAATTAAAAGTAGTAAGTAATTAAAATTTTGATAAAATTTTCCTTATTTTACCTAATTTTGTGTTATTTGACGTTTTATACAAAAGAAGCGCTTTCAATTTCAAACATGTCAAACTTTATAATTGAAAATTACAGCATGTTGAGTAAATGTAGCGGAAAAATAAAGCGTGGCGAAAAGACAACATGTTGTGAGTAGCGGAAACTGATACTTGCCCTTCAGAAGACTTTTACTCAACAGTTGCACAAAATTGTTTTTGTGAAACAGATTTCAGAAAGAAAAAAAAAAAAAGTCTGGCAACGAAATATATATACCCTCGGGTGCAGTCAAAAAGTTATGTTCCAGAAAAAAAACTGAAGGCAAAGAAATTTATTTTTTTACACGTAATTTTCAAAAATATATGAAGACTATGAGTTGAAAACTCGTCCTACTCAAATGTTTATACATTAAAGCCTCCATTGGTTGCGCTGGCTGCAGTCTATGCATTGTAAAGAACTGTTTGAATTTTAAGTGCAACCCACTAGCCTAAGTTTAGGTGGTGGCATAAAAAATTAAAAAAAATAAATAACGGGTCCATTTCAACCCTTGAAAGGACTTTGACCTAGCTTCTTATGATCAATTGTGTTGTGCGTGTTATTAAGTTTGTACACAATTGACCGAGAACCGGACCTACATGTTTAACGCCGACTCCAAACGGCGATGAACGGAATGTTCTTGTTCTCAAGAAGCTTTACATGGCATTTTGAATACTCTCTGAGGTTTGCCATTGTCTGCAGAAAAATTATTTTAATTCAAATACATAATTTTCTGTCGCTGCTGGGGTTCGAACCTGGGTCTCCAGGTTCGTTGACATAGCGCCCACGCACTTTAACCAACTACGAGGTGGTGGCATGGTTGAATAAATAAGGTTGTCTCGTGGCTGATCGTACTCTCTTCTCAGTACCCATAGTTGTCAAAATCAATGAAAAGCAACAACAACTTCATCGGGTTTTCATGTTATCAATTTTCGCTTTAAGATTTTGTATGAGATGTCAACTTCGATTTGACATTTATGGGAACTCGCTCTCACCCATGTGACAACCTTATTTATTCAACCATGGGTGGTGGCATAATTTTCTCAAACAATATTTTGATTTCTTTGAACTTCGTCATTTTGATTGACAAGTGTGACCCTTATTTGTTGTTTATTTTCAGTACTTTGTAGTTGTATCAAGATGAAAAATAATTTTAAAATGAAAATAGTTGTCGCCTTACCTGGCATAAGATTGGGCTGTTGAATTGTTGCCGCTGCTGGCGCTCCAGTCAGCCCGCTATGAAACATTGGATTACGCAAAGTGACCATTTTTGCCTGTCCATTAGAATTAGCTTTTGATGCACTAGGTGCAGCAGTACCAGCACTAGCAGCAGAAGCTTCTGTTTGACGTGAACTATTTACGAGTTTAGATTTGTTTCTTCTTTTCTTGCTTTTGGACGATTTATTATTTGAGGCGGCTGCTGCAGCAGCCGCCACATTTGTCTTTACTTGCAGCGCATTCTTTCCATTGCTACCATGTGGCATTGTTTCTAGCATTATCACTCCACCACTTTGGCCTAATGCTGCTGCCGCAGCTACGCCAGCATAAGGTGCCCCATAAAAGCCAGCAACAGAGGCAACAGGAGGTGCAATAATAGTTGCACTCGGGTGATGGAATGATTGTGGCAGTTGGTGCTGCGGCGGTTGTAATGGCTTGGCAAGCTTTTTAATTGACTCTGATTTTTTACGTAGTAGCTCACTTTTGATAGGATCGACTTTAGTCAATGTTATGCCCGGAGGCAGAGACAAATTCTCAACTTGAACTCCGCGGTTCAACTGGTCCATAATGCTGACATTTGCAGCAGCGGAGTTGGTATTTACAGTATTTGGTGGTTCAGATGAAGATTGTCGCGGAGAATTCGACGTGGACAATAAATAATTATTGCATGCGGTAAAATTGTTGTTCAACTGTTGTTGTTGTTGTTGGCTGTTGCTCGAAATATGAAGGCCCTGCATCTGTTGCTGAATGTTTTTATACTGCTGTTGTTGGCATTGCTTAAGTGTTTGGAATTGACTTTGCTGATGCTTGATTTGTGTTGAAGGAATCGTAAAGTCGTTGGGGTTAAAGTAGCCCATGTTGTTCGGTATACCAGAATAAAAATTAGAGCTGGCGTGCTGTTTTTGGCATTTATGTTTGTTGCGTAGTGCTTGTTTTTGAGCTCGTTTAGATAATGGTTTAGGTAATGGTGGTTCCGATTTGCTACTTGTTTGTTTTACCGGATTAGTGACATGATTGCGATTTGAGTTACGGTTATTGCTACGGTTGCTATGAGTGTTCGTATTGAAAGAACTAGGTGGCGGGTTTGAAGACGACGATGTCTGCATGCTTGCTGCTGAACGTTGATTGGTAGTGCGGTCATAGCGTGATGAGCCAACTGAGCTTCGCTTATTCGTAGTTGACTGCTGCTGGCTGGTTGGACGTTGTTGAGTGACACTTTTTCCACGTAGTTCACTTGGTAGCTGCTTGGTAAAAGTTTGTGACTGTGGCTGCTTGTGTTGTTGTTCTTGAGATTGCTGTCTCGACGCTACATGCTTATTCGAACTTTGCGATTTTTGCGCTTCAACTTTTGTTTGCGCCGACTTGGATGTTTCGCGTTTATTATTTTCACTGCGCTGCGCACGCTTTTCAGCTGAACTCGATGCTCTAACTTGTGACCGATTCTTATTCTCTTGTTTTTCCACAGCCTCGATTATATCTTTTTTAAGTTGTTCCCTTTTTTGCGCTTTATTTTTAGAAACTTTCAGCACACTTATTTCATTTTTTATTTGTTTTACTTCAACCACGGCTACAGCACTTCCTTCAGCTTCCTCCTCTTCACCAGAAGACAAGCACATTTCAGAATCTGATGAAAAGTCTTGCATATGTAATGATTTAAATGGATTGTTGTCAAATTGTCCATTGTCAATAAATTTATGACGTTTTGATTTTTTCTTTTTGACAATTGAAATTGTTTCTAATTCAAATGGTGGCGGCGGTGGTTCAATTTCCTGTATTACCGTCTGATTGGGCGTCGGTGTTAAAATCTTTTTAGCATTTTGTTTGTCTTTTTTAGTCTGCTTTGGAATTGGCATTTGTTGCGTATTTCTTAATTTGAGCTGTGATGTCGGTGCTTGCCTGCATTTGGAATTATCGCGTGTATTTTCTTGGCTGCTCAACGATACGCTCGATGATTGTATTGCTGCAGAATAAGAGGTTGCCGATGAAGAGCGCCGCTGGGTAGATGTAGTTGAAGAAGCAGAAGCCAACAATTCGGCTACATCGGTGGTCGTTGAGGTGGTTATAGCTGCTTTGACGATTTTTTTTTTCTTCTTGGACTTGATAGTAGCAAGTTTTTCTACAGATTCTATTAGCTGTTTTTCATTAATTTTTACTTTAGATTTTGTTTTCGCTGTTTTAGCTGCAGCTTCTGCCTCTATTTGTTTTTGCAGTTCGAGTTCTTCTTCTAACAGCTTTTGATTTTTAGCCTTGATAGCATCCTCCGCTTCATCAGCTGCCTTTAAGGCTAGTCGACGACGCTCCTTTTTAAGCTGTGTCTTTGAAAGAGGCGCTGCAGGTAGTGAGATTAGATGCTGGCTTGCAGGAGGGACATGAGCGCTCTGCACTTGCATTGGTTTCCCTGGCAATTGAGTTATTGGAGGCATGGTGGCTCCGTTCTGAAGTAGTTGGCCGTTAACAAACGTGTAGAGGAGTTTGTCTTTGTCTGGCGAGGTACCTTTTGCTGTGACAGTTACCTGTGGTTCTGGCACATTTGGCAAGTTAACGCGACGTATGGTAACAATGCGTTTAGAGGGATCATTGACAGAATTACAGGCAGCATTTGCGGCCATTGCAGCAACAACATCAGGTGAGAGCTGCTGATGTTGCGGTGGCGCATAACACATTGGCGTAGGCAATGGAGGCCGTATCATGCCAAATGATGAAGGTGCTGGTGCTACACCAGGTGCTTGCAAGTCAATATGATGATATGGAAAATTGTTGGCATGAGCGTAGGGCAAACTATAACTCCCTGTGGCAATATTGGTTGTATTGAGATTATCATTTGTTGTGGTTTGTAGAGAAGAAATCATAAATTGCTGTGGCTGTATATGATCACTTCTTGTAGGTGTTGTTGTTGCTGTTGTTGGCGAGTTCAAGGAACAACTATCTACGTGAGATATATCCGCTACTTTCAACTGCTTTAGCTTCTCCAGCTGTTGTTCCTTTGTTGGCAGGTATGAAAATTTAAATTCTATATTCGACTGCTTCACTGTAGCTATTAACTCTAGAATACCAGTCTCCACTTTAGCCTTGGCGCGCTGTAACTTTTTGATATTCGCCTCAAGTTCTGAAATTCTCTTCTTGTCGCGTTTCTTGCTGCTCTTCAGTTCCTTGAGATCATGCTTATCTACAAACTCTTTGAAATAGATGACATGAAACTGAGCACGCAAGTCTTGCAGCTCTATAATGCGCTTCTCTTCTTCTTTGCGTTGCTTTTGCTTAGCTTTTTTGGCAGCTTTTTTAGCACTTGTTGGCTGTGGTTGTTGCTTTCCACTACTGTTGCCACTCGAACCCTCAATGAAGCTTAGAGTTTCATTTATCCATTTCTTGACTTTGGTTTGGTCTTTGGAGTACGTGCCAAGAAGTTCATAAATTTCATTCACCATATCCAAGCCAGATCCATTAGCTTTAGAGATGACACTAGCGGAGGAACTAGAAGCGTTTGTGTAGTCACTGGCAAATTTGTCGTATGCTTGAACTTGCGCATTACAATTCAAAGTCTTATTGTTAAACGTTTCCTTGGTTATGTTGTTTGCAATAATTTTCTTACCAGTTGATGGCGCATTCAAATTTGCTTTTTTCAGTGGGTTTAAAGGAACTGCTTCGGTTGCACCAGGTTTGCCAGTGTTAAGGTGGCTTATACGCTTACACAATGTGTTAAGGCACTCTAAACTATCGTCATCACCATCTGCTTTGAGTAAAGATGAGCTGGTCGACGCGGCTGCAGTTGCTGCTGTTTTTAATGTTGGAGGCTGATTGACTTTGCTGGTTGCTTGTTGACCAGATTGTTTTTCAACTGTTGCTTTTATATTTTTTCGTGCGTTAACTAATTGCGATAGTTTTTTGCGTAGCCTATCGCGGGTCTCATTCATGCGCGCATGATTACATTCCTGCAAAAAAGGCATTGTGGGTTTAGATTGCCTAACAAAATTGCTTAGTTATTGATGTTTCTTACCTTTTTGATCCTCTTCTTGTTAGAGTGGTTTTCTTTACAATGATCGCCCAAATCGGAGTGATCAAAACAGCCTGAAATTAGTTGAAACTTATTAATAACATTTTTGACTTTAGTATATTTCAAATATCGTTACATTTTTTAGACTTGTCCTTGCAATTTTTTTTATTGCTGCTATCGTTTGAAAGAGCTGTTGAAGGCTTATCAGATTCTGGGGAAGGCGTTTGTTCCAGTAGTGGTTGGCTACTAGATGTGAATGAAAAAGAAAATGTTATAGCTTCTATTTAACGACTGGAATAAAATTTGAACAATTTTAATAAACTTCCAAATTTTTTTATTTCATTTAAAACAAATTTCATTATATTTATAAATCCGCTTAGGAAATTCGAGAGAGGAGTCTCGACGAAAAAAATTAAAGACCTTTTTGTCACTAATCATGACCGTCCTATAATAAACTGTCTATATATTGAGCAGTTCTAATGAAAAGACTTTGGGGACTTTTGGAGATCTACGGTTCAATATGCGTCAATGGCAAGGCAAGTACCGAACACGATGGAACCGATCGACTCCGCTGTTTATTTCATATTTAACGGATAAAAGAGCTCCAACGAAGAAAAAAGTCGATTCGAAAGCCGGAACGCATAAGAGAACCTTTGGGAAGACATTGTATTGGACAAACTAACGAAGTTAAGTGAATTGAATGAAATTGCGATCCTTGGTAAATAAATTTCTAATAGATTTCTGACTAAAATTTCAAGCTTTCAATTAACGAATATTAACTTGCTTTAAAACAATTGAAAGCAAAAAAAGTGTAGTAATTGGCAAGAATATTTGTTATCCCATTTTTTTAATTAAATCGGATTTTTTCTGAATTCTTAAGCTACTAGACGCTTTACATTACATTCTCTGAAGCGGATTTGAACTCTATTTCAGGTATGCCCTGGTAAAATTTTGCGATGATCCTATTATAATGCAGAACAATAAGTGAAACGAAAATGTTAGGAAGGTTTTATTCATTCCATACATAATGATAGCTTTTTCGACTTGAAATAGACCACTTAAATCATGTAAAATAGGTTTTACATAAACTGCAATTTGTCTTCTCAATATAAAACTTATAAAATTTTAATTGTGCTATAAAGTCCTTCAAGGAACTAAAATTATCAATTTCATTGTAAATATAGAAATTCTTTTCAATAACCTCCTTTGTCAGTAAGTGAAACAAAATAAAATTTTGTAAAAACAGTACATTTTTCAAGCTTAGGTTAAAATCGGCCTCATGCCTCGATTACACACTTTTTGCAAAACCATTTAGGATTATACGAATTTTTGAAAAATACGAATACTCATTGCGTTAGCGAAAGTAATTGAAATGCTTTAATTTAGCTTTTATTACAAAATATTTTTTTTGTGGTATTTTTTAAGAAAGTTTTGTTTATGGAAAATGTGAGTTCAATGAGCTCAGCAAAACCTTTAAACTCTTGATTTAAGTCATAATTTAATTAACTCTGTAGTTCTAAATACTCTAATATAATCACTGTAATATTTAGTCTTGGCCTGAAAAAGTTCAAAAAAGGTTTTCTCGATTTGCTTTACGTAATTTATACTCATATCAGGATATGCCTTCATATAATGTTCGCTGTTAACTACTTTGAGCCACCCTGCAGTCGGTTGTAACGCGTGCTGCTAAGGAGCGATACAAAGAGAAGAGGAGGGAAGAGAGACGCATTTTCAGGCGAAAGAAAAGAGAAGCGGAAATGCGTGAGTGCGAGAAAATTGAGATGCATGGTGACAGGAATGAGGTCCGAAAATTTTTCGAAAAAATAAGACGCCTGGCCGATGGTTTCAAAACCGGGGCCTCTTCCTGCAAGGATGAAAATGGGAATCTAGTGACAGATATCCAGAGTACACTGATGATGTGGAGGGAACACTTCTCTAGGCTTCTGAATGGCGACGACGACAACAATCCCACCAATAGAGATGATATCCCGGAATCCCCAATTTTGGACGACAGCGTCGAAGTTCCGCTGCCCGATCATAGTGAAGTCTTGAAAGCTATAGCTCGGCTTAAAAACAACAAAGCCGCAGGAGCCGATGGCTTACCTGCTGAGCTCTTCAAGAATGGAAGCGAAGCTCTATTTAAATGCATTCATGAGCTTCTATGCAGAATATGGTCGGAAGAATGCATTCCAAACGATTGGAACCTCAGTGTGCTCTGCCCAATCCACAAGAAAAGCGATCCCACAATTTGCGCCAACTACCGTGGGATAAGCCTTCTGAATATCGCATATAAGGTCCTGTCGAGCGTACTATGTGAAAGACTGAAGCCCATCGTAAACCAGCTGATCGGACCTTATCAGTGTGGCTTCAGACCTGGTAAATCCACCATATACCAGATATTTACGCTACGACAAATCTTGAAGAAGACCCTAGAAAAACAAATCGACACACACCATCTTTTTGTCGATTATAAAGCCGCCTTCGACAGTCCAATAAGGAATCATCTATACTCCACCATGTCTGAATTTGGTATTCCTGCAAAGCTCATCCGTCTTTGCAGAATGACACTGAGCAACACCAGCAGCACAGTTAAGATCGGGAAGGATCTCACTCCTCCATTCGATACCAAACGAGGTTTCAGACAAGGTGATTCCTTATCGTGCGACTTTTTCAACCCAATGATGGAGAAGATCATCCGAGCTGCTGATTTGAGACGCAGTGGCACGATATTCTACAAAAGTATTATGCTGCTGGCGTATGCTGATGATATCGATATCATTGGCCATAATACACGCGAAGTCAGTGCAGCATTCTCTAGATTAGCGAAAGAGTCGAGTCGAATGGGTCTTGCAGTGAATGCAGATAAGACGAAATACCTAGTGTCAACAAATAAACAGTCCCAGCGTCTTGGAAACCACGTC
Organism: Pherbina coryleti; assembly: GCA_943735915.1. Classification (NCBI taxonomy): domain Eukaryota; kingdom Metazoa; phylum Arthropoda; class Insecta; order Diptera; family Sciomyzidae; genus Pherbina; species Pherbina coryleti. The sequence continues at coordinate 100,148,521 of OX030949.1, read as the reverse complement.
ACTGTTGACAACATCTCCTTCGAGGTTGTTAAGGACTTCGTCTACCTGGGATCCAGCATTAACTCTTTCAACGATGTCAGTATTGAGATAAAACGAAGGATAACTCTTGCCAACAGGTGTTACTATGGGCTAAGTAGGCAATTGAGAAGCACAGCCCTCTCTCGACGAACAAAACTCACGCTCTATAAGTCACTAATCATGCCCGTCCTATTATATGCAGCACAAACCTGGACGTTGAGCAGTTCTGATGAAAAGACTCTGGGAGCCTTCGAGAGAAAGATCCTTCGTAAAATCTTCGGTCCAATCTGCGTCAATGGCGAGTACCGAATTCGATGGAACCACGAGCTGTATGAGCTGTACGCTGACATCGACATAGTTAAGCACATTAAAATCGAGCGGCTCCGCTGGCTAGGTCATGTTGAGCGAATGGAAAACGACGCTCCAGCGAAAAAAATATTCGAGTCGGTGCCCGGTGGTGGTCAACGCAGAAGAGGACGCCCACATCTTCGTTGGAAGGATCAGGTGTTGGATAACCTGACCACGCTTGGTGTTTCCAACTGGCGCCAGCAAGCGCAGAACAGAAATGGCTGGCGGAAATTCTTATACGAGGCCAAAACCGACCTTCGGTTGTAAGCGCCAGATAAGTAAGTAAGTAAGTTAACTACTTGGAATCCAAGCGTTGGAGCAAAGAAGAAAAAGTTTTACAAGACTTTGAGATGGCAAAATACAATGTTGTTGGAACTTATCCCATTGTGTGCACCAATAAGAGGACTCAGGGAAAGACCGTTGTTTTATATTTTTTCCCATAGAACTAATTTTAGTCAAAATGAGGTTATCTCTAAATTTTTATCTATTTGCAATTCTGTTGCTGGTCAAGTGGATTTCAGTTTATATAGAGAAATTTTTAAGCAAATACTATTCAATTTGTTATCAATAGTTTAAGGATTTAGTTTAAATAAATGTTTTATATCTGTGAGGGCAATTGCCCAGTAGATGAATGAAATAAATAAATAAATAAAAATAAATAAAAAGAAAATAAATACAAATAAATAAATATAATAATAAATAAAAATCTAAATAAATAAAAATATAAATAAATAAAAATATAAATAAATAACAATATAAATAAATAAAAATATAAATAAATAAAATGATAAATAAAAATATAAATAAATAAAAAAATAAATAAATAAAAATATAAATAAATAAAAATTTAAATAAATAAAACTATAAATAAATAAAAATATAAATAAATAAAAATATAAATAAATAAAAATATAAATAAATAAAAACATAAATAAATAAAAATATAAATAAATAAAAATATAAATAAATAAAAATAAATAGCTTTGACTGTAGGAAAGCAGAGAAAACTTCAAAGTGCATTTATAAATATGAAACGAACACGGTAGTATAAACGATAAAAGATTCGTGGCTGCAAATCTTCTCTCTCTCTCTCTCTCTCTCTCTCTCTGAGTCGAAACTTACTGTGCGGTTTCAGAAATTTTTAAAAATTCTTCCAATTTCTTTTGAATTTCATCAACATGTCCGTCTTCCGAATTTTCCATTCTGTAAAACAGAGTAGCGATTAGTGAAATAAACATTTTAAATATACACCAAATTGTAACTCACTGAGACTCAAGTTCGTCCTTGTCGCAAGATAACCTAAACATATTTAAATAATTAAATTTTACTATTTGCATCCAATTTTCATTATAAAAAAAATATACCCTTTTATTTTATCCAGAAATAGCACAAACTTGGTATCGTCTTTATTGCCCGTCAAATTTGATGTTTGCAGTTTTATATCATTATTGACCAAATCAAAATTTTCCAAACGTAATGGACAATCGTTGTCGAATTCAATAAAATATGTTGCGTAGACCGATATGACAAAGGTCCAATATATCTTGACTACTAAGTCGTGCACATCGTTTAGATCCAATCCAATGTTTGACGAAACCATTTTTCGATTATAAAGCATTATGTTGGGTAAAATTGAGCGCAATTCTTCGCGACTCATTGACAGTGGCTGATAGTAACGTATCAAATGAAGAGAGAGGGCCAACGCAATTTCGTTGTTAAGAATTTTACGTGCTAAACGACAAGCTTGAAATTCGCAATCGCTGCAGAAATATTTCGCTTCAATCGTGGTGTTCTTAAAACGTTTACGATCTGAAATATATATGCAAAGTTTAATTTATTCCAAGCAGTAATTATTGTGATCTTTCATTACTATTTAAATGGCGAAATACCGCCCACGCCAAATGGTAAGTTCCACTTGATTCCTGATGATCACCCTCGACTAAGCTGCCGTCTGCGCCCAGAGTTGAACAAACTTCAACACCTAATTCCTCCAGCGTAGTACTTTTACGTTTTTCATTATTTTTGATAAATGACAGGAAATCATCACTGGCGCACACATTTAGAATCTTCGACTCATAGAAAGAAACTTCTTTTTCGACAAGCAGGAGTGCCAAACACTTGTAGCATGTATTGTCAGGGTTTCGTTTCGGTGGAAGTGGGCCCCCAGCTATGGAACACGTTATACATTTGCAAGAACTTGAATATGAAGAGAATATGAGGTTTATTTAAAAAATGTATGAATTAGAAAAATTTGGATGGAACAGTTGGAACAATTTGCGTGATACTTACTCTGCATGGTATTCAAGCAACACTTTGCAACTTTTGCATTTATCCTCGCACACAAGTACATTGGGTGGATCAAAAAAACCATCTGGCCACTTCATTTTCATGTATGCCATAATATTTTGCCATGCCAACTGACGATTTTCGAGCGTTTGAAAATCATAAAAATCGTTGTCGTCGCTGCTCTCACGCAGCGAGAGCTCTATTGCATCCTGCACAACAGTTTCAAAGATACGATGAACGTCCAGCAGACAAGTACGTCTTTTACGTTCAACTTCAGATAGGTTAAATTTATTCAACTCCATCCAAATATCTGTCCAACGTTTGTCAACGTAAATCATCTTGTCATCAAATTGTATGTACTTTTTTATGAGTGCAGCATGGCGGGCGGTAAGCTCGTCCTCTTTTAACTGCAAAAATTAAATATTTATCAGTGTCAATTAATATACACGCTTTATAAACTTACTGTTATGATGCATGCCAACATTGTATCAGTTAAGTTTAAGTAGACATGTTGTTGATACAAACGTTGACATAGCATTGTCCAAGTTAACGAAAATTTCCGCAGAAAATCATTCTCAAATGCAAAGAGATAGCACGATATATGTTCAGAGATCCGACATAAATCATCGTATCCATCGAGAATATCTATTGTTAAATTTAATATTATTGAATCCATTTAATATTATTGAAATGGGAATTCACTTACATTTGAGCATTTCTTCTGCTGGAATTTTATTATTATCCGGATCTACAATTTCCAAAAAGCCTTCTGCATATGCCTTGACAATGCATACAATGTGAAATGAAAGGATTTGTAGTAGCAGCAACGGATTGTTAACTAGCAAACTGTATATGTAGTAAAATGAGAAATAATTAGTATACATTTAAGGTACTAAATTTGTTACAATTGTTTTTTCTTTTTATAAAAATATACTGATTTAAGCGTTGCTTACATTGCACTAAATAGCACAAGAATCATATTATCCGATAGCGATTCATCATATATAAAATACATATGCTCAGCCATTTTATTATATATGTAGCCGCAGGTCATCCAATATATTTCTTTATTTGCATCTAACAATTTTTCAAATTTACTGTGAGCTGTTGCATTTCTTAACAATAGAGAGCAAATTTATTAAATGAATTGATGATATTTCAAATATACTTACTTCAGCATTGGACTGTATGCTTTAATGAGTGCGTCAACTAACATAACCACCATATGTTGGGCTTTAAATTGATCCACCATAAGATGTACAACAATTTCACGATACTCAAGACAATTCTTACAGGAACAAAATGTGAAGAACTCCTCCAAGCTATGTTTGACGTGTATATTTGCGAACTCCTTTAAATAGAATTTAATCAATTTTAATAAGGTTAACGTGAGTGATATTAAAAAAGGAAGAGCTGACTATTATAAAAAATGAATGATGATATCGCACATCCTCTTCAAAAGTGACACAACTCGAAATTTTTCAATTTCGACTTTTTAATATAAATCAATTCGTAATGTACATCTCCGTCGACTGTCGAAATTCCGTTTTAATCTGATTGCTCGTTAATTTTTAAAAAATCAGTTTGTGTCCCTCTTTTGTACGAAGTTGCTTAAAAACGAAATAGTTTTTTGACTCTCCTGAAAATTTAAAAATTTTGAGTTGTGTCACTATTGAAGAGAGTGTGCGATATGTAAAAATTAACACTTTCGAGAATTTACCAGTAATTTGGGAGGGTAATTCGAGAATTTTTATTATAAAAATTTACATAATAAGTATATTAATAAGTTCGGATGCCCGGATACCCTGAGACAAAACTCAGAATATATCAAGAGCCCTAGTATAAAGTAACGCCAATAAAGAAACCATCCGCAATACATTCCTTTACATAAATAAATCTATTACTCCTCGTGTCCTGCTTTGGTGTATTTAATCGTGACAAAAATTAAAACATAATTATAGCACATTAGAGAACAATGAAAAATTTGTAATAATTTTTAATAAGTAACTAAGTGCTCAAAAATTGGATTACCAAAATGCATTTCTAACAAACAAACCGTCTTTTCAAAGATCTGTAATGACCTATCATTGAAAGTTTTTGTGGCCTTAGGGTTATGCCAATTAATCTTGAAAATTTTTATCTGGCAGTTCTTTTAAATAATTTTTAAAAAAAAACAGAAAAAAGTTTCGAGTCATTTTAACTTTCATGTTCAAAGTTGTCCAAAGCGCTGTAAAAGAAGCAATATATAAAGTACTATATATATATGTATATATAAGATAACCTTGCAAGGCGTTGTTGCAACATATTAGAAATTTGTAATTACTAAGAAATGAAATTAAAAATTTTCAAATTGGCTCATTATCTCCAAGATCATAAAAACAAGAGATTTTTAAGTAGAACACAAAGAAATGTTTGTTTCGAGAATTTTTTCATATGTTTCAAGATTGTAATAACATATTTTAATACATTATCTTCTTGTACCAAAACTATCTGCAAAATAGCGAAATTCTGTGTCATGTACTGTGTTGTACCGTAGAGAAGTCTTTAACACATCCAAATAAAACGAAATTCTGTTAAACTAAAGAAAGAAGGGAAAAAGAAACAAAGTAAGTAAATTATACACTATCATTACTCATTATAATTTTTAATAATACTTTATCCACCAGTGAAATATAGAATAGTTAACACTTCTTGATCTGCACTCGATCAATCGATGAAGTGGAAATATGATCTTCGGTAAGCTCAAAACAGATCTTTGATATTGAATCATAGTATACTGAACTATTTAACCGATTTATATTTTTTAGGGTATGTGTTAGCTAAGGTAAGATATGTTCGCTAATTCCTCCAAATCTTTGAAAAATCTGTATTGGAGTCGTCTATTCTGTAGATTTTGACGTTCACACAGAAGAGGGGAGGAAGAAATAAACCTTTCTGTATCTTTCGGATCATTGTAGTTTCGAAAGGCCGAAAGAAAATAAAACTGCAATTTCTGCAAATAAACGATGTGTGGCGTTCAAAAGTCTATAACATAAAATGAAGTAAACAAAATATGACATTAAAACTCAAAACGTAGTCCCTGTCTAGGCCTAACATTTGTGCAAGTAATTTTATGTTTTGTTACACATTTCATTGATATTTTCTTTTACATGGACACTAAGGGTAATGCAGTCCTTTTTGGCTATTGTATGCAACTTGTTTCGCAGATTACAAGGATATTTTGAATGCTTGATAATTGGAATATTAATATAATAGTATTAATAAATGAAAAAAATTGTAATGAAGTTGGTATGCTCGAAAAACTGGATTTTGTAAACAGAATGGGGAAATGGTAAACATGGGTACTTTAATTTGGTTAACTGTTTATCGGATAAATAATGTACTACTAAGGCTGTATTCAACTTCATAGTCTTTAAGTGGATTTTCAATTTTACGGTCAAAGATATACACAGTACTATATATGACTGAACAGCTTGCAATATATTTATTTCTAGACCTTTAATTGATCTGAAACTCATATATATTTAAGAGTTTAGGTATTTTTATCCTACCAATAATGAGTACCAATAATGCAAATATATGAAAATTAAATTATACCTAATGACCTAAAATCAAGTATACCACATAAGCTGCTTTGAACTGTTTTCATGTTTCACAAAATATTTTAAAGCTTTTGTACCATGGTACAATGAAAACAAGGCAGACTGCCAAAACTGTCAAAACGAAATTAACTACCCATAGAAAATCTGAAAACGATTTTTTTTTTTCATTTTCGTTATTCTACCATGTTTTGTACTTTAAAAAATTTTATAAATGAACTACCATTTATTATTATTAAGCAAGTTCAATAAAATACTTCTTAATTCATACCATTTCAGCTAAACGTTCACACTCCGACATTGGTCCCTTTTTGCTTATGGCACCTTTAGAACTGTCCACTATTCGTTGTTTGAGTTGCGCCAACGATACGATTTGCTTTATAATAAGCTGCACTTTTAATTGTGGCGCATAAGGATCGAACGGTGGCAACGCTAAAATATTCGTCACTGCTGCTGTTTGAGTTTCTTCACTAAAGCCAGTAGATGCAGCGACTTCATCGCGCAATGTGTTATTCATAATCGCCGAAGAAAGGGTCGTCGAACAGTCATTTACTACTGGCGATAGTGGAGAGTGTAGAATATTGTTATCGCTGGCGGTTTTGGTGGGTATAACTGTTGTCAGAAAGGCATCTGATGCTGAGGCATCATGCAATTCAGCGACACCTTCATCTTCACTAGAGCAGCTACTACTAGAGGGCGTAGCAATAACCAGTTCCACTAATTCAGGCTCCTCATCATCTTCAAGATGCTGCTGTTCCTCATGATGTGGTGGTTCTTGCATCTTTGGCTGCAATTGCTGAGACTCCGTTTGACCCAGTTTAGGCATAACGGGTGTATTGGCTAAGGAATCCACAGTTCCACCAATGGATGCAGAAGTCGTTGCCGTGCTGCACCAGTCGAAATTAAGTCCTGATGCATGCGCTGCAGCAGCTTCTAGTGCAGCCGCCAACTTAAAGTGGACTGTTGCAAAATCATCATCTTCTGATTCTGACGATTCTGTTGCTAATGCCGGGGACTTACTCGTACTTGTCGCTGCCGTGATGCCCGTTCTTAGTTTGCCAGTACCAGATTTAACTCTACGCAGCCTTACACGCAGTTCACTGGATTTTTGTGGGTCCATTAAAATTCTGAAGAGCACACTTTAAATTAAGTGCGCAAACTTCAAACTATACGATTTTAGAGTAAATCCACTGCGGCTGATCTGCGTGTTTTCAATTTAAACTAAATTATTATTGGTAACGCTTACAGAGAAAAGAAAATTTATGCAAAATAGTTCAGTAGCGGTGAAGTGCAGGCGGAGGTGAAGCAATAGTGAACAAAACTTCCTTTACACTTTCACTTGGCTCACATTCTAAACTTTTACATCTGTGCACCAAAACTGTTTATACACTTTAAGCTTTTCTAACATTATAAGTTAAATATGTAAAAATAATCCTTTTTGTTGCTCTTTGATTATTTCTTGCACTTGCAATTTTCTATTGTTGAATTTTTTGCTTTTTCGCTTCGTAAAGTGTGTGTGAATTTCTTCTTTATTCGCTTCGTTCTATATTCGTCGTTTTTCGTCGCGGTGCGATGCGACTACTCGTTTTCCATCGTATTGCCTTGTCCTTTCATTCGCGATTATATTTCCACACCAAACAAATTTCTGAGTATGTTCAGAGAGAATATAATTCCAGCCTGATATATTAATTGAAAGTATAGAGGTATTCTTGCAATTGCATCAAATTTACTTTTGTATAAATTCAAAATATTACCTGCCCGGATAGGGTGTAGCATAAGTAATTTTGTAAATTTAGTCTTTTGCAACCCGGCGTCTCGACAGGCAATAATTCATTGCTTTCCATCTGTCAAATTTCATTGCTGGCAATGAAAAAATTTCAATGGTGGGCATTTCATGTTAAGCAATAATCATTCTGAAAATGTCGTCAAAAAACACAGTTCGCTGCGCTTGACTCGCTTAGAAATGACATGCATGATTTTTTTTAAATCTAATCTCTTATAATTTGGACTTCATTAGTTTCATAAACACTCAAAATGTCTGTATTTGTAATTTTCTTGCAGGATTATGAAAATTTCCTCTCACACTGCAAAAGTGACAGTTCTAATGTCAAATCTATTGCGGCAATACATGGAAAGTAATATTACTAGCCATGAATTGCCAACCATGGCAATTGAGTGGTCACGATTGGCAATAACTGCCAATTGACAGATGGAAAGCAATAAATTATTGCCTGTGGAGACGCCTTGTAAAGTAAAACTTAAAAAATAAGCTGCTTCTAAAGGTCACTGACCAACTTCAGTGAAGGTTTTGTGAGCCCTATATTGCTCTCTCTGCGGGAATGTGCCGCAGGTCGATTCACTGACATGTAAAATATACTGCAAGTTTTATGTTTTTCTTTGTCATATTTGTAATCTCTTTCTTCATTCTTGTCATTTGTTTTCTTCGTAGATTATAGTTTCTGCATTTATATTTTCGGCTGTATTCATAAAACATTATAAACCTCTTATAAAGCCTTCATAAGAAAAAAAAAAAAAAAAATCGAAAAAAAAACATTATACATATATGTTCGAAAGCGTTAAAAATCTCTTTTAAATGCTTCATAAATGAGAGAATTTTAGGGCCGTTTTCTCAATGTCCGGTTAGTGTAGCTCTTAACCAGGAGATAGCTAACCTTACGATAGCTAAAAAAACAATTTCGGTTTCACCAAGTTCTGATTAAGTAACCTTCGGCTAAATGATTAATTGTGACTTTTTCAATTGTGAATACGTGAAAACTGTATGTCATCTGTTTTGTGTTTACGTTTTTTTGTGATTTTGTGCCGTGAAATGAAATAAAAGTGAAAAAACTCAACAAATTGGCAAATTTACCTCCATATGAAGAAACATTTCTTGTTTTTGAATAAGTGTGTAAAATAAATATAAAATTGTTTACTCCAGTCAGCTGTTCTTCCAATTAGCAGCTAACCGGAACCACAACTTGCCGTTAACTTAATCAAAACTTAACAGACTGTTAAGCACTTACCGAACATTGAGATAACGATTTTTTGCTAACTGCTGGTTAAAGTTCTGGTAAGTGCTTAGCCGGACATTGAGAAAACGGCCCTTAAAATGGTCAAATTTATTTTTCTCATATGAGCTCAAGTTTTGTCAAAAATATATCAAATTATTTCAAAATATATCTAGAACAAAGAAAATGTCAAAAAATTCTTGAAAATGCTTGTTTATAAATTAGAGGATTTTTAAAAATGGCTGAAACGTGCTATAAACGCTTATAAAGAATTTTGTGCTCTCATTTGAGCACAAATATTGTCAAAAATAATTCAAAATATACCAAACATTTGGAAAATATGTCAAAAAATTCAAAATATATACATATATCATGGTTGAATAAATAAGGTTGTCTCGTGGCTGATTGTACTCTCTTCTCAGTACCCATAATTGTCAAAATCAATGCAAAGCAACAACAACAACTTCATCGGCTTTTCATGTTATCAATTTTCGTTTAAAGATTTTGTATGAGCTGTCAACTTCGATTTGACATTTATGGGAACTCGCTCTCACCCATGCGACAACCTTATTTATTCAACCATGACATATATATATAAAAAAAAAATCCAAAAACAAAAAAAAAAAATAAATAAAATAAAAGCAACTATGTTTGTCAAAACTTTTTCAAATATTTACAAAACAGATAATAAAATTAAAATTTTTTCAGTGCAGTGGGTAGCTTCGAAAAAATTTTGATGTTTAAATATTAAAATGTTGACGAAATTCTGGATTCTTGATCGAACATTCAAGCGAGTAGGCTGCCTTTTCCTGTTATAAATTATTTTATTTAATTTAATTTAAGGAAAAAAAAATATAAAATAATTTTGAAAATTTTTGAACTCAACCATTTTTTGATCAATTCAATCACAAATACCAATCCTTTGCTGCTGTTTATTGCTGTTTAATTGCATAAGTCTAACAATAAAGCCATATACGCTTCACCGCATGGACTATAAATCCAAGCATAACGCCTCCTCCCGCAAGGAAAAAAAGCCACCGGACAAGGCTTCCGCCAGTCTTACTAATCCAACTGCTGCTATTAAAGGTCCCCCTGCTCCTTCAGATCATTGCCCTCCTATCACCGCTGATAATATTACAAATACTGCTGCTACTCATTTTGCTCCTGCTGCTGCTACTCAAAGGTCTTCAACTACTGACTACTCTACACGCATCCTGGATAACATAAAACTGCCTACTGCTTTCACGTTCAACCAAACGTCTATAGGAAATACGCCTGCGCTCATGCAATTAGCTACTGCATCTTCGCCGCCAAGTCAGATATATTCAGAGCAAAATATGGACTTCGATTCTTCAGCTTATCCAGATATGTGCACTACTGCAGACGATCTCATGCCCTTTAGCCAAGATTGCGCATCAAAAAGGAAAAAACACTCACCAACTCCTGACTATAAGGCCGAAGTTGGAATGCCTCAAACTAAAAATAAGGTACCGCTTAGTAGCTCAAATAGATTTGCTATTTTAGGCGATTTAGATATTGATTCTCCTTTAAGTTCTAACAATAAAAACACTAAAAATTCTTTTAGCAGTGGTGTGTCAGTTAAAAAAGCTAGCTGTCCCCCAATTTTTCTATATAATGTCAATATCAAGAATTTAATAGACCAACTTAGTGCATTAGAACCAAAAGTCTCATTTAAAATTAAAAATATCAGCAAAGTTAAGAGCAAACTCTTATTAGAAGATGAACTAGCATTTAACGATATGATGGCCTTCCTTGATGAGAATAAAATCGACTCATACTCGTTCACACCGAAAAACCAAAGACAATTGTCCTTGGTTTTATGTGGTGTCTTCTACACCACAGAACTGACCGACATAAAAAATGCTCTCGACGAGCTCGTCCCTGATACCGTAAATAAGGTTACTAAATTTTCAACTCCCTTCTCAATGAAAAATAACATCGATACAGGTCTTTTCAGCGTTTCACTTAACCCAGGAAAGAAGCTAAGTGACATCAGCCATATAAAATACCTATTGAGTCAGGCAATCACCTGGGAAGCTTCAAAAAGTAAAAAAAAAGAAATACAATGTAGGCGTTGCCAACATTGGGGCCATATCTCCAGAAATTGCAACAGACAATTCGTATGCATAAAATGTAGCGAGAAACATAATCCTGGGGAGTGCCCTCTGAACCAGGCTGAGAACTCAAAGCCTTTCTGCAATAACTGCAAAAAGTTTGGACACCCTGCAAATTGGAAAGGCTGCGAAGTGTATCAAAAATTTATAATTTTAAAAAATAAAAAACTTAAAGATGCAGCTGAATTAAAAAAGCCGCAAATTACAACACTGTACAAGCTATCTCCGATTTAGGGCTTATCAATCCTAAAAAATCCTTTGCCAGCCTCTTCAAATCGCAGGATGACAAAACTTTTTCAAAAGCTCCTTCAGTTACTCTTAACAACAAACCATCAACAATAGATGAATTTCTTAAACTTTCCGATCTTTTTTTAATCCCTCAACAACTAACTTTAGAGCAAAATATTCAAAAATTCATGAATAATTACAAAAATTTACCTATTGACCAAGCAAAATCAGAATTTATAGATTTATTAGCTCAAGTCAAAAATTCTTATGGCCCGTAATGCCACAAATTTCCTCACTTTTAACGTAAGATCGCTGGTTGACTACAGTCGGAAACTTGATCTATTAAAATTACTTCGAATACACAATATAGATTTTGGTTTTATTCAAGAATGTCATTTACGAAATCATAAAGTGTTCTTAGAAGAATATGATTTTATTTATGACAATTCTCCCACAGGTGTGGCTATTGTTTTAAAAAAACACTTCACCTATTCTCGAGTCACAATTCAAGGCGTGTCTTTTCCACACAAGTTTATTAAATTAAAGTTATCTGATCGTGGTTGTCATAAATATTTTTTACTAGGTTCCATATACATTCCATGTAATTTTCCTTCAACAAATTTATATTCAGGACTTTGTGAGATCCTTAAATTCTCAAAAAACTTCGAGGGCTCAATAATCGGTGGTAATTTCAACTCTAGAAACTACATCTGGGGTGATAGTTTAGATAATTCTAATGGTAAAATATTCTTAAGTTGGTTACAGAATCACACTCTAGACTTTATCCGAATTTCTGACAGCAGACCCTCTTTTCCTTCTGCTGGGTCCTTTCTTGATCACTTCCTTGTAAGCTCGAACCTCATTGACTTAATCAACCAAAACTTCACTATTACAAGCTTTGCAACCTTTTCTGATCACTTCCCAATCCGACTTAGAATCGATCTCAATGAAATTGATTTTATCATAAAAAGTCCTCGTTTTCTAACTTCATTTAAGAAAACTAATTGGTCCAATTTCGGACGAGACTTCGAAAACTCTTTATCCGAAGACTTTCCTTCAAACAACATTAATTTACAAAACTCTGATATAGACTCATAATCGACAAGTTCACATCAATAACCGAATCTACTATCTCATTACACTCAGAAAAAATTGAATGTAAAAGAAACAGATATTTTATCTCAGACAACATCCAAAAACTCTTCAAAATTAAACACACCTGGCAGAAAGATTTAAAAAAACTATTTCAGAGGCATTTTAATAGAACTAATGACGAATATAAGCTTTTGTCGAATCAAATTCAACTCATTAAGATAATCATAAAAGAGCAGTGCCAATTAGAGCAAGCCAATGAGTTTAAAACAAAATTAGAAAAGATCAACCCAGGCCCTACAGCTTACAAACAAATTTTCAAAATTGTCGGTAATAAAAAAAGTCGCATTGTTCAAAGATCTCTGTTAACGGCATTATTCTTGAAGATGATAATGATATATTAGAAGCATTTCGTCAACATTATGAACGAATTTACCAAGAAATTATTCCTGATAGAAGAGATTCTATTGATATAAAAAATACGGTTTCAACCAACTTATCTGGCCTGCCCACTTCAATATATAACTTTGACGATCACTTTAATTCTTTGGACAATGATGATGGTTTTCATTTTATTAAAGCAGAAACTTTAGGAATAATCATTAAAACCCTTAACAATAAAAAATCTTCAGGCTTAGACAAAATTTCTAACTTTATCATCAAAAGACTCCCGCTTTTAGCACTAAAATTTTTAACTATTTTATTCAACAACTGCTTAAATAACGGTTACTTTCCAGACAAATGGAAAATAGGTAGTATAGTTCCTATTAAAAAAAAACCTGATAATACTGATTTGAATAATTTTCGCCCAATTTCAATGCTATCCAATCTAGGAAAACTTTTCGAACACATTTTGAAACTTAAAATGGAATTAAACTTAGGTGATAGATATATTCCCCCTTACCAATTTGGTTTCAAAAAAGCTCATTCTACAGTTCATGCGTTATTACTTTTTCATGATACAATCATCCGTAATTTACGACAAAAAAAATGTACAATCGCGGTCTCCTTGGATATAGAAAAAGCATTCGACAGAGCTTTTCAGGACGGAATACTCTTTAAACTCATTAACTTAGGTTTCGATCCATTTTTACTAAAAATATTTAGGAGTTTTTTTTCTAATCGAAAATTCTGCATTAAAATCAACAACTCTGTCTCCAATCTCGGTCTGGTTGGGAGCGGCGTTCCCCAGGGTTCTGTTCTGGCGCCTCTTTTTTTTAATATCTTTATTCACGACTTCCCACATGTCATGTCTGACTCAAGAAGTATCTTATATGCTGACGACTGTCTTGTTTTCGCTCACCATGAATCTCCTTTGTCTGCTTTAAACAAGGTCTCTAGACACCTTCAAATTATCAATGAATTCTACAATGACTGGGGTATTCGAATCAATGTTTCAAAATCAGAAGCTATCTGTATAAGAAATGCGTCTGGCAAATGCGGAAGGTCAGTTGTGCCAGAAAGTAAAAATTTGAAACTTTTCATAGACGGTTCAGAAATAATTTTCAAAAATAACATTAAGTATCTTGGTATAGAATTTAATAATCTGCTTAAGTTTAATAAACACGCAAGGCTGAACCTAAAGAAAGCTTATAAGTTAACTGGTATGTTTTCTAAACTTCTAAACAACAAATACTTAAGCCAAGATACAAAGCTTCTGATTTATAAAGTAAGCATCCGCTCAGTAATGCTATACGCATCTCCTATCTGGTTTTCAATTTCACCAACAGTAACGTTTTAAGACGTTGTGTCAATAAGAATTTTGAATCCTTACACAAACGGTACTCAAATAAATTCATTTACAGGAAAGCCATTATAAATCCATTATGTCGCTATGCTCTATCCTTACAAAAAAAATTTGTAGATAGACTTCAATTTCATGAAAATGACTTACTGAGAGATATTTATGACTTTCAAAAAAATTTCAACTGGTCTTCTGTGCACTATCTGTCTCCAATTGGCATCTTAAATGAAGAAATTGAAACTGACCTTAACTTTGACTCTCCACTGCTACCCGAATTTTATAATAAAATTCTTCCCAACACCCTCAGGGGCTAATTACATTGTACATGAACGTTGTTCATTTTCTATTATATATAAAATTTCTTCATTGAATTCTTTTATAAATAAAAATAAAAAAAAAAAAAAAAAAAAAAATGTCTTAGCTTTAAGAATAGTTTTAAGTGTTTTGTTTAGTTTTTAAGTATATATAGAAACAACACGTCTCTACGATACTAACCCATGCCGGGAGCAAGCATTATATCATGATCTCAAAATCAACAATACTCATATGTATGTATTCTAGTTTTACACAAAGCAAGTTGCTTTCACTTATTCCTTATTAGAACAACACAACTATAGTTCTAAGTTCTCATGTCATCCTATTATTTAACTAATAACTAAAATTGTAATTATTTGAAAAAAAAGTCTCAATAAAATTGAATTGAATTGAATTGAATTGACGAAATTCTGAAAAATAAATAAAAAGTCATTGAATTTATCAATTCACAAACCATTATCGACACTCTTCCCACTTCAAATCGAAAGCATTCCTATTTTAACTACAAAGCAGCCACAACATGTTTATGAATAACAAAATTTTAAAAGACTTTAACATTAGGGGTATTCACACCGAACTCGTTAGTTTGTTATTTGGTTAGTTGTTACTTCGTTAAATTTGTAAACTGTGAACACACTCTTTTGTTTAATCTCATTAGCCTGGTTATTATAGTTGAATAACATCTGATTTTGCTTTTCGTAAATTACAATTGCTGAAAATTTATAAGAAGTGGAAAGAATAGAGAAAAAATTAATTGCTCCCAACTTGCATGAAGAATGTTTAAAGCAATTTTTATAATTTTTCATTATTTGGTGACTGGTAGGCTTATTAGCTTTCATTGCTTCCATCAGTGTTGCCAGAACTTTTTTGAGAAAAGCGCGAGATTTAAAAAAAATCACCCAAAATAGCCCAATGAAAAAAAAAAACACAGGTGCGTCACTGGACACACGAGAGAAGCGAAGCATTTTCGCAAATTCATAGATTTTATAATTTAATAGCGTTTTTTCGATTAAAATAATTTTTAAATTCAAAACTTTAAAATAACAAAGTATATATATCATATATATTAACCCTCTTCGGCCCTTCCCTAAAGCCCCCTGTTCAGTTGTAGGGAATAAATATACAAAAATCATTAATTTTGTTACAATTTAATCAACTTCCAGGTTGTTTATTTTTAACGATATTTATAACGACCTTTAGTAGGAAGTAGAAACAACATCTAATACACAATCCTTAGTGAATATTTCTTTTAGTTCGTTCGTTCTTTTAGTTCGTTAGGTCTTTTAGTTCGTTAGGTCTTTTAGTTCGCATGGACAAACCGAAGATTCAAACCCTAGCTTGGTAAATTTAGTTATCTCTGCTCTAGTTCGTTTTGTTTGCTACTTTTGTCGGTTGGCTAGCCAATACACAGTCCTAGAATAGCCAACACACAATCCTTTCTTAAAGTAATAGATTAAAGTGATCTGCTGAAACATAGCTTTAGCTAATGTTTATCACTGAATCAACAAAATTATGAAAGAAAGGGTTTTAGCGTAATGGTTAGAGAAGAGTACCAACAAACAATAGAACTGTGAGTTGTAGGTTCAATTCCTGCAGCGGGCAAGAAATTATTTTTAATTTAACATTTTCTGGTTCAATTGATGCAAGCAAAAAACAATATCAATTCTAAGAAAATGGGTGTCGGAAAAAAGTGTCGTTTTTTCTGATTTCACTCTAGCAAATCGCAGAACGAGGCGTAAAAAGCTTCGCTTAAAAAAATCGCCAAAATCGCAATTTTTTCTAAGAAATTTATTATATTAGAAAAAACAAAAAAAATTATATAAATTTTTTTTCAAATAATATTGAGAGCTGTTAATAGTATTATATACATAAAAGTTCTTATTTTCATATTTATTGAAATAATATTGAGATCTTAATTTTACACGAGAATTTTGATTGTTAAAGAACATTTTTTTAGAGACAATAACTATTTAGAATTTTTCAATATGCAAATTTAAAAAACTTTTTACAAAAAACGTAGTTTCATTATATTAAATACTTCAGCCATATTAGACTCTTCCTCCGTTTTGTTTTTTTCTCGACAATTGTTTTTCGATTCTCGAAGTATTGTTTAGTTCATACATTGATTTATTCATTTTTGAAATCATATCATCGGATTTTGGCAGCGACTTGCAACAGTTTTTAGCCTTCATGAAGCATTTTACTCGAATGATTGAAGTTAGCTTATCTGATTTCATTCTGTTGACGGAGAAAATACGTTCCACAAATGCATTAGAATGTGGCAAGGAAAGAAAGATGAATGCCAACTTACAAATATTGCCAAACATTTTTCCCACACACATTAGATAAGTTTATGAAAAAGCGTGGTTTTCACAAAAATCGCCTAAAAAATCGCCAGGCGATTTCCTAAAAATTTAAGCGCAAAAACAAGAAAAAAAGCGTCCAATTGGCGATAAATCGCCCAATCTGGCAACAGTGGCTTCAACTAAGAATGTGCTGATTTTAACACCAACGCATCAAACCATCATCAGATTCTATCAATTTATGACTATAACATACATTTAAATTCAAATAATTAAAAAAAAAAAACAATAAATGTTATAAAATCGTCTTTAGCAGTTTTAATAAAATGAATTTTTCGACAATATTTGGAAATAATTCTAAGCCTCCATTCCTATCCATGTTGCGATCAATATCACGATATTCGAATTTGTAGGTCCTAGGATCTAGGATATTGTGATATTGATCGCGACATGGATTGTAATATAGACTTAGAAATGTTTCTAAATATTGTTTATTCAAACTGCACTAGAAGGTTTCGTACACTCAGACGCATCAAGAGGGAGTACTGAGCTAGATGAATAGAGATGAAAGTCGAGTCTTGGTTTTTGTTCACACTGCTTTAAACAACAATTTAACACAACAATTAGCAATACTAATTCAAATAAGGAAAGCGTTCGTTATGAACCAGATAATGAGACAAATTGGACAGAACAACAAACGTTCAGGGAATGTTTATAAAGAGTATCATTAGAAGAACTGTCTACAAATCAAATTTTTTATCAACAATCAGCGTTCATCTTTTTTTACACTGGACCCCCGGTAATGTGGCCCCTGACTAATTCGGCATGGAGTAGTGGATGGGTAGATTAGTGTGAGGGAAGGGGCAATCAATTCAATTCAATTCAAGTTATAAGGCTATCTCATCCACAAACTTCTCTACCACCAACTACGACTTCAAGTCGTAAATATTGATGAGTTTTCAATTTCAGATGATTAGAAAATGAGGAAGGTGGGGAAAATTAGGTGGCGTCCGTGGCGTAGTTGGTTAAAGTGCGTGGCCGCTATGTCAACGAACCTGGAGACCCGGGTTCAAACCCCAGCAGCGACAGAAAGTTATTTGAATAAAAATGATTTTTCTGTACGGACGCCACCTCTCTGCAGACAATGGCAAACCTCAGAGAGTAATCAAAATGCCATGTAAAGCTTCTTGAGAACAAGAACATCGCCGTTCGGAGTTGGCGTTAAGCATGTAGGTCCGGTTCTCGGTTAATTGTGTACAAACTTAATAACACTCACAACACAATTGATCATAAGAAGGACAATTGATTTCAAGGGCTGAAATGGCCAGTTAAATATTTTTTTTTTTTAGAAATGAGGAAAGAAAATTGCAAATGCGAAAGGTAAAAGCGTAGGACCATGGCCTAGCTGGGATTCGAACCCGGGACCTCTGGGGTGGCAGTTGATCACGTTTGACACACATTTACCGCATTTGTGACATTATTGTTACCACTTGTTTCTTTGTGACCAAATTGTTTGTAAACGATAAACTTCCGGTAAATTATTGGACACATTTTTTGAAAATTTTTAACGGGAATAATCACAAAAACGCTGAAATTGAAGAATACAACATAAAGAAACTGATTTCAACTGACTTTGTTGAAATTGTCTATAACAATTGCGAAAGAGGCCGATTTATAGAGGAATTTTCTTTGTGCATTATGATCAATTTTCCCAATTATTCTGGACCAAAATACAACAATTTAAATGTTCTACTTATTTCTTCCGTAGTAGTATCATTCAAAAAAGGATCAAACAATTTTACGCGCAAGAAATATTCACTACAACTTGCTTATGCCATTAATAATAAAAATCGCAAGGATTAACTCTCAATCAAGCAGTTTTCGATATTAGAGAAAGGGAATTTATGTTCTATTCCTTATGATAGGCTATTCCTTATGATGAGAAAATAAATAAAAAGAAAGGATTGGTTCAAAAACGCCAAGAATAAAATAAAATATTGTATTTCAACTAAAATATATTAACATTTTTTTTGTAATTGAATGTTTGATATCTAGTAAGTTTATTGACAAAAAGTAGAATCCCCATTTAATTGAAATAGCAAAGCCTATTTAATGTCTTTGCTTTTATAGTTTTTAGAAATAATATCGTTGCTTTTATAGTTTTTAGAAAAATCTATTGGAGCTAGCAACTCAACTCAATTGCCTCCACAACGTACCAATTTATGTGGCTGGCTAGTAAACGCGTAAGTGTTTGCTAAGCGACTGCTACGACCTAGTAAAGCATTTAAAAGGGACTTTTAACGCTTTTGAACGTTTATGAATAATGTTTTTCAATTTTTTTCGATTTTTCCCTTATGAAGGCTTTATAAGAGGTTCATAATTTTTTATGAATACAGCCGTTAGTTTTAAAAAAAAAAAAATAAATAACTGGCCATTTCAGCCCTTGAAAGGACTTTGTCCTAGCTTCTTATGATCAATTGTGTTGTGCGTGTTATTAAGTTTGTACACAATTGACCAAAAACCGGACCTACATGCTTAACGCCGACTGCGAACAGCGATGAACGAAATGTTCTTGTTCTCAAGAAGCTTTACATATCATTTTGAATACTCTCTGAGGTTTGCCATTGTCTGCAGAGAGGTGGCGGCCGTACAGAAAAATTATTTTAATTCAAATAATTTTCTGTCGCTGCTGGGGTTCGAACCTGGGTCTCCAAGTTCACTGACATAGCGGCCACGCACTTTAACCAACTACGCCACGGACGCCACGCCGTTAGTTTTTACAAAGCAAAAATATTCGGCCAAAACATTCTGCTATTTCGATGCCGAATACCGAAGCCGAAGCCGAATATTCGGTCCGACACTAATTTATATATATATATTAGGGCGGGTCAAAATTTTTATCGATCAAGTGTTTAGCAGAAACGTAATCTATGATGAATTTTGAGAAAATTTTCCCAAGAAACCATAGGTCTAAAATCAATCCCAATATCGCGCATATTGGGGTCAAAATTTGTATATGGATTTCATAGTTTTATATAAAAATACTGTAGAATTGTCAAAAAATGGCAGCGTATATCATTGATTTTGGGCTTGTTGAAAAGGAAATTTTGCCAGCTCTCCGAATCTGAATTTATTTGAAAAATATTTTGGCTTTTAAACCAAATTTTGCCAGCCTGATATTTAAAAATTGCCAAAAATGTAAAAATCATCGTAGAAACGTTTTGATAATTTTTAATTTTACATTTGAATTCTTCATTTTTACTATTTTATTACATTCTTCATATTTTAGTATTTAAAAAGTATACAAAACTGGAAGTAATAACCTCAGCTATTCGAGTTCTTTCATACAAAAAATTTATCTCTTGACGATTTTGTTGGAATTTGTTGCGATGGAGAAATAAGCAATACTGGTACCGTAATGGCATTCTACGAAGGTTCGAAATTGCTCTAGAAAAATCATTACATTGGTTTGTTTGCTTGCTGCATTTTAATGAACTACCTTTTCGCCACTTGTTTGGAGCATTGGAAAAGTCGACTACAAGCGGACCTAGAACTGCTAGCGGGGATTTGACAAAATTAATTGAAACCTGTTAACAGTTACAGGTAGTTTTTTACTAGTTTTAAAATAATTGGACTTTATTTTAAGTCAACCCACTTTTTGTTATAGATTGTATCTGATTTTCAACCCATTTTGTTTGGAAATATGCCTCTACCTTTAAATACTAAAGACGAACACGGTCTTTCTACAGATGTGAAGTATCTGTATCGACTAGAAAGGCAGGTTGAAAATTGAAAAAATTGGCTGGATGAAAATTAGGACCTTATAAATTTCTTTTAACCATATCTTTCATATCTTTATCATATCTTTCTACCATATCTAGCTTCAAAGAAAAAGGAAAAACCACATATTAAAAAAGAATTACATATAGAAACTACTTTCAAAGCCATCGATTAAACAGAAAATCTCAGGCAACTTCCCCCCCCCATTCCCCCATGACTACGCCCTTATCGGCTAGCCAAAGCCGTGTCTCAAGGTTTCTGTCCCGCAGATTTAGCCAGCATGAAACCCGGGCAAATAGTTCATTCTCGTTGGCTGACGAAAGCTAGTAGACTATTGCGACCATACGTAACTACAAATTTGCCATCAACATACTTAAAAACTCTAGCAAACTGTATTATGAAAGTTTATGTACCAATGTACTTTAATGTAAAGTATTATAGTTCTGTTGTCTACGGCAGTGCACTGTTAGCTAAATTTATACGGTCAACGTAATATTTGCCACCAAACCTTAGGGATATTGTTAACGCTGCAGTTCAAAATAATGCCTTTTTCGGTCATTAAGAGAATGTTTTATTGGCAATGCTCTTTGATGATAGAAAACCGGTACGCGAAAGAGCAATCAAGAAGATTTTGTATTATCGAGATAGGCTTTACGATCCAACAGTATTAAGGACTTATAAAATCATTAATTTTGATTGCTGACTATGTTGATTTGATAAACATATAGTAAGTTTCCATGGCGAGTTAACTCGGGGTTTACTCGGGGTTAACTCGCTATGGAAACGCGAGTTGAGTTGAGTTTCGTTAAATCCACGAAACTCCACGAAACTTGTAAGATTAACTGGGTTCTATCTGTCAAAGTGAATGCTGCCATTTATTATAAGAAAAAATGGCGGGTGCAAGAGTTTTTTGGAATGCTGCAGAAACTTTACTTTTGATAGAAATAATTAAAGAAAAGCATATATTAGATATTATGGACGGCAAAAAATTCAGGAGAAGTGAGATATTCAAAATAGTTAAAAGTGAATTTAAAAAAAGAAACATTTTTGATAAAAGCGCAATACACATTGAGCATAAGTGGAAAAACTTAAAAAAAAACTACATATCATCAAGAAAAGCAAACAATTGCAGCGGATCAGCGAAAACAACTTGTGATTTTTATGATGAGCTTGATGATTTGCTTGGAGTAAGACCATCTTGCTCAATGTTGCAAAATGCTGTCGATACCTTTAATTTGGCTGACAATAACAAAGGTGAGCGCAATGCTATTATCATAAAAAATAATCACTGTTTTTATTTATCTAATATATAAAATTCTTCTGTCACGGGGTGCGTGATCGAACTCCTCCGAAACGGCTCGACCGATTTTCGTGATCCTTAGCGAGGATATTAGTCAGGGGTGAGAATCGAACAACATCTATTTTTCATCCCCCTAAAATAAGGGGGCGTGGCACCTCCCATACAACCCAAATCTACGGTAGCGAATAGCTCTGAAGTTATAGGTCGCATAGTATCGGAATTCGGTGTTCTATCTCAATTTACAAGAGCCGTTCCACACGTAAAATTTTATGGGCGTTGAATGTGGGGCGTGGCAATTTTTCAGCCAAATTTTCAGTATAACTTTCAAGCTATAAGTCACACATTAATGAAACTCGGTTAAAACGTTCTATTTAGTCGTGTCTTTCGACTTGCAAAATTGAGCCAGTACAGGCCAAAGGGGTGTGGCACCGCCCATACAATTAAAATTTATGATATCGAATAGCTTTGGAACTAAATGCTGTATAATAATGAAATTCAGTATGGAGTTGCCACTTGGTGATATATCTACTATAAAACTGGGATGGGTTTTGAAAAAGGGGTGTGGCTCCGCCCATACACTTTAAATTTTTGATATCAGATAGCTTTGGAACTAAATGTCGTTTAACAACGAAATTCAGTATGGAATTAATATTGGGTGATATTCTTCTACTAGAAAACTGAGACGTCATTGAACAAGGAGGTGTGGCTCCGCCCATACAAGCCAAACTTGCGATATCGAATAACTTTGGAATTGTAAGTAGCACAGCCTCGAAATTTGGTTATCAATTTCCACGAGTCTTTCCAGTTAGAGATAGAGATAGAGATAGAGATACAGATAGAGATAGAGATAGAGATAGAGATATAGATAGAGATAGAGATAGAGATAGAGATAGAGATAGAGATAGAGATAGAGATAGAGATAGAGATAGAGATAGAGATAGAGATAGAGATAGAGATAGAGATAGAGATAGAGATAGAGATATAGATAGAGATAGAGATAGAGATAGAGATAGAGATAGAGATAGAGATAGAGATAGTGATAGAGAAAGAGATAGAGATAGAGATAGAGATAGAGATAGAGATAGAGATAGAGATAGAGATAGAGATAGAGATAGAGATAGAGATAGAGATAGAGATAGAGATAGAGATAGAGATAGAGATAGAGATAGAGATAGAGATAGAGATAGAGATAGAGATAGAGATAGAGATAGAGATAGAGATAGAGATAGAGATAGAGATAGAGATAGAGATAGAGATAGAGATAGAGATAGAGATAGAGATAGAGATAGAGATAGAGATAGAGATAGAGATAGAGATAGAGATAGAGATAGAGATAGATATAGAGATAGAGATAGAGATAGAGATAGAGATAGAGATAGAGATAGAGATAGAGATAGAGATAGAGATAGAGATAGAGATAGAGATAGAGATAGAGATAGAGATAGAGATAGAGATAGAGATAGAGATAGAGATAGAGATAGAGATAGAGATAGAGATAGAGATAGAGATAGAGATAGAGATAGAGATAGAGATAGAGATAGAGATAGAGATAGAGATAGAGATAGAGATAGAGATAGAGATAGAGATAGAGATAGAGATAGAGATAGAGATAGAGATAGAGATAGACATAGAGATAGAGATAGAGATAGAGATAGAGATAGAGATAGACATAGATATAGAGATAGAGATAGAGATAGAGATAGAGATAGAGATAGAGATAGAAATAGAGATAGAGATAGAGATAGAGATAGAAATAGAGATAGAGATAGAGATAGAGATAGAGATAGAGATAGAGATAGAGATAGAGATAGAGATAGAGATAGAGATAGAGATAGAGATAGAGATAGAGATAGAGATAGAAATAGAAATAGAGATAGAGATAGAAATTGAGGTTGAGGTTGAGGTTGAGATTGAGATTGAGATTGAGATTGAGATTGAGATTGAGACTGAGTTTGAGATTCAGATAGAGATAGAAATTATTTCCGCTACGACAGCAACGCGTCGGGTACCAGCTAGTTTATTTATATTTTTGACAGATAATCAGCAACAGAACTCTGAAACTGTTACTGTCGACGAAACTGAAGAGGAAATTCAAGATGAAATCCCTGCAAAGCGACGCAAAAAAAATCCTGCTACAGAGCTAGCAAATGAATTTAGAGAAGCGACCACAAAATACATGTCGGAGCAAAAAAAACTCATTGAGTACGAGTTCGCGCTGTTTTCTCAAAAAGAAGATGAGCTGATGACAAAGTTTTTGAAGGAGTCCGAACAAATTCTAGAAAAAACAAACAAGACTTTCCAAGACAATTTGAAAGAAATTATTCATGGAAAAAGTCACGACGAATCCAACACTCAAACAGAAAAGGAAACGCTGCAAACCGAGTTGACTGAATTTGTACACTTCAAGTAATTATTTCAAGTGCAGTGTCTTACTCCAAGCAAATCGTTAAGCTCATCATAAAAAGCACAGGTTGTTTTCGCTGCTCCGCTGCAATTGTTTGCTTTTCTTGATGATATGTAGTTTTTTTTTTAAGTTTTTCCACTTATGCTCAATGTGTATTGCGCTTTTATCAAAAATGTTTCTTTTTTTAAATTCACTTTCAACTATTTTGAATATCTCACTTCTCCTGAATTTTTTGCCGTCCATAATATCTAATATATGCTTTTCTTTAATTATTTCTATCAAAAGTTGAAACAAAAACTCTGCACTTTTGTCAACAATGTTTCTTTCTTTTAATGCATTTTCAACTGTTGAATACATTTACCTTCTTTCGTTAATTTTAAGATTTTCATTGAAGTAACTTTATTTATTTTTAATTATTCTTCAATTGTTTTGAAGAATCTGTATTATTTATTTTAATTAATGTTAAAATTAATTTAACACGTCTGTGATTTCAGATCAAATCTGATAAAAAATAAATATGAAATAAAAAAATGAATGCAATGAATTTTAAAAAAATACACAAAACCAAATTTGATTTTATTTGAAATAAATTCAACACTGGCTAATGTTGATAATACGACAATATTTTTTCGGGTGTACATAAATGAAAATAAAATATGTTATTCCTTTTTAAAATCGTCTTTCTATTAATGGAAAATGTTGAGCCATATAATTTTTAAGGTTATTCCTGATTGCGTTTGCCAGTGTTTCTCCATATACATCTGAAGATTGAGATTGTGGCTGAGGAAAGGTTCTCATCATTTCTTCAAGGTCTTCATTCCAGCGTTCACAAAAGTTTACTTTGTTTTTTTCCACAATATTATGCAAAACACAACATGTTGCAACAACAGATGATACAAGGCTAATATTTGTGTCGATTCGTTTTTGCAGTATCCTCCATCTGCTCTTTAATCTTCCAAACGCGTTTTCAACGACAATACGTGCCTTGTTTAAATAAGCATTGAATGATTCTTCTTCTGGGGTTCTTGGTGAAACATATCCTTTGATAAGCCATTCTTGCAGTGGATAAGCTGGGTCACCAATTATAAAGGATTTAATTTCCATTTCACCTACTATTTTCGAATCCTAAAGAGAAAAATAATTATTAGATAGTAATTATTTGCAACATTGTTCTAATACCCGTCGATAATCTTTAAAGTTCTTGTACAAATTGGAGTCCTTCAAAACAGTTGCATCATGTGTGCATCCAGGATGTTGAACAGTTATATCTAAAAATCTTTTCCATTATTGTTAGCTTATTGTTAACTAGATATGTGCAAAATTACTTACAAGTAGTTTGCATCTACTAATCCTTGCAGGATAACAGATGGCCAAGACTTTCTATTAACAAAATCCCTATATCCCTCCAAAGGTGGCTTCACTGGTATGTGGCACCCATCGATTGCGCCTAAAATTTGAGGAACTCCACTTTTTTCCTTGAATTTTAACGTAATTAATTTTGCATCTTCAATTTGTGACATTTTTATTTCTTCAGGAAGAAGAATTTTAATTACGGCAGCACAAAATTGCTTGAGACATCTATGGACAGAAGTTTTGTGAACTCCAAATTGGTTTCCAACTGCTCGGTATTCTGAGCACGAGGCAAGCTTGTATAGAGCTATAGCTACTTTCATCTCAGTAGAAATAGGCTCTCGGACATAGCCGGGATCAGGTTGAAGCTCAGATTTTAGCCGATTGCATAAATATGCAAACGTTGCCTTATCCACTCGAAAATTCTCTACAAACTCATCATAATTATTGCTATTAACAATATTGTACCACCAGTCCTTGCTTCTTTCTTTCATCCATAATTTATGTGGATTTCTTTTTGGGACTGCAGCTAAATAGGTGGCCATTTTATTGTTAATTATTTCCATTAATATTTCGGTGGAATTCGATAAGCGCCTGAGAACTCTTTTTTTAAAAATATTTCTTCTTCGTGCAGACAGTAATATATTGTGTTGTTAACATGTTTAACGTTTGCTTTATTTTTGTTGTATGAATTAAGCACAAAATTTCAATTTTTTTATTAGTATCCATTTCGCTAGTTAAAAATAACAAAACTGTCAAATGAAATTGACAAGTTCAACTCAACTCGATGCTGTGCATGGAAACACTTACTATGTTTCCATGGCGAGTTAACTCGGGGTTAGAGTTTTCGTCGAGTTAAGAAAATGGCGTCGCTAACTCGATAGTGTTTCCATGCACAGCATCGAGTTGAGTCGAACTTGTCAATTTCATTTGCATTTTTGTTATTGTTTTACTAGCGAAATGGATACTAAAGGCAGCATTCACTTTGACAGATAGAACCCAGTTAAATCTTACAAGTTTCGTGGAGTTTCGTGGATTTAACGAAATTCAACTCAACTCGCGTTTCCATAGCGAGTTAACCCCGAGTAAACCCCGAGTTAACTCGCCATGGAAACATAGTAACTATCGAGTTAGCGACGCCATTTTCTTAACTCGACGAAAACCCTAACCCCGAGTTAACTCGCCATGGAAACATAGTAATAGATGATGACAGCATTTTATCCGAACCTCCATTCACGGCAAACATTCCATACGAGCACATGCTAAGTTATCTAGAGTTTGAAGATCCGCTGCTGCCAGACCCACAAATTCCATCGCATATTCAGGGAACTGAGCGATTTGTTCAGTTACTTTCAAGTGTTTCTCGACGCGTAATTGAAAAAAATCGAGACGTTGTTTTGGCAGTAGCTGCAAAAAGTCAACAAAAGTAGCTGCAAAAAGTCAAACAAGACTTAAAAGTCTAAAATTATACTTTTTGCACTCATTGAATAAAAGATTTTTTTTGTAAATTTAAATCGTTTTATTTTTGACAATATTAAAATATTAGATTGGCAATATTTGGTTTAAAAGAAAACATATTTTTAAAATGAATTCAGATTCGGAGAGCTGGCAGAATTTCATTTTCAACAAGTCCAAAATCAAAGACATACGCTGCCATTTTTGGAATATTCGTCAGAATTTTTTATTATGACTTAATTCTTTTAATTCTTATACAAGTTTTGACCTCGATATGCGCGATATTGTGATTGATTTTAGACCTATGGTTTCTTGGGGAAATTTTCTAAGAATTCATCATAGATTACATTTCTGCTATACGCATTTTTGGTTTTTTCTCATCCGAACAAATTGACCCGCCCTAATATATATACATATATATAAAAATATTCTCCAAATTGTTTATGCACAGAATACAAATCTTGAAATAAATAGATAAAGTTTCAGCTATGAAATTGCACATAAACAAAGGAAGTTCACAATGATAATTTGATTAAGTGTTGCTTTTTAGAGGATTTCGCAGTTTTGACTTTTTATGATTTTTTCAATAAAAAACAAGGTAGATAAAACTTAAAAAATTCTGTTAAATTGCTATAAAACTTTAATTTTTATTTTTATTACAAAATTACTGTAAAAAATCCTTATTTAAGGTACAAATACAAAATTACTTTATTTTGAAGTTAAGTTACTGTTTGGCGGTACTGGGCTCAAAATTACTGTAAAACACAGTAATTACTGTACGTGTAACATCACTGCTCTTACTCGATAAAATGCATGGTTGAATAAATAAGGTTGTCGCAAGAGTGAGAGCGAGTGCCCATAAATGTCAAATCGAAGTTGTCAGGCAAGGGCGTCGCCAACCGATGACCCAGGGGGGCTGCAAGTTGATATATGGAGAATGGAAAAAGTATAAATTCTAGGTACAGTTAACAGAACCTACAATTTACGCTTGTTTGTAGTGCGAGTCTTACTACCTCTACCCACGGCGATTGTAATAAGAACATTACAAAGTCCAATGTGTAAGCCTCCACGAGCTCTTGACTCTTAAAATAAAACTTGTAAACATAGTTATTAATTATATTAATTAGAAAAATAACATGAAAGGAGTTTATACAGATTAATTTTTGACACTTATTGAGTTAATTAAAACATAATCTTTGTAATTAGGGTTTGTTGTAAACTTCTCGACCACTTTATTTGGAAAATCTTGTAAGTTTTCATAAATTGGTACACTCATGATGGCCAGATCATTAAGACGATTTTCCCACATAGTGCTTCTTAACCAAGGAAAAGCTATCAAAATTTTCAACGCTTTTCCCGTTTCGAGAAAGAATATTTTGATCTCTTTTAAGACATCAACATCAGGGTTGCGTTTAAATTTAAAAACTACTTAAAATAAGTGTTGCCAATGAAGAATTATAAACGCAATGTTAAAGGGGTATTCACAGTGGTCAGCAATGCTCGTTAATATTGAAGAATGTGAACCCAGTAAAACATTTTGCTTGAAATTGAATTAGTGAATTCAATCGAGTTCCGGCGTGCGGGAATTATCGGTTAAGCCAGTAAAGTGTGTGGCTTGGGACTTTGGTTGCTTTGCATATCGCACTCCATCTTCAAAACAGACACAACTCAAAATTTCAAAATTTTCAGGAGAAGCAAAAAACCAGTTTGCTTTTCAAAGGAATCCATACAAAACAAGGAGACAAAACGATTTTTTAATTAAAGAGTAAAAAGATGAGTGGTAAATTTTGAAAGTTGATGGAGGTTATCACTACGAATAGTTAAACATTAAATGTAAATATTTGCAAATTTCGAGTTGTGCCTGTTTTGAAGATGGAGTGCGGATATGTCTTAATTTTTTAATCTCTAGGGTTGCTTTGCATATATCTTAGTTTCTAAAATCTAGGGGAGGGCAGCTGCCCCTACCTTCCCCCCTTGGTGACGACCATGTTGTCAGCTCATACAAAATCTGAAAGCGAAAATTGATAACATGTAAAGCCGATAAAGTTATTGTTGCTTTTCATTGATTTTGACTATTGTGGGTACTAAGAAGAGAGCCCCGAGACAACTTTATTATTAATTCAACCATGATAAAATTGTAAATACCCAGTCGGAAGGTAGGCGAACACCACTCTAAGGCGATCTATCTTTTATTATTACTTTAAGTATTGGAAAAAGGCACTAATACCTTAGAAGATGAACACGGTAGTTGCATGCGATGTGTTGGAATGAAATTGCAAAAAATGCAAAAGTAAAAAACAAAACTAAACGATTTTCGTGGAATCAGAGACAGCTTTTCGTGGAATCAGAGACCATGAACACGGAGATATTCTTCTAAAAAAGTTTATAAGGGCGGTATACGGAAAATGGGCGTGTAATTATTAGAAAAACCCTGTATCTCGGTTAATATTGATACTAGGGTACTGAAATTTAGTACAGAGGTGGAAATAATTATTACAAGGAACGGTCAAAAAACGGGACAAAATTCAACAAATTTGCAGTTTAGTGAAAGGCGAAAAAGAAAACAAAAGTGGAAAATATGAACAAAACAGAAAAAAAATTTATATCCAATGGATAATTGTCCATATCGACATCGACATCCACATCCTTCCTTCATTGCCAAAAGAAGGTACACGGATTCTTGACTAATCACTTCTTACGTGCTCGAAGATGTGACGAAGGGATTCATACAAGAGAGTAAAAAATTAAGTGGAAAATATTTGTGTGAAATTCTGTTAATTTTCAGTATTATTAACAATTTTGCAAATTTAATTAAATTCTTGTCAAAAGTTGTTAATAATTCATCGTTATTTTGGCACAGCAAAAATCATAAATTTATTTCAACAGAGAGAAAATGTATTCAACTCAGTAAATTCTTTCCTACCACGAGTGAAAAGTTTCCGAATAGCACACGGCCTTTATATACAAAAATGTCAACACCTTGATTTAAAATATCACGATCACGAATGTTGAACGACCACATTTGACTATTTGACTTATCCGGGCTTGATATTGCTATTTAATACTAAACGTTTAATAAACTGAACAAAAATGTACTACTATTTTTCACGAAATTCTTCTTTTATGGAAGCTTCTGAAGAAAATCAGCTGACAACAAAAAATGTAGATCGCAAAGAAACACAAGGAGTTTCAAATTACTCAATTTATTGGAGTACATGGTTGTAATTTCAGTAAATTTATGAAAAATTAGTTTTTAATTTAAAGTTAGGTTAAAATCCTGAGATTCAGGTGATCTAATCTTGCTATTCGGGATTGCAAAAAGCGTCCGGGATCCCGAGACTGAAAGCCTTAGTCAGCACAATATAAAAGGTTTATAAGGAGCTATCAATGGTTAAAAAAATTAGCCGACAAGACAGTTTTATTTAATAAAATGTAACATTTGTTCTCGGGAAGAACTCATCTCAGTGAACACAGCTAGCATGCATTTTATTGCGTACCAAAGACGAATAACAAGTGAATTTTCTCTCGCGTTCTTTCCACCATCAGATGCTTAAAACGGAGTTTGGCTGGTGATCTGTACATTTTTAGTTTACTTGACAAAGTTTCCCAAGTGGCACAACAAAAATTAAAATATTTTAACCCTTCAAACCACACCCTCACTCCAGTAACATAGAGCCACATGGGGGTCTGTTATCGCCCCACTTCAAAAAATCGTTGTAAAATCCCGAATTTTGGATATATAAGCTTAAAACTTGACATGGTTACTATTTTTGGTCTTGGTCAACATTTTGTATAGTTATTTTCTAATATTTTAAAAGGAGTGCGGCCAAGTTAAAAAAAAACGTGAAAAATTAGCTCCTTTACTAAAAAATTCATAACTTTTACAGTTTTTAATTTAACCTTCAAGTAAACTTTGGAATTAGAAACAAAAGAATTTTTGGGTCATATTGACCCAACTTGAAATTGCATAAAAAATATACTGAAAACTTCCCCAGTGGAAATTGCATAGGAAAGCTGAGGAACAAATTAAACAAAAAATGTGTTTTTGGATTTATTTGCTTTTTATTTAGTGCGAAAGTTGAATTAATTTGGAGCAACTTGCACAAACTGTGAAGCGATGATCCGGACAATCATACTTCACGCATTTATCACATCGAATGCTGTGTTTATTTGAATTGGGTAGTATATAATTTTTGTATATTTATGTCACACAAAATTATGTTGAATCGCTTGTCAACGAAAAACAGTACTACTAGCTAGACGCAAAAAAATAATGGCACAGTTTGCGGGAATAGAATAAAAACACAACGTAAAAAATCACGCGATCAGTGTTGTGTCAATTTGACCCAAAAATACTTATTAGGGAAATTTTTTGTACAGGCCAAATTTGACATGTGTGGATATATTTCATGTCAAATTTATAAAATTCGTATACGATTTATACGAGCATAAATAAGCGGGAAAAAACGCGTTTAAAATTTTTTTTGGGCCAAATTGACCCAAAATTCGCTTGAAAGTTAAGACCTAAAAAATTCATGTTTGAAGGCATCAAATACGTTGCTACAAAGACAAAATATTAGTCATAGCTATAAAAAACATAGTTATAAAAAACATATTTATTCTGCCAAAAAAATACACTCACTTTTTCAAAAAACGAGAAAAAAAGTGTTTACCAATAACATTCAAATAAACTCGTTCAGTGTTGATTTTAAGACCTGAAAATATTTTTTTTAGTAATTTAATAATACTTTTACAGAAAAAAGTAGTAAAATAGTCAAATTCAAATTCAATAGTTCAGACACTAAACTTATGAATTTTTACACAAAAATACATTTTTTTTATTTTAATTTATCAATTTATATTCATACATACCTTAAAACAATAAAAAAATAATTAAATTCAATAAAATGAAATATTTCAGTTATCTCTAAAAATATACACAAGCCACATATGGAGTATATGAGAGCACAAGTCTAACGCATCCCTGACCTTCGAAATTGCTTTAGAGTAAAGCTAGTTAAGTTGTGAACACCCAGGTGGCGTAAGGAGTATGCATAAAAAGATTTTTGATTAAAAAAAATAGTTTTATTTAAGGCATGGGGCGATGAAAAGCACCAGTGTGGCTCGAAGGGTTAAAAAATGTAAGGTTCAAAAACAAGATACGAAAATTTCAAAAGTTCTTTCATATCAAGAGCATATACAAAGAATACGAAATACGATATAAGAATGGACATGAATCACATAAATACTTCAAAAACAATTATTAAGACTAAAAAATCACCTCACTTAAATAAACCTTTACAAAGTTAGACCCTTTTCAAAAATCAAGAGTAAACAAATCATTTATTATTTCTTATAAATGCTGTTATTAAAAACCAACGCATCTTCATTCGAAAAGGTAGGATAAGTTGCTAAAGTTTTGCACAATAATGTTGTGTCAAATACCAGAATCAAATTTACGTTATCAGTTGATTTTAAACTTATGTGCCGCCAAATGAGCATCAGTGAATACTTTCGCATTGAAAACCAGTTTTCGAGTTTTAATCTATGATAGTGTGATATTTTTTAATGCAAGAAAATAATACAGCTGGTCAGGCCCGCCAATGAGATGTTCTTTACACTCTTGTCTTGCCAAAATGTGTATCCTCAATGAAGCAATTTATAATTAATTTTGATTTGCAAGTTATGTGTTCTATACGAGTAAAGAGAAATGAATTTAATATTATTATAAAAAAATCAATTAAGTAAACAAATTTATTTATCAGGTAATACCAACTAAAAAAAAAATTAATTTGTATTTAACAATTTTGTATTAATAACTTATTCCTAATGCAATTTCTTCAGATAATTTTAAGACTTTTATAGCAAGAGCTATTAGCAAAGTTTTCATGTTATGAATATGAAATCATTTAATGAAAGAAATCATGTTATGAATATACAAAATCTAAAAGATTTTTTGCAATGTATGTACTCCTTACTTTACATTTGTAAGAAAACTTTTTATATCTCCAAATAATTAATATCCTAACATCAACTAAGAATACTTCTCAGCTTAAAATGAAGTGACTACCCTGTGTACCATTGATTACCATCGTCTATTTCATGCTTATGTGTAGAATTATGAATATACCGTGTAAGGTGTAGCGTATGAACTCTCTTTTCTTCCAAGAAGAAAACGCTCTCAGCAGCTCGTAATTTGCTGGTCTCATTAAATATTTTGTTAGTTTAAGCTTGACGTTCATTAAGTATCATCAAACAGTTCATCATAGTTCGATTTTTTTTCTTTACATAGTTATTAAGTGAAATGATCTTGGCACGGAACGAAAACCTGCCGTTAGCGGCTATTTTTGCTATCAGTATTTTCCAATTAGTCCTTGGTAGTGGCCTCATTGAAGTTTTTCAATGGAAACAAATGGATTTTCATAATAGAGGAGCTAATGGACTTCAGGGAGGAGGAGAAGGAGGAGGAGTTAAACAACCAGGTAAATTTAACACAGCTAATTTTGCTTGAAACCTTATATAAGCTGCTGCAATTGGGGTACAAAGTTGAAATCGTTAAAGTATTTGCTTCATTTTTGATCTGCTGCAAAGAGACTCTTAAGTAGTCTTTTCTTTCTTTCAGAGAAGGTAAAAACACGTTTTGTAGAAACAAGAATTGAGCAGCTTCTTAGTTGATGTGCGTTTTCGGCAAGAATTTATGAATACCAATTAGAATGTGTAGACTGAAACTGCATTGATTAAAATAACAATTAATATTTTACAAAAACAAGAATATGACTGAATTTTGTTCATTCCGATAAACATTTGAAGAAGAAATAAAGTAACCAAGGATAAATATAAAAATCTAAAACTCTTCTATAATGTTTGAATAATATAGAATATAGACAGTACAGTATAGAAATACAGATTTTCAAAATAGATATAGATGGAAATACAAATATTTCATGAATAAATAATTACTTCATTGCAGTTGGAAATATAGTTCTTATATATATTTAATATATATTGACAATAATCAAGTTGTTCGTTCTATTTTTTTTTTGCTTTGTTAAATCATTTGTTTTTTTTTTTGACATTTTTGGTAAAAGATAAGGATTTTGAAAATTAAAATTATTAACTCCAAAAGAAGAAACGGTCGTTCAGACCTGACAAGTATATTTGTTTTACCCTCTGCAGCTGACGTCGTAGTCTGACAGACACCGAAAATCAAAACTTCGTGCGTACAAATGTTAAATTCGAAGATAAAAAACTCGTTTTTGTCTTTTAAAAACCCGTATTTTATTAAAAATTTTATTCTTATGTTAGCCTAAAATTATTTGCTGTCATATGGAATAAGGTCAAGGAAGTTACAGTCAGAAACTTTATCATAGAAAATCAGTAAAAAGTGAGGTCTGCTAGACCCCACGTCAGGTATATTGTTAAATTTGGAGCACGTCAGCTGCAGAGGGTTAAGGCGTTAAAATACATTTGCATAAAATAATAAGTTTCTTGTATAGTACGCTCTGAAAAATGTTTAATTTGAACATAAAAATAACAGCGTGCATGAATCGGGCACTTTTTTGCAAACAAGCTAGAGACATATCATTTCAGCATAATTCGAGGACGCTGAATTTAATGGCGATAACCGTTTTTCAATCCTTCGGCCCGTTTTCGAGAAATTCAAGGTTCAAGGTCAAGTGATCAGTTTTCATGCAGTTTTTGTTAGAAATATTTTTTTATTGACTTTATTGACTTCATGTCAACAAGTGAAACATTAACAATTACCTGGAGAGTAATTTCTTACAAAAGTGTAACTCGCGAAACCCAACCCTTCTGGTCCAAATTGACCCCATAAATCAAATAAAGCCGCTTTTTCGTATAAAAGCTTTGTTTAAACCAGTCATGAGCAGGAAAATAAATTGGTGGGCTAATTTTCTTTTTTTAAAACAAACACAAAATTGTCTTATTATTGCTTTTGCTAATCGTTGCAAAAAAAAAAAACCAAGAAAGAATTGTCAAAGCACTCCGACAATAATGAATTTCTATTTCTATATGTAACAAAATTGATGAGCAAAACAAAAACAAATCATGTGTTTTGTGTTACACAAGTAACGGGACAATCATCTCAAGCTCAGCCCATAATCAGTGTGACCAGAGTGGAATATTATATACCTTCGATAAGCATATTTTTTTTTGAAAAAAATTTTTGTTTTGCAGCATAAAAAGTGGAATATTTTTCGTACTCCAATATTTTTCAAAATTAACAAAAATTTCAATTAAAATTGTCTATTTTGTTACTGAATGATTGTTTTGTTTTTTTTTTTTTGGCTTAATGAATTTGTTTTGTGGTTAACTTCGTCGTTGTCAATTTGATTGCAATTTATTTAATGACTTGGCGCAGCTTAAAAAATGAAGTAAATTTGCTTATTTGTTTGTTTGATTGGAGTTATTATGTGGATAATTTACTCAAAGCCCAATTCAAAAGAAACTGAACAAGTTTTAGCAAACTTACATATAAATGAAGCTAATGAAGTAATTGTGTTAAATTTGCTTCTTCAAGTAAAATCAAGAATTCCAAAATGTATTAAATTTCTAAATTTCCGTTACAAAAAATGTTACCCAAAGTGTATAGAAATAAAAAAAAAATAAATAAATAACTGGCCATTTCAGCCCTGGAAAGGACTTTGACCTAGCTTCTTATGATCAATTTTGTTGTGCGTGTTATTAAGTTTGTACACAATTGACCGAGAAATGGACCTACTGTTTAACGCCGACTCCGAACGGCGATGAACGAAATGTTCTTATTCTCAAGAAGCTTTACATGGCATTTTTATTACTCTCTGAGGTTTGCCATTGTCTGCAGAGAGGTGGCGGCCGTACAGAAAAAATATTTTAATTCAAATAATTTTCTGTCGCTGCTGGGGTTCGAACCTGGGTCTCCAAGTTCGTTGACATAGCGGCCACGCACGTTAACCAACTACGCCACGGACGCCACAACCACGCACGAAGTGTATAGAACCGATATATAATCTATGATTTGACTTCTGAATTTGGAAAAAAGGTTTTCAGTTCTAGATTTCAATACAAACTTAAGTGTGCCTAAAGGCATTGCTATGCAGTAGAGGGTTAAGGATATCCAGGGACTAAATCCCTTTAAGGATTTAACAGAATTTGTCCTTGCTAAGTTTATCATTTAACAATGCTGAGTTTGAGGAAATTTTTAGCTATATGAATCTAATTAAAACGAAAATTCGTTATAGAATGGAAGAACAACTCTTAAATATTTTGTTGAATGTAAAAACATGGCTAAATGTGCCTGAATTTTAATTTTGTACATTGTATATAGTTACTTAAAATCTAAAAAAGCTTAACAACATTTTTAACTTTTTATAGGAGAAGCCAAAATCCATTTAAAATGGCACGCATATTAGATTTAAAAGTCATAACTTCTTCTTAATTTCGTTTATTTATTACCTATTTTTAGGTATTTGTCTGTGAGAAAAATACGTGACTATTTTTAAAGGAATCTAGTTCTTGAAAAGACTTTCAAGAGTTCAGTTCAGTACAAATGAACTGAATAACTGATTGATGAATATTAACTTATTTTTTATAAATTGAAGTGTGATAATAATCAAAAAATAAATTTTCTTAAACTTGCTTTTGTATTTCTTTTAAATGAATATTTAGTTTTGTTTAGATACATATGTATCTTTAACATTGAAAGTGGAATATTTTTGTGGAATATAAAAATTGTAAGTGGAATATTTGACATATTTTTTTTTTAATAAAAAGCATATTTCTACAAAAATCATCTGGTCACACTGCCCATAGTACAACTATTTACAAGGTAAGCACATTTTAAGATGGCTGCTCAATTGAGAAATTTTGCAACAACAAAGCTGTAGGAGATACAAACTTCAAACGACAAAAACAACAGAAACAATTAGAAAAACTAAAAATTAACAGCTGATTTTGACAACTAGCGCATCCTGTTCTCCAATATAATCCTAAATTGTAATTGTATCATGGCTCAGCCTAGTCGAGTGAGGCTTTGTTTTTATTGCCTTTGCATGCAATTGTTGTTGTTAAAGCGAGTTAAAAATGTTGTGTACGTCGGTTTTGTTGTTGTTGTTTTTTATACGTGTTGTTGTTTTTAAAAATGTGCAAACACAAATTTGATAAAATAAAACAAATTTGCATCTGGGCCAATTGTGCTATAAACTGTTGATGGAATAACATTCCGCTGATATACTGGGAGAAAAATTTTTTCTAACAAAAACTGCAACAACATATACTTGACCCTGAATTTTGAATTTATCGAAAACGGTATAGATTGAAAGATTGAATGCTGAAATGATATGTCTTCAGCTTAATTGATATTTGGACATGCACAGTGTAATTATTATCTGAGTCAAAATGGATATAACACTAAACAATTAACAATTTTTTTTAGAAATAACAATTAAATTTGTACAGTTTTGAAGATTAAATTTATAGTTGCAAATAAAGTTTTCAAAATAAGTTTTTTTTTTAACTTTAACCCAAGGATTTGAGACGCTAAGCATATTCACTCAAGTGTTCCTCGGTTTGAAATGGGGTGATATATTAGTGAGAAGGAAAGGGACTATGTAGAAACATATTCTAAGCGAGGCGGAAAACCGTAGAAACATGTGCAATTTAATTTGAGGCAAGTGTAATATCGTTATCTCAGTCAACTCAAGTTACAAAGCGATCTTCTCCTCCCTGCTACCACGAATTACAATTTTGAATTGTAAGTATTGATGAATTTTCAATTTCAGTTGATAAGAAATGAGGTAAGAAATCGTGAAAAGTTTATGTGCAACACATGGTCCAATAAGTCCCGAGACTAAGTAATAAAAAAACTTTTTTTTGCAAATATTCTTCTTTATTCATCAACATAGGTTCCTTCAAGAGCAATCCATTCATTCCATCGCTTTTCTAACTTTTCAATACCGGTTTTGTAGAACGATTTGTGCTTCGTCTCAAAATACGCTTTTGTTTCAGCCATCACCTTTTCATTGGAGCCAAATCTCTTGCCGGCAAGCGTTTTTTTGATGTCAGCAAAGAGCCAGTAGTCGCTGGGGGCCAAATCTGGCAAATTCGGTGGATGAGGAAGCAATTCCAAGCCCAATTCGTGAATTTTCGCCATCGTTTTCATCGATTTGTGACACGGTGCATTGTCTTGGTGAAAAATAATTTTTTTCTTCTTCAAATGGGGCCGATTTTTCGCGATTTCACTCTTCAAACGCTCCAACAACGCTATATAATAATCGCTGTTGTTTGTTTTTCCCTTTTCGAGATAGTCGATGAACAAAATTTCATGCGCATCCCCAAATACAGATGCCATAACCTTTCCAGCCGACTGTTGTGTTTTTGGTCGCTTTGGCCTGCTTTCATCGGTTGCTCTCCACTCATCTGACGACCGTTTTGATTCCGTGTAATGGTGGATCCATGTTTTATCCATTGTCACATACCGAAGTAATATTGTTCCCACACTGCCTTTCGATATCTTCAGAGCCTCAGCTAGCTCGCATACCTTCACTTTATGGTCGGCCAATACCATTTTGTGTACTTTTTTTATGTTTTGTGGAACAACTGTCTCATTTGGGCGTCCTAAACGTTCGGCATCATATTTGTCTGTACGACCAAGTTTAAACTCAGCATACCATCGGCAAATGGTTGCTTTTGACGGAGCAGAGTCCGAATAACACTTTCGAAGCCATTGCTCAGCTTGGACGGTTTTTTTCCCATCAGAAAACAGTGATAAATCAACACACAGAATTGCTTATAATCCATTATTTTGAAAATATCAACAATAGCGTCACTTAAATCACTGCAACTTCCGAACTAAACGTTAAATTGTTATGAAATTTTTACACGTATTGTTTAAAGGTTGGAACTATCGAAATATTATATCGATATGTCGTTAGAGATGCCACCGAGTAGTTAGTCTCGGGACTTATTGCACCATGTGTTAGGACTATGGCCTGGCTCTAAAACTCGACTATTGAGATCGCCTAACATAGTGATCACCGTTGCTCAGTGGAAGGCGGGTTTTCTGGCATTCGGTGGTCAAACATTTTTTTTTTGCATTTTTTTGCAACCGAAAGAAAAAACATGAATCTTTAATAAAAGCTATTGATATGATATCTGCGATTTTTTTCTTCTTCTGTTGAAATTGATTTTTTGACAATTTTATAGCAAAAATTTCATTTTGTCTTTTAAACGTTATTTTTTCTACCCCCACGTTTAAAAAATATAAAAGAGGTAAATGAATTTTGTCACTCTGTTTGTAACGCCCATAAGGAGGCGTAGTAGGTATAGAAAAGTATATACATTATTGATCAGCATCACCACTCAAGTCCATTTAGCCCATCTGTCTGTCTATGATCACGATTACAGCCATAATTTTCAAGCTATTATCACGGAATACGATATTTAAGCTTGTTTCTAAAATATAAAGATCAAGTTCGAAAATTAGCAAATTTTATTGGCTGCTTAAGACTTTGAATATACTTTTGTTTGATCGTACACCTGGGGGTATTTTAACTTCGGCCCAGTCGAAGATCATTTCTTACTAGTTAAATATGGAATACTTGAAACTAAATATTTTAACAAAATTAACAAAAGTGATTATTGAATTTTTACAATTTTGAAAAGTTTATTCCCAAGTCTTTTAATAGTTTAAAAAGCCAAATTAATAAAAAAAAAATACTAAATTATACCAAATTATGTTTTTTATGACATATGATAAAAAAATACCTTGATACTCAAACAGCGACATAAATGAGATAGACAGAATGCCATAGAACTTAAATATATTGGCGTAATAATACTTTGAGAAAGTTATACAAGATTTATAAAAAAGGTATAACCGCTCAGATCAAACAAGAACATATTATTTTTACGACAAAATAAACTTTAATTAGAGAATTTTTTTGCCCTTATCGGCACAAACGGTTTCATACATATTTCTTGAAACATGATAAATTTTGCTTTTTATGGCAAATGATTAAATATTTCTTTGTAAACCAATCCGAAATAAAAACTATGATATTGCCTTAAGCCTTCTATGACACTTGATATAATTGTTTGAAATAAAACTTGATATAAAATGTATAGTAAGTATTCCAAAAAGGAAGTTTTCGAATTTAAAGCTACAAAAAATAAAAACCTTGATTTTTTTAAGAGCTTTCAGATTTGATTTAAAAAAAACACATAAAATTAAGAGAAGTGTATGAAATTGAGTCGATAGAACGATCTATATAATTCTATGTTTAAATATGATTTCATGTAAATGTTGACCGCGGCTACGCCTCAAATGGTTCATACGATGGGTCCAATTTTGGCTTACTCTCTCCAACATATCGGCCGATATCTCACGAATAAATTCTTCAATATTGACTTCCAGTGCGTCAACCGTTGCGGGCTTATCCCTATATACATGAGCCTTAACATGGCCCCACAAAAATAGTCTAAAGGCGTTAAATCGCACGATATAGGCCTCCAATTGACCGGTCCCGAACGTGAAATAAACTGTTAACCGAACTCGCCTCTCAATTGAATCTCACCGTCTGGTTGAAACCATATGTCAGGCAAGTCCAGCTCTTCCATTTTGGGCAAAAAAAATTTGTAACCATCGCACGATAGCACTCGCCATTCACAGTAACGTTCCTGCCTTCATCGTATTTGAAAAAGTACGGTCCCATGATGCCACCGGCCCATAATCCACACCAAACAGTGCATTTTTCGGGATGCATTGGCAGTTCTTGAAATGCTTCTGGCTGCTCTTCACCCCAAATACGGCAATTTTGCTTGTTCACCTATCCATTCAACCAGAAATGAGCTTCGTTGCTGAACACAATTTTCCGATTAAAAAGTGGATCTTCATCAAAGTTCCCGTCCCCAAGATCGTTCAAAGTTACCCGTTGTGCTAGGTCGTGTGGCTTTAATTCTTGCACCAGCTGTGTAAAAGGTTTTACACGCAAATCCTTCCGCAAAATTCTCCACGTTGTGGAGTAACAGAGGCCCAATTGCTGCAAACGGCTCCGAATCAATAATTCGTGGTCAGCAACAACACTGGCGGATGGTAGTTTAATGTCCAGTAATGTAAATTTGGTGCGAAATTTAGTCACAATATTCCGAATAGCCGCCTCAGAAGGTCGGCCAAACTGACCATAAATGGGAGAAGTGCACGATGCACTTTCTTAACCGAGCATGATTTTTGATAATAAAATTCAACAAGTGTTGTTCGTTTGGAGGCCGATTCATGGTGAAATTATAGACCAAACCGAACATGTTTAACGGTAACATGTTACACGGCAACAACTGTGCTGCCAACAGTGTTGCCGAAAAGAAAGAAAGAAATGAAATGAGCGAATAAGGGAAATGCATTGCCAAGAGTGCAATTTGAAAATTTCGAACCTGCCACAGTTAAAAAAATCAAACACGGGTATTTAATTTTCATAATACACTCCATTTAATTCTTTCATTTGTAAAAAAATATATCGAACGGTGTTACCTTAACAAGTTTCCTTCAAGTGCTTCCTCCAGATTATCAATAAGGTACACTTGCGTAATGTAAATAAATTAAAACAAATACTCAAGTTCAAATTTAAGTTTATGAATAGAATAGCATATGTATTTTATCAAGGGTCACAGGGGGTTCAACGCCTCATAGATTAACGTTTCGTTTAAGATGTTTTTTATTAAATTTATATTTAAATTAAATATACATAAGTATTCATATAATATATTGATTATTGCTGACTAAAATACAATTGCTTTGCAAATACAATTGCAAAGTTACCTTTTTTTTATTTTTTTAAATTTTTAAGTTTTTGTAATGAATTTTTTTTTTCTTAAAATGTACTAATAACTTAGCATTTTGTTTGTGTTTACAGATAAAGTACATAATATGGGTATCAAAATTTTTGGTTTTTAACGATCTTTTCGAATATATAGATAAATTATCATAAAAGCTAAAATTTAGTTGGATTTCCATATAAAATGTGGGCTTTTACTTGTTTGCCCCAAGATACAGTTACACCCAATTTTTATAAATGCAAAATATTATATATTAACACTTTTTACAATGAGCAAACGCTTTTGTATACATTTTCTTACAGTTTTTTTTAAAAAAAATTTTTGATTTTTTCCCAAAAATCTTTCCTAGATTCAAATACTCAACTTTATGAGCGATTAACTCGTCTAATATCCAATGGATTTTTATGATTTAAATTTTCAATGAAAAACCATTAAACTTATGACAATATTCTGTATTCACCAATGCATTTTGTTTATTTACTGTTTTTATATGATTTTTTTAAAAATTTATTCTGTTTTATTATTTTTTTTAAAAAACTAACGCTATATGTGCAATATAGTTAATTTTTTTTAATTCAAAATTCAAAAATTGATTGGTATAATGAAAAGTGTGCCTTTTTCTAGATATTAAAAATAACAATAAAAAAATGCTTTATTATTTGCTTCACAAAAGGGACCCCTTGCTTATTTTGTAAGTTTAAAAAAAAAAAAATTTGCGTAACTTTTATTTTATTATATTTTTGAGATATTTTGTTGGTAAAAAAATTAAAAATACCATGGTACATAAGATTCGCTATAGTGAAAAATATTTAAAAATCATTAATACAATATAATAATGTGCACCATAAACTACTAATATCATTTTATATGGAAATCCTACTAATTATTAGCTTTTATAATAATTTATCTATATATTCGAAAAGATCGTTAAAAACCAAAAATTTTGATAACCATATTGTTTACTTTATCTGTAAAAATAAACAAAATGCTAAGTTATTAGTACATTTTAAGAAAAAAAAAATTCATTACAAAAACTTAAAAATTTAAAAAAATAAAAAAAAGGTAACTTTCAAAATTGTTTGCGCTCAAACATAACTTAATATGAAATAATTGCGTTACGTGCTACCCATGATATCGACTAAAAACTGTTGAAAATCGCAACAACAAAATTGACACAACTATTATGTCAACGAGTTGGATACCGTTATTTGCGTCTTTTTAATACCTTTCGTTTGATACCAAATTTGAATGTTTTTTTATAGCAAATAGCAGAGTTATGGTAAAAAAAACCATATTTTTGCTGATTTTGAAACGCCATTTTGAAACCCGAAACATTCAATAAAGCACATATAAAAAATACGTCAACCTTAGAATCCGAAAATACTAGAACACAAATCCGAAAATCATTCAAATCGGCGTCTGACACTTGGGGACCTTTCCTTGTAAGAGAAAAAATATTAAATTTGTCCAAAAACTTTTTTAATTTATCCAAAAAGCGAGTTATTTTTGCACCAATAACGCATTTGCATAAATCGACTACGTAAATATTTAAAATTTATTTGAATACTGTTTTAATTAAATAAAATATTTAAATATTTAAACAGAATTAATAAAATATATATTAAAATTATGCACGAATTTTTTTAAAATATCTTTCAAATATTAACTATTTGAAAATAAAACTATCGCATTTAAATAAAATTTATATTAAAATATTAAATTTAAAAAACAACATATTTAAATTGAATATGGTTTTAATGGTTTTATAGCATTATTTTCTTCATATTGCGTCCATGATACAATAAGAAGGTAGGGTAAGGAGCTTTGACAAGACCTACTGCTTATGTCAAAAAGCATTTTGGCGAT
Organism: Pherbina coryleti; assembly: GCA_943735915.1. Lineage (NCBI taxonomy): Eukaryota > Metazoa > Arthropoda > Insecta > Diptera > Sciomyzidae > Pherbina > Pherbina coryleti. The sequence continues at coordinate 100,104,464 of OX030949.1, read as the reverse complement.
ACCACTTTTCTGTATATTACATAAATGTGGGATAATCACATAGAAAAGGAATTTTATATAGGGTAAAAAAGAAAAATTTGAACCAATGTGTCTATAATTGAAACAACAAATTTTTTAGTTATTTTACATCTTTATTTTCACTAATTTAATATTGCCCATATTTTGTTTGTTTATTTTTGTTCTCTTAATTCCTTTTTTTAAAAATTTTATTCTAATGTGCTAACGATATCTTATAAAAAACTTTTTTAAGTCTTCTTAAGACAGTGGAACTGTTGAAGATAAATCAACTTCTTTTTAAAAGTTCCTCGTTTATCAATATTTTCAGCAATACATTTTATATAAAACGCTTACCTACGGAAACCATGAAACATGGATTTGTCATAGGATTTTTTCTTAAGATATGGTAGCCACCGTTGCCAGATTGGGCGATTTATCGCCAATTGGGCGCTTTTTTCTTGTTTTTGCGCTTAAATTTTTAGGAAATCGCCTGGCGATTTTTTGGGCGATTTTTGTGGAAACCAGGCTTTTTCATAAACTTATCTAATGTGTGTGGGAAAAATGTTTGGCAATATTTGTAAGTTGGCATTCATCTTTCTTTCCTTGCCACATTCTAATGCATTTGTGGAACGTATTTTCTCCGTCAACAGAATGAAATTAGATATGCTAACTTCAATCATTCGAGTAAAATGCTTCATGAAGGCTCAAAACTGTTGTTGCAAGTCGCTGCCAATATCCGATGATATGATTTCAAAAATGAATAAATCAATGTATGATCTAAGCAATACTTCGGGAATTGACAAAACGGAGGAAGAGTCTAATATTTTTTTATTTTTAAAGTTGCATATTGAAAAATTCTAAATAGTTATAGTCTCTAAAAATGTGTTCTTTAACAATCAAAACTCTCGTATAAAATGAAGTATCTTTTTTATAATTTTTTGCAGATCTCAATATTATTTCAATAAATATGAAAATAAGAACTTTTATATATAAAATACTATTAACAGCTCTCAATATTATTTGAAAAAGATGTATATAATTTTTTTGTTTTTCCTAATATAATAAATTTCTTAGAAAAATTGCGATTTTGGCGATTTTTTTTTTCATTGGGCGATTTTGGGCGGTATTTTTTTTAAATCTCGCGCTTTTCTCAAAAACATTCTGGCAACACTGATAGTAGAATAATATTTTATGGTTTTGACATAAGCAGTAGGGTCTTGTCAAAGCTCCTTACCCTACCTTCTTATTGTATCATGATTGCGTCCATCAAATACCATTTGCCTGTATTATTTATTCTCTGTTTCACTTTTTTCGTTCTCTAATTTATACTATTTTTGACAGTTGGTACAATATTAGGGCATCAAATGCAAAGAACTAAGATATAAGGAAGTGATGTTATTGCACAAAAGCGTGGTATTTTTCTTATTCGTGTTGGTTGACACAAATACATAAACATTCACAAAGGGCCGTATTCAGTTGCATCGAAAAAGAAGGCTCAAATTGTTTCTGATTAGAATAACATAAAATATTTTTTTGGATTTTTACGGTATTAATAAAAGGTTTGATAATTAAAGACCTAATATATTAAAAGAAAATTGTATTGTAATACAGAATTATTTTACTCAGGGCCGTATTCGGTAATATCGTTGAAGAAGGTCCAAATGGTTTCTAATTGGAATCACATATACAATAGATTCTGACTTAAATTTACTGATTTTGGAGCTAATTTAATTATATAATATAAAAATAATTAAATTATTATAAATTGAGGCTTTTTAAAAATATGATAATATAGTTTTGTTTGTATTATATTTCCAGACCACCTATTTTGTCTTTTTTTTTTTGGATATTTCATTGGGTAATAATAATATAATAATATAATATAATATAATATAATTTAAGATCCAAAATATGCGGAAATCTGAAAAAAATTAAAAATAACAATTATATATCATAAACTTTGCTGAAGACAAAAGCGCCCCAAAAGTGTGTTAAAGAGTGAAAAAATAATGCGCCCCTGAAGCAGTGATTGCGTTTTGACAACTGTGGTCGCATCAAATTGGCGCGACTATTTTTTTTTTACTGAGAAGACTTGTGAACAGCTGACGATCGCTCAGAAATGTCAAAAAAACACACTCTGTCTCGCTCACTCAATTTACAAAATTGGCCACAGTTCACGTACACTGTATGTGTAGACAACACCACTTCCTTATATTTTAGTTCTTTGATCAAATATCAAAAATAGTATAAACTAGAGGAAGAAAAAGTGACAGAAAATTATAAGCAAAATATGTAGGTAAATGACAACCGGTACAAGATGTTTGTGAGTAAATATCAAGTTGTTACTCCACCCTACATCATTTCATTTCTTGGCCAAACTTCCAAGCTATATTACCCTTGCAACAATAACTAAATGAGAACTTTAAGAAACCTGCAACTGCAAGAAATAAACTGCAGGAACAGAGTGCGATGCTGTTGCTGCCTGTCGGAGTATGTGTGTACGTGTGCGATGCTGTTGCTGCTTGCTTGTATGGAATATGTGTGTACGTGTGTGGTATAAATAAAATTCAAATTCGGGAAAAAAACGAGTTGTAAGGAAAATATTTGATTTATCCGCGTAAATATTAAAATAAAATTTATACTGAGGCGTGGATAATGCTAATATGCGTTATTTCCCTTAGTGTATGTCAAAGTCCTTTCAAGGGCTGAAATGGCCAGTTATTTATTTATTTATTTTATTATTAAGGCGTGTTATTCAAACTTTTCATTTAATTTCTTTATTATCTTGTACTGGATGTATGGAAGTTCTGGAGGCACCTGATGATTTTTTTTATAAACTCTTTCCAAAAACAATGATGCTATTTCCCTTTTAACGTGTGCTCGTTACAATCTATTTTGAACTGATGAAAATTGTACTATTTTAGAAAATTTGCCAAATTCCATTGTCAAATTTTACGTCAACTCGTTGAAGAAATTCTGGATAGTAATTGGATAATTTTTCAGGAATGACCGAGTCTATACAAACATAGGCTTATCTCAGGAAGAAGGTGTTTTAATCGCCACACATAACGCCTTATCGAGGGAGCTGATTACTACCACCTCCTGAATACACTTTGAACATAATAATGAAAATAAGTCTAGACCAAAATATTAACATACACACTGGTGTCATTTATATTCCTCCTAATTCAGCTGAAAGTTGGTACAATGAATTATGCGAAACTGTCACATCAATATGAGAGAAAGATAAGGTTATTTTTTTAGGTGGCATAAATCGTCCAAATATTTCGTTTTTCACCGACGATAATAACACTCATCTTCTTCCAATGAACCTCTCCAATGCAGTCGCCTTTTACTTGAAATAAAAAAAAATAAATAACTGGCCATTTCAGCCCTTTGACTTTGCTGGACTTTGACCTAGCTTCTTATGATCAATTGTGTTGTGCGTGTTATTAAGTTTGTACACAATTGACCGAGAACCGGACCTACAGGTTTAACGCCGACTCCGAACGGCGATGAACGAAATGTTCTTGTTCTCAAGAAGCTTTACATGGCATTTTGATTACTCTCTGAGGTTTGCCATTGTCTGCAGAGAGGTGGCGGCCCTACAGAAAAATCATTTTAATTCAAATAATTTTCTGTCGCTGTTGGGGTTCGAACCCGGGTCTCCAGGTTCGTTGACATAGAGGCCACGCACTTTAACCAACTACGCCACGGACGCCTTAGACGTAGTTGAAGTTAAATTGCTGCACATCTACGTCATTCAGTAGCGTATCTAGGATTCCCCAGAGGGAGGGGGGGGCTAAGAGCCCTTTCTGTCCGTATGTAGATCCGCCACTGACATTATTATATAATATATGAAATAATAAAGGTTTTATTTTGATGACGTTTCTTTGTATGGAAAGAAGGCGTTGTTTTTATTCGATTTTGAAAAATTTCAGGCTTGAATTGTGTATTTTTAATCAAAGCTTATGTGGAAAATTACAAGGATTTTGATTAATTTTTGTGGATTTTTTATAGATTGTACCATTTTGATATAGGCCTTTTGTTTGGGAGGTAGATGTGGTTTTTGCCTGATTTCAAACTTTGTATTTGGAATGGAAGTTTATGTGAAAAATTTCAAGTGTTTAGTTTAATTTTTGTGGCATTTTAAGAGATTTTACTATTTGGGAGAGTATTTTTCATTCGATTTAGGTAAATTTTACACGGAGTTCGTGTTTGGAATCAAAGCTTATCTACAAGATTTGAAGGCATAAGACTAATTTAAGTGGAATTTTAAGAGATTTTACTATTTTGCTGATGGCGATTTGTATGGGAGATAAGCGTGGTTTTCCTTTTTTTACACAAAAGCTTAAATATTTTACGCTAAAAAAGAGTAAAAAGCAATTTTCATAATTTAGAAATAAATAAAGTAAAATATTGTCTTACTTTTCAGGCCGAGTTGTGTTTCCTGGCCGGGAACGTCTGAGGCGTGCCCAAACACCTATAACATCCCGTGATCAACCCATCAATACCCTAAACCGCTGGGGTGGTAACGATGATCAATCTTCAAACACATCTTCGTATATAGCCTATAACAATGTACCGATGGGAGCAACACATTTTAATGGTCGCCTGTTTGTTACCATGCCCAGAAGACGTATTGGAATACCGTCTACACTAAACTACGTCGATATGAAAAAGGAGGGAAACAATCCCAGTCCGAAGTTAAGAGCTTATCCTAATTTCGAAACGAATTATTTGGACGTATGTTTTTCATTTACTATGACTATCTTAGAGTTCAAATAAAGAAATAATTTCCCAACTAGCCCAACTTGAAGCCAAATTCCAATCGATTAATATCAGTATATCGTACAACTGCCGATGCCTGTAAACGCTTGTGGTTTATCGACACTGGAATGCTGGAATATCCAGGTAATATAGCTGCTACAAAAAAAAAAAAAAAAAAAAATAAACACTTTGAGGAAATCATCCGAACACTTAACGGTTTTAAACTACAATGGCAGGTAACAATATGCAGATACAACGTCCGGCCATTTGGGTAATAGATATGCTAACCGATCGTGTGGTCAAGCGCTTCGAAATTCCACAAGCGGTTGTTAATACTGGTCGAGGCCTGGCCAGTATAACCATTGATGTGACTCCAAATAATTGTGATCAAGCATTTGCTTACATCCCAGATCTTGTGAACAGCGTGCTATTTGTGTACAGGTGTGTATATTTTAAGCCGTAAAGCAATATCTCGTATAGACCAGCTATGTGGTTTTGGACTAATCGAGGGCTTGCTGAGGGAGCATTTTAGTAAGTTCACCTAGTATCGTTAGGCATGAAACTTATGTATATTTTTATGAAGTTAAAACAACTCACTTATTTGGATTAAATGAGTATGTACCTAGTATTATGGCTTGAAGACCGAAAGAGGGGTCGCTTTAATGAAAGATGGCGAGCGTGTATTTTCAATTTAACCACTAGAGATCTTTCAGTGAAATCTTTTTTTTTAATTAAAAAAGAGTTCTCGCCTGGATGGTTAAAAAAGTTTTTTTAAGTGATAGATTTGTAACAGATTTTTTTCTTATGGCTTGAGTGTACATAGCTTAGAACTGATAGAGGAAATGACTACTTGAACCGCTTTACGAGGTCCAGGTGAAGAAAGTGAAACAAGAAATGACAGTTTCAGTTTCAGTTCTAATCGGTCAGAACTTCTTATATCTCTTAACATAACCTCCTCGTTGCTCGATACACCTTTTCCAACGTTTTTTCTTATTTAAACCGATTTGAATAATACGTTTTCGGCAATCCTTTAAAATATCGATGACATCATCGTAGGTGCAAAATCTCTTCTCGTCGAGCCATTTCATCAAGATTGTAAATATGTAAAAGTCGTATGATATTAGATGCTGCTAGTACAATGTGTTGGTTACTACATGTATTTCGGGAATATATATATAAAGACAGAATATTTCCTTCTTGTTTTTTTTTTAATGAAAAAATTCGTTCTTTATATTTGTTCCCGAAATATATGTTGTGACCCTCGTATCATACCATGGATTTTGAGAACTTATGACACTCGTATAAAGCTATTCAAATGTCATATTTATTTCAAATGTTTGACCGAAACAGTGGCTAACATGGTCCATTTTGAAGTTCTAATTTTAGATTACGCGTTGGAATATTTCGAGTGATATTAGAAAATTATATGATTAATTTAAGCTTCTATTCCGCTATTCTAGCTGGCTTGTTTATATTTACATAGCTGGAATTTACATAGCTCCAAAATAAAACGTCTAAGGGTGTGGCAATCTAGGCAATCAATTCACCGGTCCGAAGCGTGCTGCTTATCGAATTGTTTTCGAGATCGAGTTTATGGACTCTTCACTACTCACAGCCATGGTTGAATAAATAAGGTTGTCGCATGGGTGAGAGCGAGTTCCCATAAATGTCAAATCGAAGTTGACAGCTCATACAAAATCTGAAAACGAAAATTGATAACATGAAAAGCCGATGAAGTTGTTGTTGTTGCTTTTCATTGATTTTGACAATTATGGGTACTGTGAAGAGAGTACGATCAGCCACGAGACAACCTTATTAATTCAACTATGCTCACAGCTAATAATAAAAACAATTTTATGAACAAATTATTTTTATGAACAAATTGTGTTGTGCGTGAATGTTTGTACACAATAAAATGTTTCTACACAATTGACACATTATTTATAAATAATTTAATTTTTCTTCTTAATAAAAGAAATTAATTCTCCATGAACGATATTTTGTATTAAACTTTCTTTTTTTCAATAAAATAATTATGTTTTTTGTATTAGTGTCTCTAAGTCACACCGTGACAGTTTACGTTATTCAAATAGCGTGACATGAATAGGGTTAAAATTGCATTATTTACTCTCTGAGGTTTGCCATTGTCTGCATAGTGGTGACGACCGAACAGAAAAATTAATTATGTATATTGAAAAATGTTTGTGTCAGATGGAATTGAACCAGGGTTCTCTGGCGTATGGGTTACGCACTCTACCCACTGCGACACGGCCGCCGCTCTCAGCTACCTCCGCTATATTTTCTACATTATATAGTATGGTTTATTTGGTCGCGTATTATCCAGTTTTGAAAATTGTGTTTAAAATTTTTCGATGGATTAGCAAATTGAGCGATTCTAGACAATTCTGTTATTAACTGAAGCTTCTTTGCTCTTGACATCAAGCCTTAATATAAAGGACACTAAAAGCTGAGCGTGACATGTCTACTTTAAAAAAGCAGGAGTTATTAATAAAACAATATAATTTGGGTCAGTTCGATCAGTTGAGGAAAAATTTGGTATTTATACTAAAAGTTTTCAGAAATAAATTTGATACGCCTTATAAAAATTGAGTGGGCGTTATATTCGGTCATATACAAAACAACTGTGATATATATTTAAATGTCAACTGGAAACTCAAAGGAGAGGTTTTAATTTTTCCTGCTATTTTATTTCCTGGTATAATAACTTTTCAAGGCACTTTGGAATTCAAACACATTAAATTAAATTTAAATTAAAATTCACTGAACATTCCTCCACTATAATTACTAGTATCGCCTGTGGTCGAAATTCAACTATATCAAAATTAATTTTTGTTTTGTTTTTTATTTTTATTGAAACACGCTTGGCAAAGTTAAAAATAAGTTGGCTGTTTCGTGAACACCTCCGTAGATCTTGACGTGACAGTGTATCTTTATCCTTGTCTTTATTTTGTGTCCCTATCCTTTTATTTGTTCCCAAACTTGTTATCATACTAAATTTTATATTAGTTCTAATAATTGTCCTAATTCCTGGGCAAACTCTTGTTTTAATCCATGTCCAAATTCCTGACCTTATACTTGTTCAAAATCTGTCCTAATCCTTCTCCCACTTGCTTTTTAAATTTTTGTCCACAGTTTTGGTCTTAGGGCCAGTTTTTCAGTGCGAGTTTAAACTCTAGTCAAGTTAAACCGAGGTTAACTCACCAAAACTGGACGTTTAAACTCGGTTTAGGCAAAAAAGAAACATATAATATGATAATTTAAGTCAATTTAACTTCAACGAATGCTAAAATATCTAGTTCAACCGAGTTTAAACGTCCAATTTCGGTGAGTTAAGCTCGGTTTAACTTGACTAGAGTTTAAACTCGCACTGAAAAACTGGCCCTTAGTGTTTTTAATCCTTGTTCTATGTCTTGTCCCATTTCTTGTCCTTATACTTTTCCCAAATATTGTTCTCTGCATGTTTCAAACTTTGTCCTTGCCCTTGTCTCAGTCCTTGACGAAGTCATCTTCCCAATTCTTGTCCAATTATATACTCTAATTTTTGTTGAAATTTTTGTCCTACTCCTTATCTTATTCCTGATCTTAATCTTTGTCTAAATCTTTCCTCTCAGCCCTTGTCTAATCATTGCTCTAATTCTTAACCAAATCCTTGTCCTATTACTTGTTCTTATTTTAATTTTAATTTATTTTTTTTTAGTTTTGCTTTTGCTATTGCATTTGTAGTATTCAAGTTACTTTAAAGGGTTCCCTGAGAAGCCTTACGACGCCATTAATTTTTTTGTTTTTATTTTTATCATGTGACGGATAACCTCAACTTTACTGTGGTTCTATAAAATTTAACATAGCGCCAAAAGTCATGGTGTTTAATTCCATGCAACGTTTTTTTTATTGTTGCATTTTTACTGCTCCAAATAACTTTTTTTTCGAAATGAAGTCTTAGAACCATTTTGGGACCACCCAATATTCTCATCTTTAGCTTCCTGTACTATTAAAGTTTATCTTATACTTTCACAATCTATGTATAAATCGGATTCAAGGACTTCCCTACATCATCAAACAAATTGATTTTTTTTTTTGACGGATCCCGAAATTTCGTATGCCCAACGGCTCTACATAATTACAGACGTCCTTAACGGCATGGTTGTTGTATGATTATAATGTGACTGTGGAATGGTTGTGACAAGGTTTGTTTTCATTATGGTATGGTTAAAATTTTATTAAAATTTTAAGATTTTGCATAACAGATTATGAGAAATTAGTATTTTAAATATTGCTAGATTTTTGCTATTATTTATTCAATATCCAATTATATCCAAATACAATTGGAATTTTATCGTCTTTTGTTTTAATTAATGTTATAATTTCTCCTAAGTATTTTGAGTTAATGAAATTGATTTGTTTTTTTTTTTAAAAAATCTTAAGAAGTTTTATTATTTTTAGAAGTAACACGGTTAGTCTTTAATCCTGGTATTCTGACTTTGAATCACGATTGCAAATATCGTCCGGCATTGAACTTTCCTAGTTGAAAATTATTATTTCTTACTAATTTATTTTTATTTTATTAATTTTTTGCTGGTATTTTCATTTCATTACACAACATAACATTTAATCTCTTTTAGTCTAAAAACCGATCGTATTTGGACTTTCAATCACAATTACTTTAAGTTTGATCCTCTGGGTGGTGATCTCACTATTGCTGGTCAAACCTTTCGATGGGATGATGGTATTTTTTCAATCACTCTTGGACCTTATCTGCCTAACGGTTATAGGAAAGCGTTTTTCCATGCCATGGCTAGCACCAACGAGTTTATGGTCTCAACAGAGGTTTTGCAAAATGAAGCAAATGCACAACGCGATGATCACGGTAATGATTTCGTTCTATTGGGCGGTCGCGGTTCCAAGCGCCAATCGACAATGCACGAGTATGATCCACAGACTGGAGTAGTTTTCTACTCTGAAATACATCGCAACGCAGTCGGCTGTTGGAATACGAACAAGCAATTTTCATCGGAAAATCATGGCACCGTGGCTGAAGATGCTCAACGAATGATTTATCCAAGTGATTTAACGGTAAGTAGCCTTTTTGTGCTATACATGCCAACAAGAAATACTGAAATTGTTGTACTCACAGATTGACGATCAGGGAACCATGTGGGTTATGACGAATTCTATGCCAATTTTTATTTATTCTAATTTGGAACCAAATGTCGTTAACTTCCGTGTATGGAAGCAGAACGTTGTAACTGCTGCAAAGAATACTATTTGTGAATGAATTGAATTCACTCTTCAATTAAATTGAAATTTTTAAAATGTTTATATTTATTGGGTTTTTGCAATAATATTAATAAAAACATGCACATCACGATGATGTTACAAATAAATATTTGATAAAAAAAAAATATTCTTATTTTAAACATATATAAAAACATACAAAAAATAAGGACATTTTTTCAAAAATAGGCACTAACAATATTGCATGCTAAGTTATATAATAAAACCTTAAAAATTAATATGTACGCACTTTACGCATTCTTAATACTTTTGAAGCACACAAAATATGTATGAGAACTGCTAGCAACGAGCTCGAATTAAGCCTTTCTTTAAAAGGGTAAATTAAAAACTTTACCCGGGTAAATTAAAAACTTTTTCAAGAATGCAATAACTCTACAAATAACTAAATACTATTATGAGTTGAGTCTTTGATTTTTTATTTACTTTTATATATCATTTAATACTTTTCGATATAGTTTATAAAAATTATGCATACTTGCAATTGATCTCAAATATAAGTGGAAGGTACACCTACTTTAATATGATTGTATAAATCTAATAAATATATAAATTAAAATAGGCGTTCTTGCAGCTTAAGTTCAAAAGATAAGTAAATGGAATGTACTCTGATTAACATTTCTTAAATTTAATGCGTTTTGAGAGATATATGTTTCCACTATTTGATTATGATTGATTCCTATATTAAAGCACGAGAAAATGGAAAGTTAAAATAATGCTTTATTATTGCACAAGATAGTCCTTGTAACCACGCATAGATTTTAGTTGCTTTTTCAATTTCGTTATAAGATCTGATGGTTGCACCAATATAGAGATATCACGGCCAACTGAGTTGAGGCGGTCGCGTATTTCATTTTCTTTGAAAAACAAATTCAACGGTCGCCCATTGATTTCTGTAAGCACCCAAAATGTAAGCGTTGAACCATCACATGATTGTGCCTTTAAGTAAGGAGCAAATTTAAAAATTTTTTTATTTTTTTCTAATATTGTCCGGAACCTACCTTAGGCGGAAGACCGTGTTTGGCAGCCAAACTATTCGGTACAACGTCTACAATAGTTGATGTGTTTCCATCGCGTATAAGTCCTAAACATTGACCTTCACGTTCTCGCCGTATTGCATAGCCACGTCCCAGCGGTATTCTACGAATTAAGACTTCAACCTAAATAAAATATTATTTTTAACAAATGTTTTAACATGTTTTCTGATGAAGCAAACAGCATAACTCTATGATTTCTTAATTAAATGACAGGAGTTAAAGTAAAATTAATTTCGCTCAGCGCCATGGTATTCTTAAGAAACTTCAATTACTTCATGTATTTGTAGTGAAGACACTTTTTATCGCGTTTTTATTGATTTATTCCAAAATATTTTTCACGTAAAATTTTTTTATTAAACTTAATCACTGTGTGACAAATTTCATCAACATGCCTTTACTGACTTGTTCTAATGGAAATTGGAAGTGGCGGTAAATACGCTCCAACTTCAAACATGGGCTTTGTGGTGGAAAAACATATAATTTGGCATTTTATTTGCATTGTTTTAAAAGTAAGTTTTAAATATAGCATCATAGATGGATGCATGGGATGAGGACAAAAATTAAACATGTGAGCATTTATACTTTACTGAGAAAAGCAGTAATTGTGGCAGAATCACATCGACTTATGCTGAATACTTTACTTTATTTCTTGTCCAATACATACAAAAAGGGTATTTGTGTTGCGAATAACTTTATTCGCATCTGCTGCCACGCCAATTGTTACTCCAGCAATTGATATTAGTTGATCACCGATATGTAATGCATTGTAAAGAACCGGATGCTCTTTTTGTTTCCAACCCGCAACCCTAAAGAATCACAAAAGAAAAAGAAGACGAATTAATATATATTAAATACCACCTCTTCTAGGAATATCTTACCATACTGCTCCAAAAGCATCCACCCAAGCAATAGATCCAATGCAATCCTTGCGACGCAGCTGCAATCTGACTCCACCTGGATGCATTATTTCGCGTCGCAATTGCATTACTTGCTGTTCCCTTAAAGTCATACGCTTTGAAGCTGATGGCCCAGCAACAGGCACAGATGGTTGCGAACACACAGGATGAGGAGGCTGTTGCATGCGCATTGCACTTGGTCCAATACGATTGCTTAAAAATTCATTATTGTTTGTAGAGCGTGTTTTATGACTTTGTGCCTCAGAAGTAGAAGAACTACGCCGACGTTGCTCTAATGACTCAGATCTCGTTCGATTTATTACTGCATTTTCGTGTGATTGTTGAGATGAGTTGCTGCCTGTTGACTTTGTAGCTTCTTCATTGTTATTCACTGATGCTATTGCATTACTCCTATTGTCCGCTTTCGAATTTGATGTAGCCGTTGTCATTGACTTTGTAGAACAAAAATCTTTTCGACTAGGACGTGCAGTGATTACAGCTTCGGTTAGACCACGTGTAAGAAATCTTGTGCGCGTTGGCACAGGTGGTGTTTTGGGTTCAACAACAGAAGAATTAGTTATTGCATTTGTTAGAGTTAAACGTTTTCGCGATAACGCTGGGCTTCTAGCAGATTGATTTGCTGTCATTGTCACTTCTATTTCTTGCGATGCTGCATTTTGTGCATATTTCAAGTTGTTGCGGTTGAAAGTTGTTGCGCTTTGTTGCATGTGTGACGCTTGTTTTTTATTAACTAATGCCGAGCATGCCGCAACTGCTGTTGGCGAAGAGGGTAAGGAAGATGTATTCAAGGCAACATATCTTTCATTTTTGATTGATGACGATGTCTAAAATTAATAAAGACAAACATTAAAGTAAGCATTATGTTAGTTTCGTCATTTTTATACCCCCACGTTTAAAAAAAATAAAAGGGTTATATTAATTTTGTCACTCCGTTTGTAACGGCCATAAGTAGGCGTGGCTGGTAAAGAAAAGTATGACAAAAGCCATGTCCTTCTGTCTGTCTGTCTGTGATCACGATTACAGCCGTAATTTTCAAGCTATCGTCACGAAATTTGATATTTAAGCTTGTATCTAAAAAATAAAGGTGAAGTTCGAAAATTAGCCCATCAGATGAAAAACACGCTTATCTCCCATAAAAAGTGACTTTATCAAAAAGGTAAAAATCTGTTTTAATTCCACGAAAATTAATATATGGACTTGAAATTTTGCAAATGAGCTTTGATATTTAACATGTAATCTGAGTATGAAATTCAAAGAAATCGGATGAAAACCACAAAACATTTTATTGGCTGCTTAAGACTTTGGGGGTGTTTTAACTCCGGCCCATTCAAAGATAGTTTTTACTAGTTTTTTTTATAATTACCTCCGGTTGTAGATGAGAAGATACAAATTTTGGTGACATTGACAATCTTGCAGATGACTGTGGTAGATTTGCATTTGGTGCTGTTAGCGTTTCATTCTTTTCATGCTTCACAACAATCGGAATGCTGGAGGATAAAAACACTTTTTCATAGCGTACATTTCCGACGTTGTATTTCACGCCGTCATCAGGAGAATCACTTTTTATAGTAATCAAATCATCAGCAGTTTTTACTCGGGCATTGTTTACACTTATGTTTGTTACACCTGAAGTATTCGCTGATAGAATAATTTTCTTCTTTAGCGCTGGTGACGCAGATGTTGCCGCTGGCGGAACTTCCGAACTGGTGTAACAAGTCCCATACATTGAATCTGAATTTGTAATCTTTGATTGATTACCAACCACTACGGTCGTGATTTTATGATTTTCTAAATGTGATCTAGGTGATGAAATTGCAGTGGATGATGTCGCTGGGGTAGCATCAAGGTTTGTTTGTTTTTTTTGAGGCAGAATTCTTTTAATTGGTGTTGAGTATTGATTGGCTACAGCTGTCACAGCATTTGGCTCACCAACTTGAATTGTACTATTGTTCAAACTGGACGGATTTATTTGTACATTGCTTTTGTAAAAATCTTCAAGTTTTGTGTTAGAAACTGAGCTTGTTTCAGTATTTTCTGGAAATTTAAAAATATCTGCTGCCTTGCATACATTTGTTTGCTTTGTGGTGTTATTAAATTGATTCTGCTCGTTACTATTTGTAACTTGAATTATGGTTATGTTTGTTGTCGAGTCTTTTGTTGAAGTTATAGCATCTGATGTTGCTGCTACCATGGAGGTTGTCGTTATTGTTGCTGCTTGTGTATAAGGAACTGATATAATCTCGAGTTCTGTAATGTTATTATTGCTGTTCGAAGAAGTTTTTGCTCTACACTTAAGATTTTGTGATACTGTTGTTTTGTTTGTTATCTGCCTGCGTTCACTGTCAGCTGCACCAGCAGAAAGTGACCGAGAAGTTTGAGGTCTACAAAAAATGATACATTATAAACATTACAATTATATAACATGAATATTGTTTTATACTCTTGTGATAAATAAAAGAATTTATTTACTAGTTAGTAGTTTCCATAATAAGCCTTATTCGGTTATAAATTAATATAGTTAAGACTAGGAAAATGAACGAATGAAAATGTTTTTACTGTCAATAAGACATTTTGGACGTGGTGTATTTTACCTGGTTTGGTGAAACATTTTTATAAAATTAACATTTTATTTTATTCACTGTTTCCAATTTTTTAAATTAATATGACATTATGTCACTTAAGTGATCATTTTAACTTGTTTAAATACTATATATATGATCTCTGCATTTTCTGAGGATCTAAGAAAATTGTTTGATACCGGTTTTCTTGGTATATAACCAATATTGATGGTTAACGTAACATTTTAAAGATAATATAATAAGCTTTCAGTAAAATTTTAAATGAACCAAATCTGTAGTATTTGGTCAAACCTCAGAGTAAAAATTGTCATGTAAAGCTTCTCGAAGACATTACCCATTCGAAGTCACCATAAAATTCGTAGGTCCAGTTCTCAATCTATCATAAGAAGTTCGGTCAAAGTGCTTTCAAGGACTTTTTCAATTGAAATTAATTTTTCTGATCAGTCGTCACCTCTCTGCAGACAATTTCAAACCTCAGAGATTAAATAATGCCATGTAAAGCTAGTCGGCATGAAACTAGTAGATCCAGTAAGGCGGGTCGCCCCGTATGAAAAAAAGTTTCGTTAGTTACATGGATTCGTGGGTGAGAGCGATAAAATTTTTAGTCCTGTAGACGTACGCGAACGCGTACGATTGTATAAAGGTGTAAAGGTACACGACTTGTGTACCTTTTCGAATCGTTCGCTCACAAGGACAAGCAAGCGGACGATTCAATTCTCCGCTTATAATAAAGCTATTTACAATGTTTTGCGATGAATTTTCGCAAAGTTTAAAAATTAAAGATGCGATGAAAAGTCAACGGAAAACAATAAAAACTGTAATTTAATTTGTACTTGCAATTAACTTAACTCAAATAAAACTGCAGACAATAAAAATAAAAAACAAGAGAAATCTCAAAAGAAAAATAAGCCGAGCTAAGACAATTGAAGCTTTTCATTGCACATTGATTGCGAGAGTAACAAGAGCGAGCATTTGTAACACAAACGCATCGCAATCGCGCATCTTGGTCTATTCTATTTAAGATTTTGTCCGTTTTATTTCATTAAAAATAATGTTGAGAGTTGTGACTTTTGCTTGGCAAAGCTTTAGGCTTCACAATTCATACTTAAGTTGTATTTAAGTAAAAGCTCTGTTTTGGGGTTTCATCAGTCGCATGGTATCATAACAAGGTAGGGCCGAGTCGCTTAGTGCCCTCACGCAGTCAACGAAGAGTGGATAATGAAAAGGTTGGCTAATTGTCA
This sequence comes from Pherbina coryleti, assembly GCA_943735915.1. NCBI lineage: Eukaryota > Metazoa > Arthropoda > Insecta > Diptera > Sciomyzidae > Pherbina > Pherbina coryleti. Next base: position 100,088,613 of record OX030949.1, on the reverse strand, counting down.
AATTGGCGAAGTTCGTAGAGATCTTAAATGAAATTAAAATATTATGTTTTCAAGTTGAAAATAGTGCGGACACGTGTGTTAAGTTTGTGTTAATTTAAGTGAAAATATTGTAAAAACATTGTAAATAAATCTATAAAATGCCGAGGAAGTGTTCAATTTGCAGAAAAGCTTGTAAAAAGTTTAACCTAAAATCAACTGCGAAAAATTAACATAAAGAAACTAGAGATGAACAGCTGATTTTGAGAACTAGCCCGCTTTTCTCTGCTTTCTACTCCATTCTTCTCCGAGTCGGCCCTACCTCATAATTCTACCATGATCAGTCGTACTTAAGTTGAACTTAAGTCTAGAAATTTAACGACTCAAGTTTTCGAAGGCAAACAGTTGACAGCAAAATTTTTGAAGTAAATTAATTTGTGATACAAAATTGAGAATCCCTCCCAAAATTGAATTGTGATCCCTCTAGGAAATTAAAACATGATATATACAGGAAAATTTCCATGGAATTTAGGAAACATTAGCTTTCATTGGACACTCCATTATGTATGTCCAATGAAAGCTAATGTTTCCATTCAATTTTTTACACATTATGTCCCACTATCAGAGGGAAACTTTCATCTCCGATGTGTTCAAAATTAATGCGGAAATATTCCTCCTAAAATAAACACGCGTCTCCCCTGTGCTAAAAACGAATGTGGAAACATTTTTTTTTTTTTTTTTTTTTTTTAACTTTTTTTCAACTGAGAAATTTTTTTTATTTATAATTTAATTTATAATTTAGTATAATAAGAACAAGTTCTTTTAATATACAAAGATATAACTTAGAATAAAATATTACATATTTTAGAAAAATTTAATAATATTTGAGAAAGATTATTTAAACATTACATTGAATCATTTAGAAGTTTATATTAAGTTATGTAAATTTATATTAGAAAGCATATGTATGTAATTTTGCTATAGATTTTAAGTGTTTAAAATGTAAAAATTGAAGATAAAGAATATTATGACAAAAACAGAAAAGAATCGAAGAAAGAAAATGGAGACAAAGATAAGAATTAAGAAAGATAAAATTAAGAAAAGTAAAATTAAGAAAAGTAAATGGTTACACTAACAAAGGCTTTGAAGTTAAGTAAACATACTAAATATAGCTTGCTTAAAGCTTCCAATTCCATCAAGTGATCTTAAATGGTGCGGTAAAGAATTCCACAATCGAATGGCATTAACGAAAAATAGCCTCGTTGAATTTAGGAATTTAAACGTAGGAACTATCAGTGTATTACTACGAACCGACTGGGAAAACTGCAATTTTTCGAAGAGATACAGAGGCGTTTTTGACCTAATAAGTTTATGCAGAAAGATACAATTTCTGGCATTAAGGTAGCTAGTTAAGTCACAGCCAAGAATAGAATTCTTGTATTGTGAGATGTGATCGAATTTTCGAATGCCATAGACATATCGCGTTGCATGGTTGAATGCCACATGCAGTTTGTGTTGAGAGCGTGAATCTAATTTGCTGTATATCAGTTCAGAGTACGTTATTATAGGTAATATCAACTGTACCACAAGCTTGCGCCTGGTTTCTAAGGGCGTAAAGTCTGCAGACATTCTTAGGTTTCTAAGGCAAAAATACATTTTGCGGACAATGCTGTTTACATGATCGGTGCACGATAATGTAGAGTTAAGGTGGAAACCAAGACTCACAACATTAGATACAAGCTTTAGTTTTTTATCACCAATAAACAAGTCAGGGATATTTTCAACATATATTTTGGATGCAGATATTGGTAGAACACAGGATTTAAGTGCATTTAGCTGCAAGCCGTTTCCTATGGCCCACAGGTTAATATCATGGAGGTCTTCATTGAGTCTACAACTCAAGTCTTCCAAGAGGCCAGTTCTACGGGAAATATGTAATTGAACATCATCCGCATAAGCATGCATTGATGAGTGTTTGCAAGTTGCGAAAATATCATTCAAGAAAACAGAAAAAAGCAATGGGCCCAGAATCGAACCTTGGGGCACTCCACTGTGTACTAATTTAAATTGAGAGCACTTATCACCCACCCTAACTCTTTGCGACCTATTTGACAAATAGCTTTTCAGAAGACTAACAGCATTATCACAAAAGCCATACCAGCACTTAAGTTTTTGACACAATAAGTAGTGATTAACGGTGTCAAAAGCCTTAGAAAAATCGAGCATGCAGAGAAGAGTAATCTGATCTTCATCATATGATTTTCGTACATCGTCCAAGACTTTCATGGTTGCAGTTGAACAACTATGGCCGGCTTTGAAGCCAGATTGTTGGGAAGATAGCATATTATTGGAGTTCAAGAAAGTTGAAATTTGATCTGCCATAATCGCTTCACACACCTTAGATAAGGAGGACAGAATACTAATTGGTCTGAAATCGTTGGCTTCAACCGCAGATGATTTTTTTGCAACAGGAACCACCTTAGCTATTTTCCAGGAGTAGGGGAATGAAGACGTGGTAAAACAGTGGTTAATGATGTGGGTTAATGGACTAAGTACGTAGGCTATAATTAATTTAACAAATCTTATTGAAATGCCATCCTCTCCAACAGCATTAGATTTTACTTTCGAAATGTACTTGCCAACATCATACTCACTTACTGCCGAAAATTGGAAGTGTGGCTCAACTAAAACATCAACTATACTTCTGTATTCTGGAGAAGAATTGCTGGAGAGAAAAAAATTGTTGCTGGAGAGAAAACAGTAGTACGAATGGGAACATGATTTACAAAGAGAGTGTTAAGGGTATTAGAGAAAACTTCTACTTTATCATTAATATCAGAGAGAAACCATATATTATTCCAGGGTGCTAAGCATGCATCACGATAGAGGGCAGGGAGGTTTATAGATTTAAAATCAGGATAAGAGACAGTCTCAGAAGATATAGTACGAGATAGGTTGACATCAAGAGTGCAGAAGATTAAATCATGATCAGAAATAAAATAAATCTGGTCAAACAGAAGAACAGTCGAAAGGTCAGAGACAATAAAATAATCGAGAAGACTGGGAGTATGATCATGCGAGAATCGCGTTGGCATAGTTTCATTTACAATTGACAGACCGACGGAGGACAGATTTTCATACAAAGATTGAGAAATGTTATCAAGACATAAAAGATTTATATTAAAATCCCCACACAAAACAAAATAATCGAAGTCCAGTGCTAAAACAGAAAGTTGAGAGAAGTAGGAATTGAGACTATTACATTTGCTAGGATTATAGATACAGGACAAAAAGATTTTCGTATTGCCATCAGAAACACAAATATTTAAGAATTCAACACTTTCATCTAAGGATTTATTAATTACTGCTGCATTTAAGTTTTTCCTGCAGTAAATAGCAACTCCACCCCCTCGCTTATCGGTTCTATCATTTCTGATTAGGTTGAAATTTTTTAATTCAAAAACCGTGTCTTTAACGTCAGAACAAAACCATGTTTCTGATATACAAATAACATCGACGGACGATTCCTCAAACACATACTTGAAGTAGTCAAACTTATATGAGTTAAGGCTTCTAGCATTAAAATGCACAACATTAAGACCAGAATAACGTCTACAAAGAATATTAATCAAAACTTTGCAATTCTCATTCACACCATTACAATTAAACCTAGATCCAATCATAACAAAAAACAAAATAATACTCAGAAACATTAAGCAAGCAAAAACATGTAAACAAAACTTTTAGATACATAAAACAAGAAAAAAATTGTAACCAGAATACTTTACTAGAGAAAACAAAGAGAGAAAGAAGAGAGAGAGTTAAAAGTAAAGTTGAAATCTTAATACTAAGCTTAGAGTAAATTAAAGATACACATAAGTAATTATTATAAGCAGTCTTAATCATATTGACAATCACTCTGATATTGAGTCTCGAAATCATCCAGCTCACCCGCAATAGCAGAAAGTTGGTTACAGCTATCAATCATCATACTCTCGCTATTTTCACTCCTTCTTACAAAAATGAGGCCCTTTTTAGCATATGCTGAGAACAGTTTTTTGTTGCGTTTCAGCTTGATCGCACTTTGCAAAAGTTGACGGCTGCGCTTAGTCAGGCTCTCATTGAGAAAAATGTTTGAGTGAGAGTTGAGCCCCAGATCATTCGACGATAAATTTTTCCGGTTGGTTCTTCGATAAACAGCTGCAGAACGAAGAACAGCATCTCTTTCATAAGAGCAGGAAAATTTTACAATTATGGGAGTGCTTCTAGCGCTGCGTGCATTACTCTTCACTCGAAACACACTCCGAAGCGATGGGGGCCTGCAACCGATAGTGAAGCACAGCTTGTTGAACATGAGAGTAAGATTCTCTTCATTGTTCACCGGAACACCGAATAGAATGGCATCAGCTGCAACTTCTCTCCGCTCAAGATCACCAATGAGTTTGTGCAACTCGCAAACATCTTCTTTAAGAGCAGTCACTTCAGCACTTTCAGCAGACGACTCTAATTTATCAACGCGCTCCACGATGTCGGCAACGCTCTTCGACTCTAATTTGTCTACGCGCTCCACGACGTTGGCTAGAGCAGCATTAATGTTGTTTATTTTATCAGCCCACATTCTCTCGAGTTCTTCAAACTTAGAGTTAAACTCATTGCGGAGGTGGCAAATTTCCGTTTGAAAGCTGTGTATTAGCACTTCGCTCTGCTTTTTTAGTCGTTCATCCAGCTGATCGATTGTTAGAGCTGAGTTGTTTGAGTTGTTGGCAGCCGGAGAAGCACCTTGCGAAGGAGTTGAAAGCAGATTTTTTGAGTATAATGTCTTAGCTCTTGTCGACGACATGGTGTTTTCGGTAAAGACAATTATGGCGGGAACAAAAACGAACTAATAAACTCGAACTAATAAATTTTATCAGCAATTATAATTGCTCAATAGTTACGAAAATTAATTTATTAGAAATATCGCTTTTGCATATAATGAATATAGGAGTTTTACAATAGAGAAAACTTACAAATTGTTTAGTTTTGAGGTTTTATTTATTTGTTATGTTTTTAACAAAGATTTATTAGTTTAATATATTTTAAAAAATTGAATTTAAGGATTGCTTTTAAATGCTATATATATATATTATATTCGGATTGGAAATTTCACGTCTTTACCGTCGTTCGTCGTTTTCTCAACTACTTTCTCTTTTGCTTCTGTTCGTTCAGTTAGGTTTGAAAATTTGTTCTTGTCTGTCAGTGTTGCCTTTTAAGCAATACAAATGTTACTACTAAAATAAATCCCACATCTCGGCCATCCTGCTAGGCGTTCGACTCGAACAGCTCGTCAGCGTCATCATCATTATACGACGACCATGGCTTCATGTACTCGGCGCATGTACTCGTATGTTTTGGTCCTTCGCTGATACCAATTTTAGTGACATCGTATGTATCGTTTGGCTTAATTCTGGTTACTTGATAAGGCCCGAGAAACTTTGCTCGTAACTTAAGGCCACCTCCTAGTTGCGTTCTTTTTATTGCGACGATGTCACCCACTTGATATCGTCTGGCTGGTTTACGTCGAAGATTATATGTTTTCCTATTTTCACTTTGAACCTTAAGAATTTGTTGTTTAGCATCTCTGCGTGTTTCATCCCTGGCTTGATTAAAGTTTTGAATCATTTCTTGTTCGATGAGGTCTTTGATGTGAAGATCGTCTTTGGTGTTCATTCTGGTTCCCACTAACATTTCGAACGGAGTTGTGTTTGTACTACGGTGATAAGTAGAGTTGATGACTTGTTGTACTTTATCTACAAACTTGTACCACTTCGTTGGATCTTCGATGCTCAGCTTCGACAGTACGGAGATGATGGTGCTATTAAGTCTTTCAATCTGCCCGTTGGCACGTGGTAATCCAGTTGTTATCTTGATGTGCTTGATGTTTTCAGATTCGCAGTATTCTCTAAAATCTTCCGAGGTAAAAGCTGATCCACGATCAGAAATGATTTGGATCGGGTTTCCGAAAACTGAGCTCTGAGTGCGGAGCTTTGCAATTACTTCTTTCGCTGATGTGGACTTCGTTGGGTAAAGCCAAGAAAACTTGGTGAAAGCGTCTATAACGGCAAAAATATGGTTATACATTTTGCTTGTTGACTCGAGTGGACCAAGGTGATCTATGTGGTATGTATGTAACGGCGTATCTGCCTTGTGAAGGGAATGGAGTTCGCCTTCCTGCTTACCTCGTTTCCGATTCGTGATTATACATGGAATACAATTAGTGATGTGTTTTCGTATTTTTTCCTCTAACTTTGGTATGAAATATTCTTTAGTTATTAGTTTTTTCGTTTTTTCGATAGCGAAATGTCCCTTATCATGTGCTTGTCGAATTATTTCAGCTTGCATTCCTTTAGGTATGACTAACAGTTCGCTGTCTTTTACTAGTTTGTACAGCACGTTTTTTTTCATAAAATAATCTTCATATGTTTGTTTTGTTTGTAAAATTTCTTTGATGGTTTTCAGTTCTTCGTCCTCAGATTGTGCACGCTGTATATTAACATGCGTATTATCGTCGTTGATAAACATTATTGCATATCTGCTAAGAGCGTCTACGTGGCGCATGCTTGAGCCAGATCGGTGCTCCACGACATAGTCGTATTCTTGTAAAAATAGTATCCATCGTGCTACTCTGGTACAAAGGTCTTTTTTATCTAGAGTTTTAGCGAAGGCGTTGCAATCAGTCAAGATTTTAAAATGTAAACCAAGTAAATATATTCTAAATTTTTTCAAAGCTTCGATGACTGCTAATATTTCAAGTTCATAACTAGTAAATTTACGCTCTTGATCGGTTGTTTTCTTACTCATAAAATATACGGGGTGCCACTGACCATCTTCTGGTGACTTTTGCAACAGCACTGCACCGTATCCGTCCATGGAAGCGTCAGTGTGTACTTCGGTTTCGTAGTGTTGGTTATAAATGTTCAAAACCGGTTTATTAGTTAGCATCGTCTTAAGTGTGTTAAATGCATTAACGTGTTCGTTTTTTATTTCAAATTTACGGTTTTGTTTTTTTAAATCAGAAAGCGGTTTTGCCACCAAGGCGAAATTAGGCATAAATTTTCGAAAATATCCTGCGAGCCCAAGAAAACTTTCAAGTTGCTTTAAATTAGTAGGCAAAGGATATTTTATCATGGCTTCAACTTTCACGGCTGAGGGAGACACTTGATGGTTTTCAATTACGTGTCCTAAAAACTCGACGCGCCTTTGTAAGAAATGACATTTTTTGCGATTTATTTCTAGTCCATAGTCTCTGCATAAATCGAAAACCTGTTCCAGTCTTTCTAATGCTTTTTTTTCGTCTTTTGCTGGAATGATGATATCGTCAATGTATGGCAACGCAATATCTTTTCTTGTTAAGTCACGAAATATGAAGTTGACATATCTCTGAAAAACACCAGGAGAGTTTGACAATCCGAAAGGAACCTTACGAAATTGATACTGTCCACTGTGTGTGACGAAAGAAGTGTATTTTCGACTGCTTTCGTTAACGTCCACATGGAAAAATCCATTTTTCAAGTCGATGGTACAAAAAACATTGGCCTCTTGTAAGCGATCAAGTTGGTCTTCAATAATGGGCAAAGGAAATCTGTCTTTAACAATTACCTTATTGATTCTTCTGAAATCGATACAAAGCCTTGGAGTTCCATCACGTTTTTTGACTAGCACGACTGGACTGCTAAATTCGGATTCCGATGGTTCGATGATTCCACTTTCCAGCCACTGTTCGATCTGTTCCTCGACCAAATGCCTCTCATTAAACGGAAGTCTACGTGGTCTGCAAAAGATTGGTGCTTCGTCTTTTAAAATGATGTTCATTTCGATATTCGTTGATTTGGTTTTTTCTGGCTGGTAACTCTGCACTAAGTCTCGAACTTTTTGCTTCGCGATATCACTTGCCGTGACTCCTACGTCGACATCTTCATCCGCGTATACCACATCAATGCTCATAATCGTGTAAACATCAGGTTGAACTATTTCATTTTTTTGTATTTTAATACCGTCCGAATTAATTTTTATTTCCGCTTGTAAACAAATTTCTTTACCGATAACTATTTCGACATCCATACAGTCGTGTGGGATAACATGAAAATCTAAATAAAATTTGCCACCATCAATTTCCACTTCATGCTTAAAGTTACCGATTGGTTTAATTTTGTTGCCATTTTTCTTTTGGCCAAAACCGACAAGATAGAAGTTTGATTCAGAGAGTTTCGGCTTGTTTAAAAGTTCATAAACACTATACGTCACAACGTTGAATTTACTACCGGTGTCAAACAAAGCAAACCACTTTTTGTTTAACATTGTTATTTCTTTGTTCATTATATCATCCGTTGAATTTAAACATCTAATGTTACTTTTTGCACTTTCATTTTTACGCTTTTGACAATCTTTAGCAAGATGCCCAAAATTATTGCATTCAAAACACTTGGTGCCTTTTTCTTTGTTTAGACAGTTTATGGACTTATGTCCTTTTCCTCCACAGTTAAAACATTTAATTTCAAATTTCTTTTCATTTTTAACCACTGTGACTGCTTTTTTGTCAAATTGTCGCGATTCACTTGTTTGTTTACCTTTTTCAGAATAGAGCTCATAGCACCGTAATTTCTCTTTAAATTCTTTTATGTTTTTAGCACCGTATAAAATTGTTTTGTTAATGTTTAGATCGCTTATGCCATCAATAACGTATTGAATCAAAGCACTTTCTTCAATATTTCCGCGAGAAGCCATTTCTTTCATATTTAGAAAGTATTCTTGAACGCACTCACCTTTTTTAATTTTTCGTTCCGCGAGTTGTTTATGTAGTTGTGCACTATTCGTTATTGTTTTAAATTCGTCTATTAAAACACATTTTAATTTAAGCCATGAGTTTATTCCTCTTTCACTTTGAACAAAAAGTTTTGCCAAACCAGTAAGTGATTTTTTCGTGAACACGAACTTTTGGAATTCATCCCAATACATAAGGGCTGAAGTTTCTTCGCAAACAGCAAACTTCCTTTGCGCAAATTTCTAAAAATGTGAAGTTTCACATTATCCACATTGTAGCTTATTTGCAAAGCGCTACAAATTGCGACCAAGTCGGCTTCGTTTAAATTTGCACTAATATACGCCATTTTTTGTGCAAATGATTCGCTTTCCTCGTCGTAAGCAAACCCTTTGAACTCACGCAACCGGGTTCGGTTTAATCTATCTCCATCTCGCTCAAACACAAACTTATGAAGAGCACAGACTACATCTTTTTTCCCCCTTTCAAGGAATCGCGCGATATCACGAATGTTCTGTAGACTCGCCATACTTTATTATTCAAGGACAAAAGTTAAGCGTCTTTTGCACAAAGCTTTTTTGAAAAAATTTTCCACTTCACTATTATTCACAATTTTTAGTTTCCGAGCACTCTTTTAACAATTTGTTTATATCCTTTGTGCAAACCTCTATTCACAATTTCTTAAATATTCGCGCAATCACTTTAAGATTATTTAAGCATATCCCGGACATTTAGGCAATTACTTCTTTTTTACCTCTTTCTAAAAAGCGAGCGACTTCGCGAACATTCTCGAGGCTTGCCATGACTACAATTTCAAGGACAAAAGCAACGCGTCTTTATTGAAAGGTCTAACTGTACCTTCAAATTGGAATTTTTTAGCTTCACTTTCACTTAGCGATTTTAGTTAATTTTTTGTTTATTTAGAGTCGCTTTTTTATGAAAAAACTTTGGTAGCCACTTTTATTCAAAACTAAGTCACTAAATCCGTTCAGGCAAAATCTCGGTTGAGCCCCCAAATTTATAGGAGTTTTACAATAGAGAAAACTTACAAATTGTTTAGTTTTGAGGTTTTATTTATTTGTTATGTTTTTAACAAAGATTTATTAGTTTAATATATTTTAAAAAATTGAATTTAAGGATTGCTTTTAAATGCTATATATATATATTATATTCGGATTGGAAATTTCACGTCTTTACCGTCGTTCGTCGTTTTCTCAACTACTTTCTCTTTTGCTTCTGTTCGTTCAGTTAGGTTTGAAAATTTGTTCTTGTCTGTCAGTGTTGCCTTTTAAGCAATACAAATGTTACTACTAAAATAAATCCCACATGAAGAACAATGAAACGCCGTTCACCGCGTTTTTAAATGGAAAAAATTGGTTAAATAAAACACTTTGAAACTGTTGCTAAAGACGAGCGAATAAAAAACACGTCTACTCGATGCTAGACATAGGAGAATGCTAGACATTCTTCTGCATTGTCTTAAAGTTTAATGTAGAAACAATACCCGTTAATTTTAGGCCCCTATTAGGTACGACAACTCAACTTAAGTTGAGAGTGTAATTTGTAAATTTGTATTGTCTATTACACATTTGAGGTACATACGTGTCTGTAGTCTGACAAGTATGTATCCCAGAGATGTGTATATATTTTTTGTGGTATTAGGTTTAACAATGCAACTCTGTGTCGAGTGTAAAAATTATCAAAAACTTACATCTGCTTTGAGCTAGTTGTATAGCGTCTTTTTCATACGAACTTATTATTTGTTTATTGTTTTTTGTTAATTGAGTGAAAATGGATAAAAATACGTAAGTAAAATAAAGTATAAATACATATGTTATGTATATGCATATATTATTATCCATATCATGTATATATTATTTTATTACCCAGCGGGAAAATAAAAAGCGCTCCTAGAAATAGCGCATTTTATGCGCTTACTTTGAGGATGCCCTTTTCAGAGTTCAGAGTTGTGGAGCTCATACCTTTATAAACATTTTTTTATGGCCTTCTAAAATGCAGCTAAAAAATCGTTTAAAAAGCGCTTCAACAAATAGTTAAAAAAGCTCTTTTATGTGTTAGTCCAAGGACCGCTGTGTTAAAAAAAAAAAAAATAGATAAAAGCAAAGCGAGAAAATTTTATTTTTTGTCACATGCGAGGATTGAACTCAACTGCTGGCATTACAGCAAAATTTCTTTCCACTCTGCTTTTTCCTTGCTTTATTACTTGTGAACAAAATACATATACACAAAAATTGAAATTAATGCGAACAGCTGACTCATTTCAATGAAAGTGTCAAAATTTCAGTGTAATCATGCTCCAATAGAAAAAGCAATTTTACACCACAGCTCAACTGAAAATGTATGTTATACGTAATATGGCAAAAAAGTTCAGTTGAGGTGTCTTAAGTCACGTCAACTTAAGTTGAGTTGTCGTACCTAATAGGGGCCTTATTATTTATTTGTTGTTTTATAAACATCTAAATAAAAACTAAAAATGGTTAGCTAGAAACATAAAGAAACTGCAATAGCATAAGACGATTTTTCTTATTATTCGAAATATCGTCGTTGCGCATACAAAAAAGGTTATGTGTTTTTGAACAATTTTTCAGGAGACGAAAAAAACATTTTTGTTTTTTAACAATTTCAATACTTTTTTCACATAGCTGGCTAACTTTAACATTTCTTTACTTCTGAACCAATAAGAATACCAAGAAACCATTTGGTGAAAAGATGGGGCATATATATGGCCATTAAATGGTAAAATAAAAATAAAATCGAAATTTTACACATAGCCTTTTTTGTATGCGCAACGACGATATACTGAAATTCAAAATTGATATTTTTTGGCAGTTAAATTTCTGTTGGCAGCTTAGTTTTTTAATTTTCTACTATTTCCACATACATTCTTAAGGAAGCGGTTTGGAAACAACATCAATTCAAAACTACCTATAAGTTTCCAAAAGATACGATGAGGAATGCTTCCCATCACTTCCATATGGAAATCTTCCAATTTTTCCTTGAGTGATTGTAGGACTATTTTCTATTGATAAATTTCAAAAAACGTAAACTGAGCTTTTTTGGAGGAGATGTCATATTTTGTATCACATATTGTACTACATTATGTATCACATGTGAAACGCAAAAGGGGCCGAAAACTTAAGTCATACTAAGCTAAGATTTGACTTAAGTATGGATTGTGAAACCGGGCCTAAGTTTTCATATTGGTATACCCACACCCAAAAAATCTTTTTGTATTATTAACAATGTCTGTGTTGTTAAATTAATTTCAGAAAATGTTAAAAAATGATTCTCGTCATTGCAATCGGATTGTTTTCTCAAATATTTTCATTCATATACAAGTAATAATTGTGTTTTTAATACAATGATATGTTGTTGAATGAAGTTAAATCATGTTTTTGTGTTAACAATAATACTTGTTAATAGAACAATAAAGTTTTCATTTGAAACTCGATATTTTTCTATCAAGGATATTCTCGTCGATTGCCAAAGTAACTCCATATAATAGATTGATAATACATCAATCTTAGCATTGACAAGATTTATTGATGGACGTTTATCAACAAGATTCTTGTTCAGTAGAAAAGAATTTTATTTAAATATACAAAACTTGTTTTTGGGAGTATATAATTTATAATCAAGGGGCACATAACATCAGCTATTTCTGAATTTTAAATCAAAAATTTAATTTTCTTTCATAATTCAAACAACGAACATAAAATAAAAAATGAACAATTCATCAAATTTCAGCAATGGAAGTAGCGATTACGAAGCCAATACTGATACCTTGGATCAACTCTATAAGGAGCAATTGCAATCACTGAGACAATTAATTTTGAAACAGAATGTTTCGCATGATATTGATTTGTGTCAAAAGTGGCTTAAAGTTTTTGGCAACACTTCCAAGGCAGAGAAAGTAGCACGCAATTGTTTATGCTCACTAATGCAGCAACAATTACAGGATTTTGGCTGCTTGGGTGAACCATTTACAGATTTGCAGAACTGCAACAGAGATTTAGAATGTGTGCTGAAGGACTTAGACAGTCATAGTTTTATCACTGAACAAACTGAAACTATTGAGACTTACACATCACATCGCAAAGAAGAGGTCTGTTTAATAAAAAACGATGGACACGAAAACATTGACTCCTTTACTGAATGCATTCAAAATGAAACTCAGACTGAGAATGTCTTATTGCGGCGTGATCTGGAGTCACTGCGTTTGCACTTGACAGAGAAACAAATAGAAAATGCGAAATTAAGAGAGATAATAGAAAAAATTGAATTAGAAAAAAACAAAAATACAGAGAAATTTGAAAATTTCAAGAAAATATTTTTGGAAGCTATCAAAAAAACTCTTAAAAATATAGAAACCGAAGAAGACAATTCAACGTTAAAAATTTTCACCATGGTCTTTAATGAATTTTCAACTGATCAAGAATTTTATAACCAAATAAAAAATTATGACACCAGTTTTCAGTCGATATTAAATAACAAGTTTGAAAAGGAATTTAACAAAAGAAAATCATTGTTATCCAATCAAATTAGCCAGAAGTTAACAAAAAGTAAAGTCAAACTTCGTGAAAAATATGATCACCGCATGCGTCTGCAAGGATGGGCACAGCGATTGCAATTAAAACTTGTGAAACTCAAGTGTTTTTCTGTATTGCGTAACATTTTCATAACAACTCAATGCGAACATAAAGAATCGATGTGGGAACTTTTAACGGTACTAGAGCAAAAATATCAAAGTATCGTTAATGAGATTTTATGATGAATGGGATTGAGCAAATATTTAACATTTAAATTTTGTTTATATTTTATTTTATATACTATATTTATAAATTAAACATATTTATACACAAGTTTATTTTCTTTTTATGCAGAAAAGTAAATTTATTTATCTTACCTTGGTATTAATTTTTCACATTGAATCAAATCTTCCAAGGTTCCACTCGAATCTACAAATAGTTAAGGTATGTTCGGGTCATTTATGTAGAAAATAAAATTCAGTAATTACCCAAAGATAGACCATCGAAGGTAGCAATATCAAGGCGAACGCTGTTTTCAAAAGCTGCTTCACCTTCATTCGAGATATTGTTGGATTTTGTCCCCAATGACGCTGCACTTAGCTCCATATTAGAGGCAAATTCACTGACCAAGCCATTTTCTGATATAGTATCTGAGTCACCTGAATTGGATGCTCTTAAACCATCTGCTTCCTGTAACTGTTCACTGTATGCGGTGATTGGGTTGGAAAGCATATTTATAAGATTTTGCGTCAGAGTATTAGACATTGAAGTAAGTGCCGGAGTTGGAAGGTGTGCCGTGTGAGCTTGTGATGAAACAGCGGGTGACATATTAAAGCCAGATGGAGCAGCGTAGGATGCACTACTGTTTATTGAACTTGTGCTGCTTCCACTTATGACACTAGAACTGATTTCAGCTCCATGTATTGCTGATGTAACATCCACTGACTGCGACACACTTTGTGGAATAATACGTTCGATACCTGGTACTAAAGCTGCAGGTACTGGCGGAGTAGCTGGCAGTGGAGATGTGGGATCTCTGGTTGGCAACAATGGAGCACGTATCTCAGGTAACTTGGTGTAGAGATTTTCACGTGGTGAAAGAATCTTCATTTCGCGCAACTTGGAGCGCAAAGTTTCAACCCATTCTTGCATCACTTCCCTTAAATTTAAAAACACAAATGACAGTTATTCATGCCATATGTATTAAGCTGCTTATGTCACAGCTATTGTTTATGCAATAAGTCCGGAAGACAGCAATTACAACTTAAATTGTTTAACTTACCATGACATGGCATGAAAACGCACAACTTCATTCTGCAGTGTTACAACAAACTCAAATTCGTGCGAGTTCGGTATGAGTGCATGCGAGATATGTTGTGTTTCTTGCATAGAGACGGTCCATTCAGGATTATGGGAAGCTGCCTGTCGTGGTTCTGCATAGCCCTCCAGCAAAGCTTGACAGTCATCGTGAACGCAAAACACTACCCAACTTCTTTCAGATTTCTAATCACAACAAATGAATAAATACATAAATTTGTTAAATTAAAAGTTAATTACTACCTTGGGACCCACAGTGATTTTTTTGCCATCTGCCGTCAGTCTTTTGAGCCATGTATTTTTATGAATTTCTCTGAAAAGTGCTGCATTTGTGCTCACATTCGGCAACTGGCTCACAGCTCCGGCGGCATTTGCAACCGCCCGGGTACTACTTAGTACCGAACTGGCACCGCCAGTGATTACAGACACTGCTGTAGCAGATGATGTACTCAGTGAAGCACTCATTCTATTAACGTGTTGTCTTTGAATCTTCTTTCAGATCTGGAAGTTGGCCTTGCTATGCCACTAGTTTTGGTTATGAAACTACTTCGGAAGGCATTAGAAAGTTTTATTCTTTACAATTGGTTGAATTTCTCCATTGACAGCATATTAATTAAGTTCCAAGTGTTCAAGTATTTATTCGACAGCATTTCCGATTCCGCAATACCTTGCATAGCAATGAACGTAACTACGTCAAATCAACAACACTGTCAAAATACTTGGTTGGCTATTATTTGACAACCAAAGACCTTGAAGAATGTAATTTTCAGTATAAACGTACTATGTTTCAATTTATTTTATTACTTTGTTTTGCATATGTTTTATAAATTAGGAATAATCACAATGTAATATAAAATTCACTGCAAAACTGAAAAATAAAACGATGCAAAACAAAACCAAATCAGACTCAGAAATTTAATTGCACGACGCCATATTTCTAATCCAGCTGTCAAGCTAGTGCATTTCCAGCCAGTGCTGATAACTGGAACTAAATCCATAGCAAGTCAGGTTTTACATTGGTTAAGCATTTGAAGCAATTTTAAAGTTTATTACAAATTGTTGTGGATTTATTCAGAGATTAGGGGAATAATATTTTTGAGTTTACCCTGTTTTGTACACGCTTTGTCTTCTATAAAGCTTTTTATATATTAATGTGAGTTTGTTATGTTGTATCTTATGCGGCTCATTCACGCTGCGATTAAAACAAAACTGGAAGTGTAACCTGGAAGTTTTTTAAGTTTAACTCGAAGAAGTTGCATCCTGTGTGTCGTTTAATATTTTAAGATTGAGCCAAAGTTGCAGCTCTTATGTTACTACCGACCAGAGCTGTAAAAGTTTTAATTCATTTTCACTTTTCATTCTCCTATATAAATGTTCAAAGGCTGAAATCCTTTTTTGTAGCATTCAAAATGTGAACTCTTTATGCTTAAGCCTTTAGGCTGATTAAAATTTTTTTTAAGACATGAGTTGCAAAACGTAAAGAATTTACACTGAATTGAAATTTTAACGAATCCAGTCACCGAATTGAAATTTTAGTGAGTGCAGCCGGCGATGGCTTCAGCCGCAAACATTTTTTGTTGCGTCTGTAGTTGTTTTGTGTGTATTTGTGTATGCCTGTGTGACTGTTGGGCATGGTATAATAATACAAGGTAGCATTGACAGTTGCTTGGGAAATCATATACTGTCAAAAAATATACTTAAAAAGAGAGCGCTCACAATCCGCCATTGAAAACACAAGCAATGTTGAAAACGTTGAAGTGAAAAAAAACAACAACCACAGCAGCTGCTGATGTATTTCCACAAAAAGCTGTTTTTGACAGTTTATGTTTTCCTGTTGAAGAGAAAATAAGCAGTTGTCAATGCTACCATGTATTATTATACCATGACTGTTGGGCATGACTGTGATGGGTTGCCATTGGCTTATATCATGTATAGAAAAAGTATTATATGTATAACAAATTGTAGAAATTAATTTTTATACATTTTGTTAATAATATTTATTGTTAATAAGCACTTTATTATTCCAGAAAATGTCAAAGGAAAGGCAAAAGCATGTCACTAAGATCGACCGTCGAAAACAAATGAGAACATAAATGCAAAATGCTGTTATACACTATATATATTTAGTAGTATTTCATGGTAGTTAATGCAATGTCCAGTGTTTCAGAGTTGAAAAGAATGATTAAACTGAGTGCATTAATCAGATTTTTAAAGCCAACAAGAATGGGATTGATATTTCCATAACTCCCATTCCTTACAGAGCATTGGGTGTGCATTCTTTTATTTTTAAAGAATGATGAATTGTGCATCTGTAATTCATTAACTCAATAGAAGCCTAAGATTGCAATCTGGTTGATGCAGCTTTTGAATGCATTAAGAGTGTGTGCATTCCGAAATGATTCAATCCTTTTACAGCTCTGCTGCATGTCAAGAAAAACTATAGGAGTGCTCACAATCTGTAGCAAATTCTTTTTAATTTACTTAAAATACTCCAAAAACTCGCTGAGAAAATTTCTTTTTATGCAGATAGTATCATTTTTGAAGCTTTAATTTTGTTTTTTTTTTTTTTTTTGTTTTTGAAAATACAGCGAAACAAAAAAATTGTCCACACAAAAAGTGGGTTTTTGACCAAAAAGGCACTTTTTTAAAAAAATTCCAGGAAGCCTAAGGGTTAACACATCGCGAAATTATTTTGAGGAGGGTACCACAATGAGCCAAGGTACATTTTAGACCGAGTTTATCGAAAACTTTTTTAACGTAGAATACGTTATACGGGAGTGTTAATCGTGAGCACAAAATTTTGAGAAAATGTTTGTCACTTTCATTATAAGTTTTTAATACTTTATGCATGCATTGAAGAAAATTCAAGTATGCTCGTAACATATTTAATATTTCTTCTTTTGATTTGTATTTAAATAATCATATTGCTACATATAATTTTTTTGATTCTATAAGTAAATCAAAATTTAACTTCTTCAAATTTTGTATTAATTTTCATATGCTTTGTATTTTATGTATTATAACATCATGTGTAAGAGCAGTACGATATCTGTGTGTTCATCACAGAACCAGTGTGAGAAACGTACACACATATTCCATACCCAGTAAGTACATTCATGCATGCCGCATTGAGAATATATGCATGCGTCTGATGCTCTGCATGCATGCCAGCATAAAGGCATGTTCATTTCCTTTTTGCATGGCGATGTCATACAAGAGCATGTGTACAGTGAACCCGCACAATTACTAACCGAGCGTTTCCACCGCCCGAACGAACGAAGATTTCTTCGTTCGTTCAGGCGGTGTAAACAGTTTGGTCCGAACCAAGGTTCGGAACATTGGTTTTTACAAAATGCTCGCGAGCGCTATTCGCGCAGTGTAAACACTTTTCCAGCACGAACGAACGAAGATTTCTTCGTTCGCTCTGATCGGCCGACGCTCGATCTTTTTGGGCGAATCCAGTGCTTATTTGCGCATAGGTAGTAGATTTGTTGAAATTGTAGTTAATAACGTAGGAAAAACAAAAAAGATAGAAAATATATTGAAAATTTAACGCAAAAGAATTTTCTTTTGCTTTGTTATTTTATTAGCACTTTATATAAGCAAATTATTTGTATAATATTCTTTATATAATAAATTCTTTACATAAATACTTACATAAAACCTAAATTAAAAGGCATAAAAGTAGTAAAAAGTAATCAAATTTAGTTCGTTTGCATAAACAAATATTGATCAACGCTGATGCTCGCAAGCATTGAATTTAAGTGTTTCCACTGCACGAACGAACAAGATGGCGACTTACCAATGTTCGCAACTTGTGTTCGTGCGGTGGAAACGGTTGGACCGAACGAAGAATTCATCGCGACGATTTGTTCGCGATGATTTCTTCGTTCGTTCGGGCGGTGGAAACGCTCGGTTAGAATTTAACAGTTTGTTAGAATTCGCCGAAATAAGTTTTGTTTGGTTTTTACGCCTCAGGATCAAGGACACTGCAAGCAAAAGTTTGCTTGTTGTTGTATTTGTGTGTTTTTTGTTGTTGGTAATTCTGGGTTTTCCACTAATTCTTCGCTGTTTTGTTTTTTCCGAATGCATGATACGCTATGCAAATTACATGTGTACTGTATGCATACAAAATCGGTTTAACCAAAATTTATCGGAATTTAATAAAATTTTTTAACTACGCATGCTCGGTACATTCGTTAGTACTAATACAGCGTGCTTGTTTTAGCATGCATGCTACTTTATATAAACAACATGCATACTGTTAGCATAAAATAGCTGCAAAACAAGAATTTCAGTGATTCTGATGAATCTTTGTTTTTTTTTTATGACAATGCATGCCTTGTCCATACTTCTGCATGTGTACAGCATGCATATTTCGTGTATGCATGCTACTCTGGACTTACTGGGTACAAGCAAGCAGCAACAGCATCGCACACGTACACACATATTCCGACAAGCAGCAACAGCATCGCACTCTGTTCTCTTGCAGTTGCAACCTTAGTTCTTATAATTCTCATTTCGTTTTTGTTGCAAGAGTTGTATAAGAGGGATATTTGGCCGTACGTATTAGCTTGCTTAAATAATAGGTGTGTTTCCGTACACAATGTCGAGTAAAAGTCGAGTAAAGTTCGAGCTGGGAGCGTAAAATGAAATTTGAGAATAGTGTCAAAAGTACGGAAACGACTTCTAGCTAGTTTCCATCACAAAAACAGCTGATTGCCTATAAAACGTAAACAGTGCCAAATTTATTTACGCCAATTATCGATTATCAACTTTCAAATTAATTTATTATTAATTTATTTATATTTATTTGCAATTTTTATTTCACTATTTGTAAATTTATTTCCCGCCACACAACGTAAATAAAGAAAAAAAATCAATTTGACAGTTTCTTGTTCTTCTTCATGCTTGTTCTTATAATGCTCGAAGTAATTTCTTCCAGCACACTTCGAGCTACTTTCGAGCTCGAGAGAGCGCTTTTATGCTTGTTCTTCTTCTCTCTTTTGAGCTAGAAAAAGTACGGAAACACGTTCTAGCACATTGCAAGTTACTACAATCGAGTACGGAAACAGACCTAATGCAATGTTGTGGGTAAGAGTGACAACTCGACATTTTCACACCAAAATGTCGTATCGATTGTCATTCGCCTGCATATTTTGCCTTATAAGAGCCCGAACAGAATCAAATATCGTTGCGATTTGCGATATCGCAAAGCAATAGAATGCATGCAAATGTATGAACACGTCCAGAATGAAATCGCAGGTCAGCAGCCGCAACGATATATCGCACAATTAGAGCCTGAACAGAATCAAAAATCGTTGCGGCCTCCGATCTTTGTTGTTGGAAAATACATGCAAAATGTAGAAAAAAACGCAGCTCTTTTTCCGCAACGATAAATCGCACAATTAGAATCTATTCTATTTCTTCTCATGCGACCGACGATCCTCTCTCTGAGTGCCATTTGTGTTGCCATATTTTTGCTAAGAATTGGCTGTGTTTCATGAAATTTGCTTAGGTTTTTGTTATCTTCTGACATTTCTTGTTTGTGTGTGATGTATTCACACAATTGAAGAGACCAATACATTGAAATGAAATAGAAAAAATAAATAAAAAAATACTAAAGAAAAGCAACTTTGAATCGTTTATCGCAATCGCATCATTCTGGACACATTCTCTGCGTTCGACGACCAGAGAGGGTCGTTGGTCGCAACGATTTTTGATTCTGTTCAGGCTCTTAGAATCTATTCTATTTTTTCTCTTGCGACCGACGATTCTCTCTCTGAGTGCCATTAGTGTTGCCATATTTTTGCTAAGGATTGGCTGTGTTTTATGAAATTTGCTTGGTTTTTTGTTATCTTCTGACATTTCTTGTTTGTGTGTGTTGTATTTACGCAATTGAAGAGACCAACACATTGGAATGAAATAGAAAAAATAAATAAAAAAATACTAAATAAAAGCAACTTTGAGTCGTCAGTCGCAATCGCATCATTCTGGACGTGTTCTCTGCGATGGACGACCAGAGAGGATCGGCGGTCGCAACGATATTTGATTCTGTTCGGGCTCTAAGTTAGCTTTTTTTTTTTTCATAAAATATATATTTTTTATGTTTTTTGTTTGTTTTTTCTTATAATATACATTTTTTATTTTTTTTTTTAATCAATTTTTAGTAATTAACTAGCGTTTTCCCGGCGCGGCAGTTTTAATGTTCACAGAAAATGATTTTTATTAATAGATAAGCATTTGAAAAACAGCTTGGTTTGTGTCTAAAAATATATTTATTGCGATAACTTTTGATCGGAAAGAGATATTGGTATAATTTTTTCACATAAATTATTCTTTGAGCTTAACTATTATATAAAAAGAATAAAAACAACTTTTGAAAAAAATTAATTTCTTTAAAAAATCACTGTGGGCAGGGTCATGATACAATTATACAAGGTAGGAGTGACAGTTTTTTCGTCTTGCGCTAACTGTCAAAAATAGTATAAATTGGAGAACGAAAAAAGAAGAAAAGAAAATAGAAAACAAAATATACAGGCAAATGACAGTCGCTGCAAGGTACTGGTGAGAAAAAAGCAAGTTGTCACTCCTACCTTGTATAATTGTATCATGGGCAGGGTCATGTTTTTTGGTGAGAGAAACAGGTAATAAATTTTTTTGTAAAATTGGAATCATTTTTGCTATTAAACGCCATGTCATGTGAAAGGTAGTTGAAAATTCAAATTTGAGTTTTTATTATTTTAACAACAAAAACAACTTTTGTGTCATGTTTTGAGTAAAAAGTCAATATTTTGGACCTTTTTTGAAAGAAATATTAAAAATATATCCGCTAAGATAACAGTTCCCTATAAATTGTTTTTAGTAAGCGCTTGAATTGAGCTTATCAACGAAAAAAATTGGAATGAAATATATTCAAAAACAACGGAGTTATTTGCATCGCAATTAAAATATACGAATTTCTGATAGTTTTTTTGTTATTCTAAGGAAACGATGTTATTAGAAAAAGACGTTGTACCAAAAGTTTGTCCAATTTTAAAGATATGTGAATGTTTTTAATGTCAAAATAACAGGATTTTCTTAAAATTAATAAGTCGAGCATTTTTGCTTGAAAAAAATACGCTAGTAGTTAGATTTGCGTTACTTGTAAAGGGGCGGAAGAGGCGTGGTCAAAACTTAGTATGCCATAACCTAAGTTAGGATTCAAGTAATATGTGAGCTGAGTTTGAGTTAAATCCGTTCAGCCGTTAAGATTTGTATAGGAGTCAAACAAACAGAAAATGATTTTTATTAATATAGATTTGTAATTTTTATAAATTTCAAGCGATTTGTTTTCAGTCATTTTGTTTTTGTTTTTTTTTATTATTTAAGCTTAGGTAATATCGCGAAGGCGCGGGTTCAATTCCGGCGGCTGGCATGATTTTTTTTTTTCAATTTCGCATTATTTACTATTTTTTTTAACAATTTTTTAATAAATAATTCTATAAATAAAATTTTGAGCAAAAAATTGACTTCTTTGCAGTCATTTTATTGTGTTTTATTATTTAAGCTTAGGAAGTTAATATGTATTGTCTGTGCGTATGTTTAAAGTACATTTTATTTTAATTTTTTACCATTTCTTGCAAATAATTTAATTAATTTTATACATTTTGTCAGTTTTTTTTAATAATACTTTTAAATGAAATAATTTTTTTTAAATAATGCAACCATTTGAGGAAAAAAAATTATAATTCAATTAAACATCCATGCGAAATCATCATAAAAATTAAAAATAAAATTTACTCTAAGCATATGCACATATATATTAACCACCTAAGCTTAAATAATAAAACAAAATAAAATGATTGCAAAGAAATAAATTATTTGCTCAAAATTTTATTTATAGAATTATTTATTAAAAAATTGTTTAAAAAAAATAATAAATAATGCGAAATTGAAAAAAAAATCATGCCAGCCGCCGGAATTGAGCCCGCGCCTTTGTGATATTACCTAAGCTTAAATAATAAAAAAAACAAAAACAAAATGACTGAAAACAAATAAGTTCTTCGCTTGAAATTTATAAAAATTACAAATTATTTACTAAAAATTGATTAAAAAAAATAATAAAAAAATGTATATTTTAAGAAAAAAAAAATCATGCCAGCCGCTGGAATTGAACCCGCGCCTTCGCGATATTACCTAAGCTTACCTCAGAAAAACAGGTTTTCTTCTTGTTGCGAAGATCACAAATCATTTAAATTTTGTGATTGTGTTTGTAATTGCCATTTCTATCAACAAAAATAGCGAAAATTTGCAACAATGCACTTTTTCGCAATTTTGTTTAATTTCCATGAAGCTGGCATTTTTTCGCAAAATGCAATTTCATTGGATATGATTGCGGAGGCGCGGGTTCAACTCCGGCGGCTGGCATGATTTTTTTTTTTTCTTAAAATATACATTTTTTTATTATTTTTTTTAATCAATTTTTAGTAAATAATTTGTAATTTTTATAAATTTCAAGCGAAGAACTTATTTGTTTTCAGTCATTTTGTTTTTGTTTTTTTTATTATTTAAGCTTAGGTAATATCGCAAAGGCGCGGGTTCAATTCCAATTATTATTTTTTTTAAACAATTTTTTAATAAATAATTCTATAAATAAAATTTTGAGCAAATAATTTATTTCTTTGCAGTCATTTTATTTTGTTTTATTATTTAAGCTTAGGTGGTTAATATACATATATGTGCATATGCTTAGAGTAAATTGAATTTTTAATTTTTATGATGATTTCGCATGGATGTTTAATTGAATTATAATTTTTTTTCCTCAAATGGTTGCA
The DNA here is from genome assembly GCA_943735915.1 of Pherbina coryleti. Lineage (NCBI taxonomy): Eukaryota > Metazoa > Arthropoda > Insecta > Diptera > Sciomyzidae > Pherbina > Pherbina coryleti. The sequence continues at coordinate 100,065,157 of OX030949.1, read as the reverse complement.
TTATTTAAAAAAAAATTATTTCATTTAAAAGTAAGTATTATTAAAAAAAAACTGACAAAATGTATAAAATTAATTAAATTATTTGCAAGAAATCGTAAAAAATTAAAATAAAATGTACTCTAAACATATGCACAGACAATACATATTAACTTCCTAAGCTTAAATAATAAAACAAAATAAATTAATGCAAGGAAGTAAATTTTTTGCTCAAAATTTTATTTATAGAATTATTTATTAAAAAATTGTTTAAAAAAAAATAGTAAATAATGCGAAATTGAAAAAAAAAATCATGCCAGCCGCCGGAATTGAACCCGCGCCTTCGCGATATTACCTAAGCTTAAATAATAAAAAAAAAAACAAAATTAAAATGACTGAAAACAAATAAGCTCTTCGCTTGAAATTTATAAAAATTACAAATTATTTACTAAAAATTGATTAAAAAAAAAATAATAAAAAAAATGTATATTTTAAGAAAAAAAAAAATCATGCCAGCCGCCGGAATTGAACCCGCGCCTCCGCAATCATATCCAATGAAATTGCATTTTGCGAAAAAATACCAGCTTCATGGAAATTAAACAAAATTGCGAAAAAGTGCATTGTTGATAGAAATGGCAATTACAAACACAATCACAAAATTTAAAGGATTTGTGATCTTCGCAACAAGAAGAAAACCTGTTTTTCTGAGTAGCGCAACATGTTTCACGATTTTATCAAAAACACAACATGTTTCACTTCTCGATGGCCCGTCAGGTTCGCTCACGAAATTCTGTTAAAATAACATTTTGGAGGTCTTCTCTTTTTATGTTTTTGTCATAAGCAGAAAATGAAAAAAATGTTTATGAATAACAATGTTAGCAAGGTTGCATAGAAGCTGCGTAAAGCCTTAAACAGTGCGTAACTAAACAAGCGTTTAAAGGTTGTTTAAGGAAATCTATTGAATAAGGCTGTTAATGACTAACGTATTCTACGTCTGACCTATGCGCCCGTGTTATCTAACACAGGCTTGAGCTTTTTTTTTTGTATGGAGACCGACCCGCCCTATTAAGCATATGCATAGGATGTATCCTACATATGTTACATTGCATGTTAGAGATCATAGTTCTTGTTAAGGGAATTTTTACCGCTGGGATATCAATGCAACGATGGTGCATTTAGGTAACATTTAGTGGTGGTTCCTCGAGGACCCTCATAGTGCTATTATTTTATATAGTATTATCATGTGACCGAATACCTCACCTTTAATGTCATTCCATATAATTTAACTTAGCGTGAATAGAAGTTAAGTTATAATTCAATGCAACGTTTCTTTGTTCTTGCATTTTCACTCCATTAAGCGGTTGTCTCCATAGTGCCATACTGCCGTGTTTGATTTTGATATTGGTGGTTTTGGTGTTGACTTCAATAAACAAAAGAGCTAGTTAAATTAATGTGATAATTGTTAAAGTATTTGCTTTAAAAATTGCAACAAAAAATTTTTTCAATTCAAACCTTCCGCATTTTCCCCAAACAAGCATAAAAAGTTCCATAACAGAATCTGCCCATCTTAAAAATCCACATTTTAAACAATATAAGTTTGATTTAGAATTTGATTACATAAAAACAGAATGTTTTTTATTATTATAATACTTTGTTTATTTTTATTTTTTTTAACGTTTTTAATTTTATATCACAATATTTTTTTGTTGCTGTTGCATATTGTTCCTTGTATTAACAATATGTTACATTCTTTTATTGAAGAAGGGAAAAACAATTTTATGATTAAGAGTATCACTAACAAACTGGTTTGCTATTAAAGCAAGTCTTTCGGTTGTTTCAGAATATTATAATACATTCTAATAATAAATACTTTTATCTTTGCAAATTCGAGAGTTAGTTTCAAGTTATTCAAACAAATGAACAATAGTTTATTGCTATTAAAGCAATCAATAAGTTAAAAAAGTTATGCATTCTTCTAAATATTTTATCGATTGCATCGAAGGACCTAGTATTCAACAGCATTTTCGCATTCAATAACATACATACATACAATTATTTAATTGCATCTTAAACTATTTTTGTAAGAATTTTCATTACTGTTTTTAAGTAAATAATAGTTGCTTATACATTACATTTAAGCTATTTATTTTTTATTTTTTAAATTACAAATTATTTTACAAGTCTTACTAAAGCTTTTACTATGTTCAAAGCGATATTTTTATATGAAGTTAATTGGATATATGCAGGTAAATAACAAAATAACAGCATTAAAACATATTTTATAATTAATTTACAACAAACAATTTCAATTCAAATTGAATTTTCGTTCTATCCTTTTTGTTTGTAACAATATTTTAAAAAGGTATTTTCATTGATGTATTCGAGTTCAGTTGAGTTATCATGAAAAATGTGCTTGGATTAATGTCGAAAATGAGAAATTAGTTACAACGAAAATGCATAGGTGTGTCACGTTTGCTTACATAATTACCACATTCAAACATGAATAAGTTTTTTGGTTGATTGAACTTGACTTGGAAAGTGTTTTGTTTTTGTTTTTAACGAACAAAGTGTAGGGTAAAATATTGTAATTTAAAATTATTTGAGTTTTTGGCTTTTTATGTTTGATTTTTTCCATAATTTTTGATTTTTTTTTGCATCGTTTAGTGTTTAAGTATCCGTATTTTTACTAAAAGCAAGAAAATTACCCTTAGTAGTATATGGCGTAAACAGTGGTAAGAGTTGACAGACAATGAAAGCGCATTAGTTTGGATTCTCATATTTTCAGCATGCTGCTTATGATGTTCCCAAATCTATAAAATGTCCTTGTGGAATGAATTCATCGGCTAGAGGATTCAGTAACGAATGTTCGACATTGCAGTTGCTGACTGCCATTGAAGACAATGCTGCGTTAAGTTCCTCTGTTCTATAAAGAAAATATTCCATTAATATTGATATAATTAAAAACTAATTTTAATAAAAATTACACAATTATAATTAGTCTTACGTAAAAACCGAAATGGTTCTTATTAGAGTTGAGACATACTTAGCTTTTTGCCATTCAGCAAGTTCCGCTTCAAGTTCATCCTCAAGCATTGCTTCTATACATTCATTCATCAATTCTTCCTCCTCAAGTCGTTGCAGCTCCTTTAAAGAAATAATATGTTATTGAATATTTCATTCATTTTAATAGTTCTTACATTTTTATCGAATTCCTCTTCATTTTCCATCCACAAGTATTCGGAAAAGTCCTGCTCATCTTCCAAATCAGATAAAGAGTCATCCTCTTCAATTACGTATTCGAATTGGTCTGACCAATCGCTGGAAGGAACTTTCATAATCATTTTGCGTAAGCTGGGAATTACTAGTCTTATTGCTGAAATTGAAAACAAATAAATATAAGCTTAGTTGCGTGCTAAAGTTAATTCTGCGGTCAGAATTAATAATAGTCGACTTAATACGGAACAGAGCATCGAAAAGCGCTATAGTTTTATTAATAGTACAGATAAAAGTTTTGGGGATTTTCAAAGCCCTTCTTATTATGTTAACATCAACACAGTCGGCAATCAGGATGGTGCTATTAAAAGAACTTAAAAGAATTCTTAAAGTTATAAAACTATCTGGGCCTACCCACGCTATCAAATTGGAAGATCAAAGTGAAAGGGTGACCAATGATTTCAGGTGGAATACATATTCAGTCAAGTCTGCCTTGGTTCGATATGGGGCGATAGATTAGTGGAAAGGAAAGGTCAATCAAGTGAAACACGTGTAGGACTTTCTAAGCGTGGTGGAAAGCCAAAGAAACATGTGAGTTTGAATCAGAGGCAAGTGTTATGTCTTTACCTCAGTCAATTCAAGTTATAAAGGCAACCTCATCCACAAACTTCTCTACCATCAACTACAACTTCAAGTTGTAAATATTGATGAATTTTCAATTTCAGTTGATTAGAAATGAGGATAGAAAATTGCAAGCGAAGGACCATGACCTGGCCGGGCATCGAACTCGGGACCTCTGGGGTAGCAATCGAGCTCGCTACCTATTCGACTACCGAGGCCGCCTAAAATCCGCTTATAAAATATAAAATTGAATTTGCAACTTTTATAGTGCTGAAAAAAAAGAAACCTAGAAACATCGATAGTTCTTTGACGTTTGCAGGTGTGAACTGAAAAGCTAGCCCTATTGACCATAATTGTAATTTTTTAGGTTCTAGTGGAAGTCACTGAATATCATACTCGGCGGCTATAAAACCCTCCGGGTATGCCTTTAAATCCTGTCTAAAATACAAATACAAATAAACCTTTTTGTTATGCGCAACCAGGGCTGCGGAGTCGGAGCGAGTTAGGATTTTTGGATGAAGGAGTCGGAGTTGGAATCTTATAAAATGCACCGACTCCGACTCCAACTCCGATAAGAGAAATCAATACATATTTATAGCGAATATGGCCATAGCAGAGAACCTTATAGAAAAATTATTGATTTTTAACATTAATTTCGAGCCATTACCGCCAAAATAATGTATCCCACACCATAATCGATTTTGTTTTTTTATCGAAATCGATGCAAATATCTATTTAAAATTATGAAAATTAAATGTATTACATGTAAAATTAATGTAATTTAATTAAAATGTTTTTAATTAAATAAAATTAAATGATTTTATTTAAAAAAACCTTCCTCTGTAAAATTTCGAGTTTGTGGGATACATTTTTTCGGCGGTTATGGCTCGATTTGTAAAGGTCCTTATAGACGAACAACTAATCGCAAAACGTCTATTGGTATTTGAGGTGTCACATCTAGTTTTTTAATCAGTTAATCAATCAGTTGCCAAATTTATTTCAGTTTAAAATCAGTAAAATCAAATTTTAATCAGTTAAATGTCTTAAAAATACTAAAACAACCTAGATCTACGAGCTTCTATAAAGGAGGATAGGATCTTATTTGTGGAACTCCTAAATGTATTTATTTTATTAGCTTACAAAAACAGTATATTTTTTTACTTAATTTAAATTACATATTTGGATTTTATTTTTTTCGTTTTCAAATTATTAATATTTTATTTTAAATTTAATTGAATTTGAAAAAGATACATATAAATTATATGCATCAAAAAAATTTAATTTTTTTTTTAATTTTATGGTCAGAGTCGGTGATTCAATATTTGCCTGAGTCGGAGTCAGAGTCGTGATGTTTCGAACCGACTCCGCAGCCCTGTGAGCAACGACACATATCAATCACAAAATAGTCAGAAGGTTAAAAATACCAGTTGGTTATATGAAACGAAGGCAGATCTTGAACTACTACTGATAACATAAGACTAGTACACTACCAGTTGATTACACTACAGGGTATTAACTGCAGAGCTTGATGATGTACTTAATGTATCCGAAGCTAAAATTTGGCCTCAAACTTAAGTGGATTATGTCTAAAATGTCACAGGAGGAGAAAGAACACGTTTTGTTATAATTTTAAATCCTTGAGGAGTTGGATGTATAGTGACACCCATATAAGGATAATAGCTCTAGCAAGTTATTGTTATTTTTTCTTATTTATTTTAGTTAGTGTCTAACAGGAAATATCAGAATTGTTAACCAGAGAGCAAATTCCACATATCCCATTAGCGCGGTCGAGGCATTACTGAATGAGTCAATCGTTTGTCAAAGAACAGATGGTGCATCCTCAGAAGCATGGAGTTTATTACCTTCCAGAAAATGTAATTAAAATAATTAATGCTTTTAACGTGTTGCAAAATATATACATACTTTAAAATTTTAGCAATGACGGTAATATTTAAACGGACTTTTTAACAGATGATGACTTAAATGAATTTATTGGTATAAATTTATAAGTATGAGTGATTCGGCATATAAAGCGTTGACTCAGTTGAATAAGAAACGACATAGAGGAAGTTGTTTCTAAAAAAATATATTTTTGATCATGAAAAACCGAAATTTTTTGTTGCAAATATACTTTATATAATACTTTAATATACTTTACTTATATCGATGTTAATTTCTTGACAAAAGGATTTAAAATGATAAATCATACAACCTATCAAGTCTGCCTAGAAGTATAAGTATAGCTAGTTTAAGTTGTATTTTAAGTCAAACCAATAACACTAGATTTTCAATTGAGACTCTACGTAGCGGTTTATTTTATTTTTCTTTCAATACTTATTCTCTACCTGGATTTTGTTTATTATCAAATGAATAATTTTTATAATTTTATAATCATGTGTCGCATTTGGTATCATCGAAATTTGTTTTGTTTTGCTCGTAGAACCGGTATTTTGAACGATTATCTCCAAAGCTTCAAAATTGGTTCTGTACAGTTTAGGTTTTCTTTCTGAAGCTTTAACTCTTTTCCAACACAAAATCATTGAAAATTATAAAAATCTAAATTTTTTTATGCGGATCTGCATTTATCTATTGAAAGTTTATGAAACTTTTTCTGGAATTATTGTTTGAAACACCCTTGTTTGAAACATCCAAATAGCGCAGCCTAGTTGGCGGAGTAATATTCTTTCTTCATGGTTAATATTTTAATTTTAATGGAATGTATTCATTAATTTTAATCTTTACAACAGAAACTTTGTATGGAAAAATAAATGTAAATTTACTTTTAGTTGTTTCATAAGTTGGTTGATTTACAATTGTTTTTTGTTTACTCCCAAACAGCTGTTGTATAATGCTCTAAATTTATTAATGAACTGTTGAGCTATTTAAGGTTATCAACATGAAAATAATTCTATCTACTAAAGTTGCACAATAAAAACACATATAAATGACGAAGAAAAAAAAATAGAGTTTAAATACCATCAATTTAAACTTTATTTAAATTTTGCTGTCACATTTCATTAAAAAACTTACTTATTCGTTCTTATTCAATATGTATATAATACCAAGAACGGAAAGAGAAACTTTAAAATTTTATGAACTGCGTCTTAAGAAGCTTAATTTTAGAATAATTAAAATTTTCAAGAACAACAATCACGAATGACTAATGCCAAAAAGTTGTCTTCCACCGGTAATCAACAAAAAATATGTGCAACAACAAAAATATATGACAAATATACACAAAAATATGTGCAAATATATATGACAAATATATACTTACATGCATACCCACAAATAAATTTGTTTATTTATAAAACATTTTTTTGTTTACAGTTTACAAACATATAAAGCTCAGACTATGAATGGGTGAAATAAGAAAAACAACACAATTTGATAAGACTCTAAATAAAATGCAGCTCAAGATTTTATGTTAAGGCATGACTTTTTAAAGTTGCTAAAGTTTATTAAAAGGCTAATGAATCAACTACATTTGTGTAGTTTAACTGAGAATGTCGTAATCGAAAACGTAAACAAACACGCACGTATACAGACAGGTGGTGTGCATATCAATAACAACTAAATCCGAGCAAATAGTCATTGAACATGAAGCACCAGATAGAGATGGATACTTATTGAGAAACAAGTGCGATTGTGTACTTCATAAAAAGTTCATGGGAAGATATATTTTGCCTCGATTAAAAACAAATAAAGGTATTGTTCATTTACAATCGTACAATAATATACAAAGTGTGGCCTCTCAGTTGACAGCTGCGACCAAATTGCGACTCTATTCAGTGTTAAAATGCTTAATTTATAAATTTTGACTAAAGTATTAAATGTTTTCGTCGTTTAAAAAAAAAAGATGGCTTTTTCCAACGATTCATATCAAGGTGAACAAAACATTAACCTGTGTACATAAAGCGTACTAATAATGCCACACACTATGTGACAAAAAATTCTACTCTAAAGTTTGAGGTGGATTCTTAGAGGTGGTGAATTGTTTATTTTTCGACTAAAAGTTATATCTGTATTTTATCATTTATTTATAGATTAATAAATTAAGGTTTAAAACCAAAAGTGATAACCTACTGTTCAATGATTTTATAAAAGCTCCCACAATGAAGGTTGTCTACCCTAGAAATTGAAAAGGTTATAGACAAACATCCGCAATAATTTGACATCACATACTCATTTTTATAATTTGAGAAAACATTTATTTTTCCTTTATTTCAACAGTATTTTGCAATGAATATGACTATTTTGCTATTTTGTTGCAGCATTTTAGAAAACTTTTTCGTTTAAAAAATAAGATCCATTAAGAAATGCGTAACAAAAATTAATGAAAAATCATACTTGTAAATTAATGAAAACTGTTTTGCATTACGAACTTCATAAAATGCATTTTTTCTTGTATATATAAAATATGCTTTTGGTTTATATAATTTTAGGGAATGGAAATGCGAGCCTGAGGTTTTAAGTGAATTTATGCAGTTCTCGCTTGCGAGTCCGAGCCTTTTCTTTTGGTATGTGTAGCTCTCGCTCGCGAGCAGAAAATATTTTTTCTAACAAATTTGACAGATGTCGTAATGTCATCAATGTGTTCAGTGCTTAAAAACAAGGTTCCGAGTAAAATATATGTTATAATTTTTATAAATTATTTAAAGATTAAAAAGTACCAAAAATTCATGATTTCATCAATACACAAATATTATAAAATTAAAGGAAATTGTTAATGGCGTCGTAAATGTCGGAGACCTTTATCAATAATTTACACCTTTTATCAATATTTATGTTTTTGTCAAAAAATTATTCTGCTATTATTCTGCTTGACACATAGAAGGGAATCGGGATTGCGGATAGTTAAAAAAAAAAATATCCACGTTTTTATATTTAACCATTTATACCCAAATTTTTGACCTTTTTTGTCATCGCCAAACATACTAAGGTCCTCAGATTCATCAAACACCTTAAATTATTAAGGTAAATAATCTGTAATTTTTTGGTGAAATAGAAAAAGAAAAATTAATCAAAAATAAAAGTGCTGGCTTTGAAAGTGAATATAAGCCGGCCATGTTTGCAAAGGATTGCATTGATTTTTTTTTTTTTTTTTGTTTCAAATGTTGATTAATTTTCCATCCAATCGTGTTTCAACCTTTTTCATTTTCTTTTCACTTCTAATTTTTATAATTTTTCAAAAAATACCTTAACGAATTTCTTTATTTCGCCAAAAGCTTTGGTAAGAATATTTGTTGCTGAAAAAATATTGAAAACCAAAAGTGTCTTTTTAATGTTCTTTCATATGGTGTGCATAAATGTAGGGTTTATTTAAAGTTTCTATCGCTAAAATTTAAAAACGTATTATACGATCGAAAGATCAGCCTAAAAATCAAAAAAAATTTCAGATTTTTTTTTGTTTATTTTTATTTATTTTGTATTTTTGCAATTTTGTTTGCATAAAACCTAATGGTGTAGTGAAAGAATCATGACAATTTCTCATTTCGTTTCTGAGTTATACTCTCAAATAGTTCAGTGACAAAGCTATGTACAGAAGACTTTTATATATAAAGATAGGTAATAGTCGAATAATCAGTCCTATTCTAGGATCCGTTGTAAGAAAATCTACGAACGTAAGCCGACGCTACGAACATGAAAAATTTCCTATGCTAGATTCCGAACAAAACAAAGTAGAATTTTGCCTCCTTGAAATTAAATTTCGAAAATTCGAAAAAAATTGTTTTTAACAAGAGACATGAAATTGAAAAAAAAATAATTAAAGTGTTAAATTGAATAATTAATCGGCCTTCTTTTTAATAATATTATGTTGATATGGGCTTTGGCCGTTAGCCCATATCAACATAATATTATTAAAGTGTTAAATTCAATGATTTTCAAATAAAAAGTGGTTTAAAATTAATTCCATTGCAATTTCAATTTTTGCACAGCATGAGGAGTATATGCTACAAAAAGCTATGAAAATTCGCAAAATAAATTGCTTTTTGAAAGTTTAACTATGCCACTTTTTGGGGAGACTGCGATTACCGGAGCTCAGCGATTTGACGATGGATTCGAAAATGACTTTCAATAGAAATAAGAATAGCCGGAGGACAAAACAAAATCAATTTATCGATTTGTTTTCCAGTTATCGATAATTTAAGAAAACATTTTTTTATAAGAATTTCTAAGAAAAACGGGTATATAACCGAAGTATATAAATGAAGTTTTCACAAAAATTTCATATTTTATAGCTATTTATATGTAAAAGCAAAATATTTGCTTACATAAAACCGTTATTTTCCCAAAACCTACTGTTATTGCTACGGAGTATGGGAGCTTGAAAATACCTTTCATTTGGTATATAATAAATATAAAATACATATTATGTATGTATATGATTTTATAATTTTTTTTTTATGATAAAATGATTTGCCATTGTATGGAAAGTCGTTATTTCAAGCATATTGAGGAGAGATTAGACTTTGACAAGTCGTATAAAAAGTCTTAGTGTGTGAGGGCAAGTCGTATAAGAAACTCAAGTTGTAGACCCAGGTCGTATGAAAATCAAAATAATTTGATTTTTTCTCAATTGGAAGTAAAAGTCTGAGTGTGTGAGGGCAAGTCATACGACTTCACGCTTGTTTTCATTCATCATTAGCATTTTGTAAAGCATGCAAGTAGAATAATCAAAGGATAAGGACTTTTTTGAGGTAAAAACTGTACGTTAACTGAAGTCTGATGAGAAGTAGTATAAAAAAGACGTAACGTATGATGGGAACGTACGACTGAGTCATACTACTAGGTAGTATGAAAAGTCGTAGCGTCTGAGGCCCCTATTGCATAAACCCATTATTTGCTTTAAAATTACCGTTTTTACTACCAACTATGGAAAGTAAGTTATTACAGTTAAAAAATTATCTTTCCTTTGGTATATAATACAAAGATTTATTTGATATCTTTATAGTGTTTTTTTAAGGTAAAATCATTTTCCCTTGCACAGAATGTTATTCTTTCATGCATATCAATAACAAATATAAAATATATTTTATCTAGTGATATAAAAAAAACTAAAAATTTTTTACATCAAATGAAAGGTAAAGCTTTAGGCTTTAAAAGTTAAAATATATTTTTAGCACCTTAATACCGCAAATTTTTGAGAAAACTTTTACACATTTATCAGTAATAAAAAGGAAACATAATATGAATTTGCTTATAAAATACAATATATTGGTAAAATGCATTTGATTTGTTTATTTTCCGAAAGATGATTTAACTATATTTGAAATGACGTACTAATATTTTCGATCTATTGGCAAAGTATAGATGTTTTTGAATATATTTCAAATATAAATAAATATATTCAATAAATTTGAATAACAAAAAAAAAAAAAAAAAATGAAAAATCGATAACTCGATAATTAGTCAAGTTATCGATTTGTTGTTAGGCCAGAAATTGTTTTTGTTCTTCTCTACCAGAAAATACTTTGAAATAGCGGCGCCCTGGAAATCGTAGTAGTGCCTTCTTTATATTCATGGGTATATTTATTTCAGCATAGAATTATCTTCAAAATTCCAAAATGCTTCTTCAGATTTTGAAGTCCCGAAGTAGTCACGGGATTCAGATATTCAATCACGATAGTTCCGAAATCGAACTCCCTTGTATGAAGATTTTAAAAATACAAAACAAAGTCGTGTCCATTTTCAATGCAATTGTTTAAAAGTTAATTCTAGTTCTCGAGCTAGAACCCGTTGAAAACCTTTACTGCGTTATACGCGTCATATATTTATTTTCTTTAGCACGCGCGTTTTCAATTCAATTTTTTTTATAAGCTACAAATCAATATAAATAAACTAAAAACATCGCAGCAATCATTGATTTTGTTGCCAAGTTTATATATGTATATAATTTTTTTAATGAAACTAGGAAGTAAAATTTTGTCATTCAAAAAAATTTTATTCCACTTCCGTCATTTAGTTGAGTTGTTGTTGCAGTTTGCAATACAAATTTTGTGTTAAATCCTATAGCTCTTAAATTTTTTAAAACGCAAATACTTTTTAATTCCTACTATCCCCAAAATTCAATATGGAGTTTTCTTAACTTGCTTTCCCTGATTTATAGCAGAAAAAGCAGCAGCTTGTCTGTCTTACCTTGGATAACTGTGATTTGGTGTTGAGCTGCCAAAGTTTAAAACAATTTATTATAAAATAAAATACACTGAAAATTTTGCAATATATCGTTAACACCGAAAATTTATGTAAACACACAAAAAATTTTGATTGAATATTTTTAAAAAATTCCAATAAGTCTAAAACAAGTTAACCTTTTTCTACGAACGACGAACGCGAACGATTGAAAAGCGAATGAAATACAAATCAAATAAAAAGTTTCTATAAATCAGAAGCAAGGAATAAAAAACAATTGAAGTAAAAACAGAAGCAGACGGAAGTGGAATCAACAAAATTGTAATAGAGTACAAAGCTGCCACATGTTTTGAGATAGTATCGCTTTTAGTCTTTCTATGATGACTATGGCCCAAAATACACTGTAGTGCTCAGTCTGCGTGAGCAGTCAATCATTCAAAAACACACTGCACTGGTCAGTCTGCGTGAAACCAGTTTTATTTCGTGTACATGAACTGTGTTTGATTGTATTAGTGTGGTCAATTTTGTGAACCCCTAAATAAAATCTGACGACTTGACTTATGTGTGCGTGTCAGTCAATCGTCACTACAGCTTTTTCGGTGAGTGAAATTTCACGCACTTCACGTCCGCTGACTCACCTCCCTTGCCATAGAAACCCGATTTCACGCAGACTGAGCACTACAGTGTATTTTAGGCCTATGACTATGATGATTATAGGTCTGTTTCCGTACGCACACTGTGTAACTTGTGGGACACTATTTTCTGTTTCCGTACTTTCATGGTATAATAATACATGGTAGCATTGACAACTGCTTATTTTCTCTTCAACAGGAAAACATAAACTGTCAAAAACAGCTTTTTGTGGAAATACATCAGCAACTGCTGTGGTTGTTTTTTTTTTTCACTTCAACGTTTTCAACATTGCTTGTGTTTTCAATGGCGGATTGTGAGCGCTCTCTTTTTGAGTATATTTTTTGACAGTATATGATTTCCCAAGCAACTGTCAATGCTACCTTGTATTATTATACCATGCCGTACTTTCTATGCTTAAAATGGGAGAAGAAGAACAAGCATAAAATCGCTCTCTCGAGCACACAAAGTGCACAGAGAGTGCTAGAACTCGAGACTTCGAGTAAAGTAAGAACAAGCATCAAGAAGAATAAGCATCAATAAGAAGAAGCAAATGTCAAATTACATTTCATAATTGTTTATGTTTTGCGATAAATAAACTCACAAATTGTGTGCCTAAAAAGAAATTTACGTACAATAAATAAATAGTAATAAATAAAAATTAAGTAATTGTTCAGTTTTGCATTAATAATGGCTTTTAATAATTTGAGTGAAAGTGTTTTAAATTTTGTGCTGCCGTCTGTAGTCAAAATCAGCTGTTTTGTGCTCGAAACTTACTAGAAGCTGTTTCCGTACTTTTGCAACTATTCTCACATTTCGTTTTTACTCTCTAGCACACGTTTTACACAAATCTTACACAGTGTAAAGTACGGAAACAGACCTTATGATAATATGCCTTCCTTTAATTTTAATTTTCGTATTTTGCCGCAAAGTGAAAAGGCGGAGAGAGTTTTTTACATTACGATTACTTGTCTGTCCGTAATAATTTTTAAGTAAATTATAAATGTCAAATATTTAATTACAAGCAATTTTTATTGCTAAAATATATAAAAGTATTATAGTTAATATTAGGTTTGTTCACGTACTTTACTTGTAAAAACTTGCAGGGAGAGAGTAAAAGAAGAATTGAAATAAAAATATTTACATAGAGAAAAATAGCAGAAAAAGTACGTGAACAGAAAACTAGTAGAAACTTGCAAGTTAACAGCTGATCAAACGAATTGACATCATATGCTGTTTTTTCTGCTATAATAAATGGTTATATATTATTGAAATCATTTCTTGGGTCTCACCAACATTAACATTATACTTACATTTTCCTCAGCATCACAAATGTTTCTTTTTTCATCCAATTAATACGAAATCAACAAGAAATAACTTTTGACAGCTTGTTTTTTTTTTGACAAACAGTTTTTTTCGGTAGTTGCAAGTTCTTGTAAGTAGAAATTTTGCTAGCAGAAACTTGTAGCTACTTTTTTCTCTCTCACTATTTTACGCTCTCGTTGTCCTCTCTCGTTACAAGTTTTTCGAGTACGTGAACGCTTTACTGGTAAAAACTTGTAACAATTTGTACAAATTTTTTGTTAGTGAACAAACCTATTATGAATTCACTCGTGGTAGAAAAGCAGTTTCTGAGTTGAATACAACTTCTGTCTGTTGAAATGTAATTGTCATGTTTGCTGTGCCAAAGGACAATGAAATTTTGACAGCCAGAAATTTCAACGTTTTAGATTTCGGTAGTGTATTAGCGCAAGAATTTTATTTGATTTGTAATATTGTTAATATATACTTTATATTGTTAATAAAATTAAATATTTTCCACTTCTGGTTGCTATGCTTTCGGAAGCACAAAATGTTATACTTCTTACGACCCACGAACTCACAAGTATTTTTACATGAATTATTGACAGTCATATTCACCTAACAAGTGCCAAATACTGTCATTCAGACTGTCGAAATTTCATCATACGAGTTAAGCCCTAACCAAAATAGACGAAACGAGACGATTGCAACTTGCCGAACGTTTTCATTCGTTACGTCTGTTTTGACATTTAACCCAAAATGAAACGAGTTCCTCCAATCGTCTGAAAAAAGAAGAAGACTACCTGCACAGCTGTTGCTGACGAGTTGAGACGCTAAAAGTTCGATTGTTACGGAACAGAACGTCTCGTCAAACCGTTTCGTTTAGTTTCGATAAGTTTACGTTTGTTCATTTTGGGTTACAACATTGAAATGCATTTAAGCCAACATTTACTATGTTTCCATGGCGAGTTAACTCGGGGTTAGGGTTTTCGTCGAGTTAAGAAAATGGCGTCGCTAACTCGATAGTGTTTCCATGCACAGCATCGAGTTGAGTCGAACTTGTCAATTTCATTTGCATTTTTGTTATTGTTTTACTAGCGAAATGGATACTAAATGGCAGCATTCACTTTGACAGATAGAACCCAGTTAAATCTTACAAGTTTCGTGGAGTTTCGTGGATTTAACGAAACTCAACTCAACTCGCGTTTCCATAGCGAGTTAACCCCGAGTAAAACCCGAGTTAACTCGCCATGGAAACATAGTAATTTTCGTCTTCACTGGTTACGGAGCAAATCGTCTATTTTGGTTAGGCCTTCAAAAGTTTCTGAATAGCACACAGCCATTATTTCAAAATGCGTTGGATGGTGAACAAGTGAGCAGGCAGTCAGAAATTGAAGAATAAGATGACTTCCGTTCACATGTAAATATACTGACAGTAGTGGGTAATTGGGTTTGAAGAAGTTGTAAAAAGTAAAAGTTTTGATATTGCCAATTGGAATTTTATGAAAAAAATGCAATTTAGAGCTTTTTGTTTTCGTGCCAAATTCAAGCGATCGGACTATCAAAATACAAACACTGCTTCAGGGGGACCTTCATTTTACACATTTGCATACATTTTTAGGGTGTTCTTGTTTTCAGTGAATCAGTTTTAATACCTTCTATTTATTTTCAGATTTTCACATATTTAAAATCTCCTTAGATTTGAGCACTAGATTTAAAAAATGATCTTGTAAATTATTTTTTTTTTAAATAATTATATCGGCTACTTAAAATTGAGCAGAAATTTATTTCCGTCAGCGGTACCACATATTGATGCTTACGATGATGAAATGTAAGCATTTTATTAATTTCCTATTATTTAAAATAAGTGACAGTACATTCCTAACGACCATAATTATTTGCAGATGCTAGTATTTTGACTGAATATACAGTTCATATAGATAGGCATATAGCAGGGTTTGTTGTGTTTAAATTGAAATAAATTGTGAAATGCAATGAATGTTAAATTGATTTAGGGCGGTATTGTCCACCTGGCTATCTTTGCTAGTTTGCTGCTATCTGAAATTACTGAAAATTTAGTACTTCTACCTACTGGATAAATATATTCAGAGGTGAACAATACGGCACTTAGAGGGGAAAAGTTGTCAGCAATCGTTGTTTAGTTTTAAGTCAAAAGAGTATTTGAGAAAACCTTCCAAATCGACTGAAGACGTTATATAAGACAATTCAAAGGTTTTAGAAAAAGAGTTTTGAAAAAATTTAATTATTGTTTACATACAGTGAATCAAAAAAGTTTAGAAACAAAACATTTTCTCTCAAACAATCATTGAAATTTTACACTTTTTAAGCTGTTGCAGACATTTTTTCATATATTTTTATTCCATTTATATTCACAACACAATAACAAAAAAATGAAATCAAATTTGACAATGTAAAATGACAATTACAATATTCGTATAAGTGATAAAAACAAAAAAAAGAGCATTATTTCATGGCCAAAACATTTTAGAAAAAAATTAAAAGTTATACAGAGAAAATGGAAGAAAAACTACTTTTTTAATATTTTAGTACTTCGTTTGATAGCCTTTCGCATCAAGAACCGCTTGGAGTCTATTTTTCATTCCCAAAGATAGTTTTTCAAGCTCTAGTGGGGTGATTCCATCCCATTCTTTTAATATGGCTTGTTTAAGCGACTTTTTGGATGTAATATGATGGTGCCTGATCCTTTTTTCAATAAGGTCCCACACATTTTCAATTATGTTGAGATCTGGAGATTGTGGGGGTGTATGCAGCTGGTGTGAGACTTTGAAAAGAAGCCATTCCATGACCAAACGCGACTTGTGCTTGGGGTCATTATCTTGTTGGAAAAAGAAACTGATTTCATCTAGCCCCATTTTCTTCACACTTTGCAGTAAACTTTCTCTCAAAATGGCTAAATATGTTCTTTATTCATTATTCCTTCAATGAACTTCAAGTTTCCCTCGCCAGCCGCTGAAGAACACCCCACACCACCACACTACCACCTCCATGTTTTATTGTTGCTTGAATGTTTTCTTTATTGAACTCCATATTTGCCTTTATTCACACCATACGACATCCGTCCGAACCAAAAATGTTGTATTTCGACTCGTCACTGAATACCACATAAATAATAAAACTGTTCCGATTGGTTGATGTGTTTTTTTGCGAACTCCAAGCGTTTATCCGCATTTTGCTTATTTATGAAAGGTTTTTTTCGTGCAACTCTACCATGATAGTCAGCCTTATGGAGCCTATTTCGAACTGTTTGGGCATTTACGTGGACATCATGAAATTTCTCTAGTGTCGCAGCAATCTTCGGAGCAGAAACGTTTGGAGTTGCTTTTATTTCTGACAAAATAACTCGTTCATGCCGCGCTGTTAAAGATCTTGGCCGACCAGATCGAAGTGTTTGTTGTAATGATCCCTAGTATAAATATTTATTTATAATTTTATGAACACTAGAATGGCTTCTCCGGATTATTAAGCCAATATCTCGCACTTTATTGTTTTGAAAATATAGCCTTGAAATTAATTTATGAACGTCCAGTGAGATTTCGGTATTTTTCCCATTTTTAAGACAAAAAGACAAATAATCTGCGTTAATTACAAAAAAGCGAGTGATGCGTATATTACTGACATTTATAGCTAAAGACTTAAGATCCCGTTATTTTAAAGCTTTTTTCAAACGAAGCAATGCAAAGTTCAATCAAAAGCACAAATGTTTCTAAACTTTTTTGGCTATGAAATGTTTAGTTTTTTGTTTCTTTTTTCATTTGTAGTGATAAGAAAGTTGTTTTTTGGTTTGAATTTTTAATGGTGTGTTAAAAATATATATGAAATATTAAATATGTAAAATAAAATTTTAGTTTTGTAATAAAAGGGTAAAAATTGAATAAATGTTTAAAGAAACTGTTTTGTTTCTAAACTTTTTTGATTCACTGTAATTATTATTTACAATTTGCATAATTTAAAAAATTGAATTCATGCGGTTTTTTCGTGATGTATATAAATGAAGTAGATAGCTTTAATCATAATTCTTTTTTTGTAAATGCACATTCTTTTATAATTTTTACCAATATTCTTCTTTGCTTTCGGGTGAAATAGGCCTACTGGCGAAATGGAAAAATCAATCAAAGAAATTGTCGTATTATTTACATAAAATGGTAAATGGATGATGTTAGTATAATATAAAGATGTTTCATAAAACATTCTTTTAAGTAACTTTTAAAATTATAATTATTGATTAAATATTATTTTTATATTTACAGCCTTATTCATAAACGCATTTTAAAGGCTGCGTGATTTTAAACAAGCTTTAAACAACAGAACGTTATTCATAACGACTTTGGTGTCTTGCGCAACGTTGTTTAAGAGCTGCGTAATTTAAACGCCAAAATTTGCGTTTAAAGGCTGTGTACGTCTAACCTAACATTTTTGGTAATCAGCTAACCGGAAATGGAATGTAAACTGTAAAAATCTGTCAAAATAGTTAATGTTAGAAATTTATAGAAAATGCAACCGATAATTGTAATTTAAGCCTGCAAACACACTCCGAGTTAATTAACTAGTTTCCTAACCGGTTGAGTTTCAGTTAGTTTTTTATTTAGAAAGGATAGGCTGTCGGGAAAAATCTAATCTATTTACTTTCTATCTGTGTGTCAGGTACAGATGGCTGACTCTTTCTAACGCATGTACGCAGACATCGCTCTTTTCATTTTAAAGTGGTTAACAACCACGTATTTATAGGGTTTTATACCTTATATACTAACCGTTTTATAACCATTTTGCTAACCAGTTTTTTTATTCATATCCTAACCACGTTCTAACCAATATTCTAACCGCTTTTTTAACTTGTATGCTAACCGTTTCTAACTAATATTCTAACCGCTTTTTTAACTAGTATTCTAACAAAATTAATTTGAACCAACAAGTTTTTTTTGGGTGTAGTTGCATTGAAACAAGAAGTTGACAACAAATATTTGATCGAAACTTAACGAGTAATGAATTGAGAAGCGTCAAAAACAATGCATTAAAAATGCAGTTCGTCGCACATTTGTTTCTCCAATTCGTGCTATATGCGAACTCACTCACATTAATTGAATCTATGCATTTGTACTATTTGAACTGCTCTTGTTTAATTTTTAATAACAAAAAATTAGCAATTTAATGAAGTATCATACGACCATAAAGAAAGGCGAAAACTTTTTTGTTTATATTTTTTTTTGTTCTTATTGAATTTTTATTGTATTTCTGCACCACCCATGAGGTATACAATATGGTGCGTTACCGATTTTTTTTTTTTTGTGTTCGGTTCCCCTGTAGGCCTATTTCACCCGTAAAAAAGATAAATATTAGTAAAATGAACTAAAAGACCTGAACTCAGAATAAAAACAAAATTATTCAACACTACTTTCAATGATTTCATAAAAATTCATTTTAAGACAAAAGCATGCATGAAATTAAAAAGAAGGATACATTAGTTTTATATTTTTTTTTATTAGTTTTTTATGGTTAAAAATAAGCGCCCTGAAAGGCATGGCACCTCAGAAATTAAATGTGCCGCTGAAGTGTTGTTTGACAGGCGATATAACACAATGTGTAGGCTTTCAATAGCGCCACATCGACGAGTTTGATACATATAATTTTCTAATATTTCTTATGAGAAATGCATTTATATTCCATTATCTAACATCACTTTTATTATTTTAAAACCTCACCAATTTTATTATATTTACCTGTGAAATCAAATAAGCGCATTTTTTGAGCGCTGGCTGCTATCACAGTTTTTCAGTACACAAAGCATTTCTTTATAAATGAATTCGATTTATAAGTTGTAAAGTTTTACAATATTCAAGTTTTTAACGATTATGATCACTTTTTCATTTATTTGTTTAATATTTTTCACCGACACTTCCACTTGCTTAGGTTTTTTTATTTTTGTCATATGTAGCCTGTCAAAAACACTTGCTATCTCGCTCACTCGCAGTCCCAGAAGTGCTTCAGTACACATACACTGTATGTGAGGTAAACACCACTTCCTTATCTCTTAGTTCTTTGAGAGTAGATCA
This sequence comes from Pherbina coryleti, assembly GCA_943735915.1. NCBI lineage: Eukaryota > Metazoa > Arthropoda > Insecta > Diptera > Sciomyzidae > Pherbina > Pherbina coryleti. The sequence continues at coordinate 100,045,193 of OX030949.1, read as the reverse complement.
ATTATCAGTTGAGTTGAGTAAAGTTGCGTTGCCAAGCTCTTATTTTTTAGTTGGTCTGTGTACGGAATAAGGTAAATATAATAGATTCTGTCAAAATGTGATGTGAGTAGAAAAACAAAATTAATTTATGGGCAGACTTTATGTGGTCTGTAAAAACCAAAATGTTGCCAACTATGCAGTAAGTAACAGCTAAGTGAGTAGCCGTTTTTTTCGTAATTAAGTTGAGCATTGGTGAATCGAACGCAGCTACTATAAATAAATAAATACCTGTACTAAATTAAAATTTCAGCAGAACGTTTACCAAACTTATAGCCCATTCACACCTAAGCTAATTTGCTCATTTCGGCCAAAAAACACAAATGAGATGCGTAATGAGCTCATTTCCCATAGAAATATTCCAACTCATTACAACTCATTTCAACGAAATGAGTAGCAAATGAGATAATTTCACGTTAAACACAGCTCTGAGCATATTAAACTGCTTTGTGAACATACCTTTCAAAGCAAAATGTAAGAAAAATTTGTACACAGAAAAATTTTATCAAAACAAAATATGAAAATACAACAAAAACAACCGTCGAACAAAATGAGATTTATAAGTGTGAACACTTTTTAATGAGATATTCAAATTTGATCATTTGGCTTAGGTGTGAACGTAGTATTACCCTTAATAGTGCCAAGATATGTGCAATGCAACCTTGTAATCTACTTAATACTTATTCTATACACAAACCTTTTCCATAATCTATTACGTTTTTAATAAATTCCTGTTTATAGATGCCAGACTTTTGAGACTTTAGGCCTTTATGCCCGTGTGGCTTATGAAGCATTCGAGCTTTTGTAAGGCGTTTTGACATTTTCTTCAATATAATATGTAGCTTACCTCTAAATTTATGATTATTTCCTATATTTTTTTAATATTTTATACGATTTTTTAAATTGTTCATGCTTTATTACATGAATTAAATAACCCTGTTCTACAGCATTTTTGCAACAAATTAACCATCGCATAGTTCAGAAAAAGGAAGACATGTGACCATTTTTGCGGAATGAAGTTATAGGCTATCCTGTCTGGTTGCTATTTAATAACTTGAACAACACAAAACAAAACTCACAAAGAAATTCTGCCTTCTTATCACTACCACGTGAGGCGACAACCAACTAAGAATAAACCATTTTTTTATCGATTAAGTTTTTGAACTTTCTTTATTGTCATCAGATCCGTTAAAAAAATGCCGATGTCTGTACCATAATGCAACAATAATCTTAGCATTTTAAGGATTATATTATATATTAACAGCCTTATTCAAAAGATTGCCGTTCAACGCTTGTTTAGTTAAGCACTGTTTAAGGCCTTACGCAGCCTCTACGCAACATTGCTTAAATTCTTATTCATAACCGATTTATATTCAATAGGAGTGTTCACATTGTCAAATTTTTCATCAAATTGTTGGTCAAACAGTTTGACCACGCAAGTGTTCACATTCTCAAATTTTTCGTCAAATTTCATTATTTGTTTGCGCATCGAAGTGAAAACGTTGCCATGACGGAGCAATTTTTATTAATATTTTATTGAAACATGAACCAAACTAAGCAAACAAAGTCTGAATGTGTCCAAAAATATTTTAAAATTTTGTTCCAGATACATTCTTCAGTTATTATCATGTTTATGCGATGTGTTCACGTTGAAATCTTTTTTCAACTGGCAAAATTTGTACTATAAAATTTGACGAGTGTTCACATTGTCAAATTTCTCGTCAAACTGTTGGTCAAACAACAGAAAAATCAAAATATTTTGATTTTCATCAAACGATTTGACAAACAGTTTGATGAGTGTTCACACATCAAATTCTCATCAAATTGTCGTCAAATTCCATATATATTTTTGTTTGTCAAACTGTTTGACCAATAATTTGATGAATGTGAACACTCCTAATGAAAAATGCAACTTACCCTGCAAACATCGGCTACCAAAAGTGGGTTTCAGACAATACTACATGTCTATCGGACATTTAGTTCATTTTACTAATATTTATCTTTTTTACGGGTGAAATAGGCCTACAGGGGACCCGAACACCCAAAAAAAAAAAAAAAAAATCAGTAACGCACCATATTGTATACCTCACGGGTGGTGTGGAAATACAATAAAAATTCAATAAGAACAAAAAAATATAAACAAAAAAGTTTTCGCCGTTCTTTATCAACGCAACTACACCCAAAAAAAAATTGTTGGTATTATTAACAATATCAGTGTTGTTGAATTTATTTCAGAAAATGTTATGAAATGTTATTTCAGAAAAAATTACTCTCGTTATAGCAACCATACAATAGTTTGAAAATACTCAAATCTTTGTATTGACAAGATTTCTTGATGGTTGTTTACCAACAGGATTCTTGTTCAGTTGAAAACAATTTTATTTTAATGTACCGGAATTTTTTTTGTTGGTGTAGCTCCTTGCAAGAAAAAAAAAATTAGCGACAACTAGCAACGTCGCTGAACAGTCAAAAATGGTTCTTGCCACTGAATATGTTTCTATCCTATTCTCGCAGAATAGACAAGAATATTGTTGTCTTGCCCACCCGCCACTTGTTTTCAGATTTTAAAACTGAACAAAAAATGAATTGTCATACAGGGTTTACTACAGAACCGAATACGGTCCTGTTTGAATGTGTCTGTATGTGTGTATACTGACACCAATAAGAAAAGTACTTCGCTTTTGTTCAACTACACCGCTTCCTTATATTTTACTTCTATGTCTACTCTATACTCAACAAGCTGTAGACTTTAGCTGCGTTCGATTCGCCAGTGCTCAACTCAATTACGGAAAAACGGCTACTCGCTTAGCTGTTACTCATGATCGGGTATGGGCATCACTATATTTAAAGCTTCTGTGTTGTTTCTGTGTTTGTCTTTTGTCTTTGATTTATTGTTGCGTTTTGTGTTGCTACATAAGCCTTTGCTCTCAATTCTTGCTCTCAGCGCTCCAAGAGCGCTCTCTGTCCATAGCTGCTCATGATACAAGAATGATAGAAAAATAGATTACGCATTGCGCAGGTCCGTTATGTTGTTTACTTTTCATTTTGACATTTCTAGCTACGAACAAGAGATTTTTTACGATCATGACGTCACGCTAGACCAAGTTTGTTTCTTGAATCTTTTGCCATTGTTTCATATTTGTTCACATTCTGAACAGACTTGACAGAGAGCCATATCGTAAGCTCATATCGTAAGTCTATCGTGACGTAGATGCGCAGATCGTTGAAAATTATTTTTACGATCTGCGCAATCTATTTTTCTATCATTCTTGCTTATGATACAATTATACAGGTAGGTTTGACAACAGGCTATTTTCTCACGAGATCGTTCATGGATTGTCAAAATCAAATGATTATGTTTGTCTTTTTTTTTTGTTTGCTTTGTTTTGTATGATTTTTGACAATTCATGTTCTATTGAAAACTGTCACACCTACCTGATTTATTATACCATGTTACTTACTGAATCGTTGGCAAAACTTTTTTTTGTCAGATCAAAAGAAGTCTGTCAATAAATTAAATTGAAAACGTAGAAACAGCTTAAGCTGGGAGATAACCCTAGACAGGGTGAAATTAGTTTTGTTTAATAATTTTTTCAAGTTGATAACATAATTGGATAATTCTATTATTTTCCTATATTTTTAGTAAATGGTGGGTCTGCAGAGTATCTCCTGTAGCTGTAAAAATTTTCCCACTTATATGAAACAAAAGTTTTTTTTCTTCGAGTACTGATATTTTGAAGGGAAGGATAAACCTGTAATATAATAAAAAAAGTTAAAAATTAAAATTTTTATCGGCTGTTTGATCGAAGGTCCAGATTCGACTATTTTTTCAACAGTTTTGACTCCAAAAAAATTATTTATTCATACGATATCTTTCAACTTGTAGGTACATCCAACTCCGCCTGTTTTCACGAGCAGCCTGTCCAAAGCCAGGATAAAGGAGGATGGTCGCAGGCAACGGGTTCGCCCTATCCTGTGTAAATGAGAAGGGACTACCCAGATCCTGGAGTTGGTCGCCCAATCTGGGTAGTAGGTGGACCGTTTGACAAGATCAACGGTAGCGTATGCCTACAAGGGAATAGCAATAATCCTAAAGAATTTGTTAGCACGGGGATAGTCGTCACTCTCGACATACGTATTGTTGCAAGTCCCCACTGATACATTTTGCATTCGTCTCCTGGATAGTCTTATAAGCTTTGACTTATAAGGCTGGTATAAAAACGTTGTAATCTAGAGGTGTCAGATTGGGTACTCCGAGTGTGAAAAGTTAAACTTAGTAGCCTCGGAGTGCCGGTTTGAAAGGATGTGATATTGGGTGCTGCGAGTGTTGGGTGTTCATTTGGCAGCCTGTAGTACTAGTTTAACAAGGTGTCCCAAGGTGTGATTGATAAGGTGTATCAAGGAGTGTCATATTGAGTACTCCGAGTGTGAAAAGTTTATCTTAGTAGCCTCGGAGTACAAGATTGATGAGGTGTCCCAAGGTGTGATTGATAAGGTGTATCAAGGAGTGTTGAATGAGGTGTCAAGAAGTGTCATGAGTTTTCCGAGTGTGAAAAGTAATATCTTAGTAGCCTCGGAGTTCAAGAGTGACGGGTGTATGAGTTAACTAGTGCTGCAGGTGGCTGGGTGTTCATACCGGTAGTCTCGAGTACCAGTATTGAAATGGAGTATATAGTGGCGATCTTGTGTCGCACACAGTCAATGGCGATGTGGTCTACGCTGTAGCACGTCCAAGTAGTGGTGGCTTTTTCCTTCACAGTCAAGTGTGATGAATGCAAGTGTGTCGGTGTTGTGATAAATGCGTGTCGGGGAAAATCCTTTAGCCCAGGAGACTATCGTGGGCTGGCCCTTCGGGGAGTATCGTGCTGGCTGTGGTAGTTCAATGTCGCGAACAGGTCTGTGGATCGGCGTGGAGTTGCGCTAAACAACCGGGTGGCAATGCCTTACATTGCAAGAGATGTTAGATGGGTCTCGATTTCCACCAATAAATGTGGATGATGACCCAACTAATCATCCATAATTGGTACCGTTGCGTTCCAACATTGGTTGCTATCCATACAGTATATTTATTAATTTAAATATACAACAAAAGTATGGTGTGTGACCGGTGTTGAAACTACTATGACGGGGCGATGGTCGCGTCTGGAGTCATGGAAGTGACGCCTTGGAGAGTATGATGGACGTCATATAAATTAGCATGGCACGGACGTCCTGACGAATTATCTCCTAGGCATCAATTCCTTGAACCACGACCCCACTGCCATGGGGCAACGTGGAATAAGGCCTATACGGCAGGTGTCTGCGTTACTTTAAATGGAATTTCCTTCTGTAGGTACATCCTTCCGGAAGGTACATCCGACCTGTACGAGCTGCTTTTGTCTTGGAAAGACTCTTTCGTTTCTGCTTTCTTGTAAACAGCTAATTTATTTTTAGAAATCCACTTTCAAACTACTTGGGATTTCACGCTTTAGATATGTAAACAAAGAATTGTTTGCATCAAACATCACCGCAGCACCGTGTGAGCCATACCCGTTCATGTTCGACTTATAATTAATTTCATGAGTTCTAAAAAAGTCTAAAAGAAAGTAAAGTTAATACACAAAAACAAATTTTTAAACTGCTTCAATTCCTACCAACTATATAACATTTAGGGTATTCACAAGGTGTGCTATCATGTCATATAATCATAATGTTATAAAATTTTACACTAATTTAAAAATGTAGTTGTTGCCTTCCATATAAAAATAGTACTAAAATATTACAACCCTAAAAGCTATGTTTATTGAGTGTCGTATTCAATTATAACGTCCAAAATATGCTTTTTGCACAAATTGGCTATTATTTTGTCTTTTTCGCTTTCTTTTGCATTGTGATAACAAATATTTATTTTAATTTGTTTTGCATCAGCTGATTGAGAGTTGAAATAGCACAATAAGTTATAAGAGGTTGTTCACACTAGTTGTAAATTTTTATGTTTTCAACTTAAGACATTTGACTTTATGAGACCTTGTGAATACCCTAATTATATAAATATTCAGCATGTTTTCGAGCCTCTTCTTTACCAGCATTCAATTGCTTGCCACAACAGGGACGGCACAGGATATGAACATTAGAAAGTGGATCGTGCTCCATACACTCCTTAAAGGCTGACAAAGAAAGCCACGACTTTTGAAATTTTTTCATTTTTGGTGCTCGTCTATTTTGAATAGAAAAAAAATTCAATTCTAGCTGAACTGAAGTAGGAATTCAGCTAATGAAATTATTAATTACGTTTTGAATTAACCTTCATCATCGTGGGGAAACTTGCGGCGTAGTCTGTGCTGTGGTATGACCCATGATACAATTATACAGGTAGCATTGACAAGTATTGATTTTCTCAGCAACAAGGAAACCAGCATTTGTCAAAAACAGTTGTTCGTGCAACAAAAATTAAACGAATGTAAAAATAAATAAATTCCACAAAATATGTACGTTAAATAAACAATTATAATAATTAAAGTTGTGAAAAAATTATGTGTAATATGTGTTTAACGTTTTCCAGCCGTGGTGTTTTAATTTTAATTGAAAACTTCTTTAATTTCGTCCATATGCATCTGCAGCTGCTGAGGTTTGCTGCATTTGAACGTTTTCAACATTTTTTTTATTTTTGCACTTAATAACATCAAGTTCACAAGGTATCTTCGTTGTAATAATAATAATTCACTATTGATTAAATAAAATAGGCAATATTTTGTAAGAAAATGTTTGGTTATTTGCAAGCGCTGAAACATAAACAATGGCGAAAACATAAGCAATAATTGAACGCTCTCTTTCTTGACTTTTTTTTTGACAGATGCTGGTTTCCCAAGCAACTGTCAATACTACCTTGTATTATTATACCATGTGTATGACCTGCAGGGAGGCAGGTTGCTTATCTAGAAAGGTGTGCGAAGCTTCTTCTGTCTCTAAAGATGGCAGTGTCTCCTTATCTTCATTGCTGAGGCGGATGAGTTCTTCTTGTACTAACTCTTCGATGCTGTCATTGCAACATCGGTGGAAGTTTGGTATAATGTGTGTAAATAATAAAAAAAAGAAAGTGTGTGCCTATGACAACACGATAGAAGTGATAACTTCTCATTTTCCAATTCAGTACAGACTCGATAATCTCAACCCTTGATACAAGAAATTCCTCGATTTTTGCAACAGTACGAGACATTTATAAGTGCAACTTATGTAAAAAAGTTACCCAAAAGATCCCCAAGGGAAAAATGTTCCTTTTGCAAAAGTAATGGGGGTCAGTCGTACATATTAACCCTCTCCGGTACTCCCTTAAGGCCCCCTGTTCAGGTGTGGGGAATAAATACCTAAAAATTATAAAATTTGCATGGGAGCCCCCTTAGAGTGGTCTGACGGAATAGGTTCCAAGGAAAAATGTTCCTTTTGTAAAAGTAATGGGGGAGGTCATACATATTAACCCTCTCCGGTCCTCCCTTGAAGCCCCACTGTTCAGGTGTAGGGGAAAAAAAATTGGCATGTGCCAGAAACAAAGTTGTATGGGGTTTTGAGTTCTATTTTGAGGAAAAAAAAAATAAAACTGTACAAATGATTTTTATTTTTGAGCGTAAATTAAAAATTGAGAAAAAATTTTTTAATCTTGAGCAAAATAATAAAACTCAAAAATAATTCTTATTCTTGAACAGAAAAATAAAAATTAAAAAACTACTTTTATTTCTGATCAAAACAATAAAAATCGTGAGATACTTTTTATTGTTGAGCAATAAAATAAAAATCTAAAAATAATAATTAAACTTTTATTTCTTGGATATTGCTTATAATAATTACGATCCCTGATTAAACCCGATTTATATTACTCTTGCTTTTATATGAAATGGAACTTTTTTAGTAAGACAATATTGAACAGTAAATCAATTAACCACTTAAAAAGCAACTTTTTTGAGTTAAAGTTTCACTTCTACCATGCCTGGTGGCCATACACATGTTTTTTTTAATACACTCAGAAAAACACCTATCTTTTTGTGATAAAAAATCTCTATTTTTGATAATAGCAATTTTTCCTTTTTTAAATAAAATTTCCTTCAATTAGAATAAATTTTCACATATTCGAAGAAATATTTCTTCACTTGTCGGAAATGAAAATATTTCAAGTCTCTAATAATGACATGGTAGAAGAACAGAGGTAGACGCATTCGGACTGCGCTCTCTTTCTCATAGCTAAAATTGTCTTTTAATAGTAATTTGAAAATGAAAAAAAAAAATAAAAAAAAGAGTTGGCTGTGTCGCGGACACACTCGTAGGTTTTGACTTGACAGTGTTTCTTGTTGTTGTTGGTGTTTTTGTTGTTGTTGGTGTTGGCGACGGTGTTTTTGTTGTTGTTGTTGCTATTGTTGTTGTTATTGTTGTTGTTTCTGTTGTTATTGTTGTTGATTTTGTTGTTGTTGATGTTGATGTTGATGTTGATGTTGATGTTGAATTTGATGTTGATGTTGATGTTGATGTTGATGTTGATGTTGATGTTGATGTTGGTTGATGTTGAAGCTGATGTTGATGTTGATGCTAATGTTGATGCTAATGTTGATGTTGTTGTTGGTGTTGGTGTTGTTGTTGGTGTTGGTGTTGGTGTTGATGTTGGTGTTGATGTTGATGCTGATGCTGATATTGATGTTGATGTTGATGTTGATTTTGATGTTGATGTTGATGTTGATGTTGATGTTGATGTTGATGTTGATGTTGATGTTGATGTTGATGTTGATGTTGATGTTGATGTTGATGTTGAATTTGATGTTGATGTTGATGTTGATGTTGATGTTGATGTTGATGTTGATGTTGATGTTGATGTTGATGTTGATGTTGGTTGATGTTGAAGCTGATGTTGATGTTGATGTTGATGCTAATGTTGATGCTAATGTTGATGTTGTTGTTGGTGTTGGTGTTGGTGTTGTTGTTGGTGTTGGTGTTGGTGTTGATGTTGGTGTTGATGTTGGTGTTGGTGTTGGTGTTGGTGTTGATGTTGGTGTTGATGTTGGTGTTGGTGTTGGTGTTTGTGTTTGTGTTGGTGTTGCTTTTGCTTGTTTTTTTATTTGCTTCTCTATTGGTTGTGCTTTTTCTTAAGGCAAAGTTAATGCACCAGTATTAATACGGCAAATCCAGCAAAAGTGATGTATATGCGTCACTTTAGGCGATTCCATGAGAGGCCTCATGACGCCGTCAATGTTTTTTGTATTTTTATCATGTGCCCGAAGTCATCATTTTCATTTTCGATCCTTAAAATTTACCGTTACGCCAGTAGTCATAGAGTTAAAATTCCATGCAACGTTTTTTTACGGTTGTAGTATTTTTACTGTATTATGTGGTTGCCACCCATGACGACAAGAATTTTTTTTGTAATTTAGTTGAGAAGCGTTATGACTCGTCTTTGCTGTTGTAGAACAAAATTTACCGCAGCACGTCTCCTGAGTTAGTAATAATTCCATGCAACGATATTACATTTCTGTTACATATGCATGTATATGTATAAATCTTCATTTTCCTTTTCAAACATTAATCGTAGCTTATATACTCACTGAGTAAAAATTCAATCCAACGCTGCTGCATGAATGTTGCATTTTCGATCTTTGAGCGGATCTCTCTGTGTCCCCATGACGTCAGAAATTTTTGGTATAATTTTGTTATGAGGGCTTAGAGCAGGCCTTTGTTGTCGTATCATATTTTTAATCCTGGCACTAACACTCGGCGAGTAATAATTCCATGTAACAAATTTTCAGTTGCGTTGCTTAAGCAGCTCCCATCGCGTGCCGATTAATATCAAAGACATGCTCCATATGCGCCCTTTGCAGCATTTTTTTATGCGGCGGCCATTGTAAATCCATAGGAATTCTTAATTTTTGTAGAGATTTTCTATAGTTCAGACACAAACCTTACAATCATAAGCAGAAAATGAAAAAATGTTTATGAATAACAATGTTAGCAAGGTTGCATAGAAGCTGCGTAAAGCCTTAAACAGTGCGTAACTAAACAAGCGTTTAAAGGTTGTTTAAGGAAATCTATTGAATAAGGCTGTTAATGACTAACGTATTCTACGTCTGACCTATGCGCCCGTGTTATCTAACACAGGCTTGAACTTTTTTTTTTTCTTTAAGAACGATATATTTTTCTTATATTTCTCTTTTTCATGGAAGCTTTTTACCATTTTTAGGGAATTTTTGGTATCACATTTAGAGAAAAGCATTTTCTGGAGCAAGCTCTATACCATTTTTCTCTAAATATGATGCCTTTTTTATCATATTCCGAGAGACTTTTTTCTGAGTGTACCCTATTTGGATTGTTGCGAACCAGAAAGTGTTTTTTTTTCGAAAAGTGAAAAACCACACCTCTGGTAGATTTTATCTAATCGTCATGTTTGCTGGCTCTTTTAAAAAAGTTATTGGGTTTTTTTTTTAACGAGCACTCTTTTTCCATGTAAATCCTTTTGACCAACAAAAGCTTGTTGCGGCACCTCTAAAATTTGCCAGATTTAGATTTAGACAAAATGGCCACTTTGATTATTTAATGTAGGGAAGTTAAAAATAAAACTTGCTTTTGTCGCTAGTTAAAGAAAAGAGATTTTTCTTAGAGTAAAATGTTTAGGGGTATTCACAATGTGGTGTTTTTGTTCTTGGGTTGTGTATTTGTTATTTATTTGATATTGGTTGTAAATTTTTGACATTCACAAAAACAATGCACATTGAATTTAAAATACAAAAGTTCATAAAATATTCAACAAAAAAAGCGTATAGTAATAATTATAAATATTGTATAAATAGTTATGAAAAATAATTTTTTACACAAATACTAAAAATACGAGGATGTTTTTACGATCTCTGACGTAAAAATAAATAAACAAATATCAGTAATACAACAATTTGCTACAGATGTGATCATATTTTTAAAAAATATACCAAAAATACACAACATCGTGAGTACCCCTGTTTATTTTTTTAATGTGCATGAAATCAAACAGTAATGATAAATAAAAATAAATAATATAAAACTAAACAATTAACTAATAAAAATCTAGGACTGATTGTTATTAGTCCGATCAGCTCCGTTCTTTTGCTGTTTAGACCATGACTGCAGCTCCGAACTACCGAATATACCGTATATTATAGTGGCAAATAGGTAGGCAGAAATCATTATGAAGAACACCGAATTCCATTCTGATTTAGAGCCCTATTGATTATAAATGAATTATTAAGATCTACTTGTACACAAATTTTAAATATTTACCACTACAATAAGTTTGGAAATACCATGTGGAGCCATAGAACCGACAAAAGTTGCAAGGGAGTTGGAGATGCCCGATAGTAGTCCAGAAAAAACGGGCGCCATATCCAATAAACTTACCCAATATGCACCCGAGAAGGCAATATCACTAGCCAAACCAATAAGTAATGTTAAAACGACAATCATAATCTTATGAGTGCAATCGAATAGTATAATACCAATTAGGCATAAAATGCTCAGAAAATTACCTGGAAACGACAGACTAATTATAAGAATTAAATGAAATAGTTTGGAACAAGTGAAAACTTACATAGAGCGTAGATGACACGCCTTAAAATGGTCAAATTCTGTGAAAACTTCTTTTGGACGAGGGTGCTGAAAGTAACTGTAAAAACTTTCGAAAGGCAAGCTCCAACAAATGGAGCTGAAGAGTATATTCCAGTCTTAATATAAAAATAATCTTGTAATCATTAAAATCCTTAAAAGATTTAAACTTAATTAAATACCTTAGTTAGATTAAATCGCATAGCTTCATTAAAGAACTTTGGCAGGAGCAGAGTCAACACAATAATCCCAAAAGTATGACAGGTATGTGTAATATAGAAAGCATAGACAGGTATTGATGTCAAAATGCCTCTCCAAGGTATATCAGGCGTCTACAGAGTACCAAAGAAAAAAGTTAGTTACAAACGCAGCGGTGGGCAATTATTAAAGGGTATTCACCTGCAACTGCTTATTATTGTGGATTTCCAAATAATCGAGCTCTTTTTTGGATAACCTAGGATGACTCTTGAGCGTACTGTACACTAGCCAGTGGCAGCAAATGCCAAAAACTAATGTGATGCCTCCGATGGAGTAGAATACCATGGACCAACCGAAACGACAGAGGAAGCTGGAAATTGGGAATACTAGTAACGCACCCAAAGGATAACCACCATAGGCAGCAGACATTAGTGCCGTGCGCTCCGACGGATGTGCCCAAACCGAGTAAAGTTGATAAATAGCTGGATTACCGAAACCCTACAAAATATAATATATAATTGTTATAGAGTAGCCCTCGATAGATGAATTGTTTATAATTTTAAAAATATTTACCGCAAATAGTCCCTGTATAACACGTAGAACGACAACTGATATATAATTAAGTCTGGCGAAAGTTGGTGTCAAAATAAATACGACAGCTTGTAGTGTCAGCGAATGTATGAAGCACATCTTTCCGCCAAACTTATCACATAATCTTCCACCGATTGGTAAGGCGATCAGGTAGCCATAGTAGAAACATCCAAGTAGAAAAAACTCTTGGGAGCGAGACCAATCAAATTCTGCATTCTGTAAAGGAGAGTAAACAAAATATATTAGGTCCTTAAAATCATTCTAATCAACAATATTTTCGAGATTCTTACAGGTATCCACCTCAATATAACTTCTAAGACACTTGTGAATACACATTCTAATCAAAAAATACCCGACATTCTTCAATAAAACTAAAACTGTTCAATTATTCATAGATATTAATTTTATTTCCTATTCTCCGAATAGGAATGTATGAACTTTGTTTTTGAACTAATTATCGCCTACAAGATGAGGTGTGTGAGCCGGTATGTTGTGGTGGTGAAGTTGGTGGTGACTGAAGAACTACAGTTTTTTCTCCACAATTTTGATATTTCTCCACATTCTCCACATGGTATTTACTTAGAAACACGAAATTACAGATAAATTCTTTATTTAACTAAGTTCGAAATGGCGAAATTCGCAGAACACAACAAACAATGACTTGTTTACAAAGTTATCACGCACAAACTGCCGACAAATGGCGCTCAAAGATATATTTGAGCGCCAGATGTTAGATATACCAACCCAGAAAAATAGATTTTGACAATATCTGAAATGCGGTTTGTTTGATTGAGAAATTCCGGGTACTTTTTGAGAAGGAGATAAGTTGGATATTTTATCCTCGATAATACTTCGCAAGTACTTGTGAAGGCAAGTTTAAAATTTTGGTGAACGAGATTGAGTTGCTTGCTTCTCTACAAGTTCTTGCGAAGGAAATTATCGAGGTATGGCGTCTATATAAGTATCTTATTATAATCTCGTATAAGCCCGTAAACGATTCTGAAGCGAGGAGGAGGCCTTTCTGAACTTCTGAGGGGCTATCTGAACTAGTATCTCACTCGATACTACTTCGAAAGTGTTTGTGAACGAAAGTTTAAAAATGAGCCTGCTTGTATTGCTTGCTTCATGAAAACTTCGCCAAAAGCACCTAGAATATGCTAGAAGAATATAAGATTTTTAGATTGGCCTAGTTGATATCAAATTGGACCAGATTGCGATGAAGCCTATGTTAATGAGAACAAGTCCTGTTTTGTGTGTCTTGTGCAGGTTTTAGCGAAGCATCTTTTGGATATACGATACAATTTCGAGCACCTTCTTTATAACTGGTAAGAGCGAGGCTATTTCATACGAGAGCGATCCTCTTAAGTGCTTCAAATGAGCTTCGGAAAAGCTTCGCACAAATGCTTACGAGGGATGGGAAATGTTTCTCGCAATAGCTTTATGGTAGTTCAATTGGAGTTGGGATATCTTTATGTTTTGATTGAATTCATCTTTATTTATGATTTGAATGCAAAAAAACATTATTTTTTTGAAGCCTTTATCAGTGGCGTTCCTAGGCTTGGTGACACCCGGGGCGGATACTCATGGTGTCACCCCTATAAAAAAATTTCTAAATGCAAAAAGAAACCAATTCGATGAGGTTAAGTGTTTTTATTGAACAAACAATAAGAATTTGTAAAGAACAACAAAAATATTACATTTTCAGGTGTCTACATATTTAGATATGTAGGCATAAGGTAAAAAAGAAAACTTATAAACTTCGCAGTCTTAAGAACTGACGGAACAAAAACATTACATTTTCAGGTACATTTTTGTATATGTAGGTATAAGGTTAAACAAAGAAATCTTATTAATGGCGTTGTCTTAAAAACTACCTTTTCTTACTTTAAGAGCTCCAAAATTTGAAATAACCTTATCGAAATCAATATTGGGTCATTTGCAAAAAAAAACGTACACAAAGAGGTTTTCATGTTTTGTTTTTAATGATTTTTAAATTTTCCCGTTGAAATTAAGTGAAAGTTAATGGAGAATTCGAAGTTGTTTTTAGGCCCTGCAAAAAATCATTTTTTCTATGGTTTTTATACGAATTTCTTATTGAACGTCACACAGCAGATATACGAGAAAAATCACTAAAAATTTTAAAAATGTTGTAAATTAAAGCTTACTGTGATGTTTATTAAGTTATTTAATCAGTTAAATTAGATTTTACAAAAATCGCCATTTCAGTTACAGAAATAATAATTTTTTACCAAAAATCCCTACATATTTTACAATTTTAACGGGAAAAAATTAAAATTTTTCTCCAAAAAGACATCAACATAGAAGTTATTTTCAAAGTAGTAGACTTGCAGCAATAAAAAATAAAAAACTGTTAAATAATAAGCCATTTCAGAAAAAACATCAGAGTGACGTTCAATACATTTTGTGACGTTCAATTCATTTTGTTGCGCTTAACCAAATAATTTAAATCAAATTGGGAGCTTAACAAAAAACAGGTTTATTCTTTTACAAAAAAAAAGTAAATATAAAGTATATAATTCAGCTATGCATAAAATGTTCATCCAATTTTTTTTTTCTTTATTTTTTTACAAAAAATTAAAAAAATTCAATAGCTAGTTGAATTTGTATTGAAAATTTATTAAGACTTCACGATTTACAATATAACTTCTAAACCCGTTAAAACCACATCTTCATTTTATATCATTGGAAAGGTATAACCTAACGAAAAAACGTAAAAAAATTAAAATTATAAACAAAAAAAAAAAAATTATAGCTCGTGTTGCTGGTATGGTATTGAACTTAAACAAATTAAGAATGAGTCAACTTATGGCAATATTTTCAAAAATTTTGTACTTTTCCTCAAAATAGATGAAATAACTTTTCCAATGATACTATATTACCGGTTATAGCGGTCTTAAGTTGATTGAGCTATGTTGTCTCAAAATAGACCCTATTTTGGCAGCGAACAATTATTCTAAAAATTTATAACTTCAAATTTGGTTTTCAAATCAATAAACCAATGCAAAAAAAATATTTGAGAGAAATCGGAGATGGTCAGTGCATCTGATCACTTCAATGTGAAATGGGCGATATCAGTAAGTAAACACAAAAAGCAAAAATGAGGTCGAAGTCATACATAGGTACCATTATTTTTGCTTTCGTTTATATTCTTCATTTCGTTCCTTATCTAGCTTTATTTTTTCCGGCGTTAACTTTGCTATTTTACTCTCAGAGCAGGATTTTGTATGCAATTGACCATATTACTTGCAAGCTCGTTTTCCCATGGAAGACCTTAAATAAGTCTTAATTAATTTTAGCTTTGGAAAACTCCTTTCGCATGAAGCTACTGATACACAAATTGTTGAAATAATTTCAATGCGACAAAATGGGACACAAATTTTTTAACGTAATGTATTTGTACCTTTTTCTTTCTGTTTGAGAAATAAAAAAAAAAAACGAAATGGTGTCACCCCTAAAATGGTGGTACCCGGGGCGGAAAATTATTATGTTTTCAAGTTGTAAACAGTGCGGACACGTGGGTTAAGTTTGTGTTAATTTGAGTGAAAATATTATAAAAACTTTGTAATAAAAATCATACAAAGTGGAAGAAGTGGTAAGTTTGGAAAATAGCCTTTACAAGTTTAATATAAAATCAACTGCGAAACATGAACATAAAGAAACTCGATATGAACAGCTGACTTTGACAACTAGCTTGTTTTTTTCTGATTTCTACTTCATTCCTCTCCGAGTCGGCCCTACCTCATAATTCTGCCATGGTTTTTTAAATATTTTGAAATAATTTGATGTTTTTTTCTGATCCGTCGTAGCTGTGATTTTCTTTCGGATTCGTAAAGTTGTATTCTACGATCCGAATCGTTACGTCGTATTCGAAATTCGTAACATTGTTATTCCACGTTCCGAACGCATCAACATTTGACAGTTGTTTTTGCGGATTTCTTACGACAGGTTTCTATTGGCGGAATTAATTTTGAACAAGAATTTTAAAGTATAATTGTTGCAGAGTTCGTGTGTGAATTGTGTGTTTTCTTTGGAAATAAGCTGCATTTAGGAAAAAATGAAAGTATTTCCATTTAAATCACCAAAAAAATGTATTGTCTATTTTTATAGGTCAAAAACAACAAACAGAAACCAATACGTGCGTTTGGTCAGCTTAATGACTAAAAGGCCAGATTTAGCAAGGACTTTCCAACTCCATGTTGGTAGCCACCTTCTGCTAAAAATCTCAATAATGCCATTAACTGCGATATAGGTGTTAATGCTGAACAGTTACGACTGGCAGGAAGCTCATCTTCCAAAATGTTTAAAACAAGCCTGAATGCGGGTTTATTTAAGCGGAATTTTTTTTAAACCTACGGATTTAAGAAGAGTAAAATTAAAAATGGACATTAATTTCTTTTTGTTTTTTGTTCAAAACCGAAACCCATTTCACTCAATAAATTTTGTGAAAATTAACCAAAACATGACGCAATCAATTGATCTAAGCCGCAAATGTTTTACAACGTTTCTTATTTAGACGTTAGAAAAAGTTAATTACACCAAGTCAACACAACCACAAACTTGTGTCGAAAAAAGTCGAAAGTGTATTAAATGCGTTTTGAAAATAATTTTTTTTCACTTCTGTAATCACTTCTTTTACAGTTCTTCTTCTTTTGAAGTAATTCTTTTAAAACACAATTTATGTGACACTTTTAAAACACTTAATTTATCACTTCTTTTAAAGTTTCTTGTCTTCTGTCAAAAACAGCAGTGTTCGAATTTTCGAACTTAAATTTCAATGAGGCAACGCTCCGCATCGTTTTGTTCGGATCCTAGAATAGCAAATTTTTCGTATTCGTAGCGTCTTACGTTCGTAGATTTATTACGACGGATCCTGGAATAGGGCTGAATATTTAAGCTCAGATTCATAATATAATTATACCAGATGTCATTCTCTCTTTCTGCTTGAAAAAAGCATTTGCTACAAATAACACATAATTTTGATGTTTTTCACATTTTTTTTTTAAGTTTACAAAACTTAATGTATAAAATTCACAATGTTAATATTGTTTGTTTATTTTCACTATTCGTTATTTTGAACGAATAGCTGTTTTTGACAGTCGGTACAATACGCTCGTGAGAAATTAGCCAGCTGTCAAGGATACCTTGTAATTAACCAGCAGAAAAGTGGACCAAATTTGAAATAGTTCTGAACTAGTTTCAAAAAGGACCAGTACTAGTTCCACTACAATACCCTTTAACATTGAACGAACTGACTCTTTTTGAGGGTTGATGTCATAGGAAAAGACAATTGAGATTCAAGATATTAAAAATTTTTAGATGAAATTACTGATACAAATTTCCGTATTATGCAATGAACCGTTAGAAAAATTAGGTTTGTTGGAGATTTCATCTCAACAAAAATAATCGAAGTTAAGACTTAGATAGTATTCAGTGCATTAAATTAACATTAGAACATAAAATTAAATAAATTTACTTGGCTAAACCCATTTCTTTACTTGTAGTACCGATTCAGATGTATATTAGAGTGGGTCGAATAAAAAAGTTAGAAAATTCAGCCCCTAATATGAAAGCTTACCTCGAGAGTGTATCATTGCTATAAAAGTTTTTTTCCTAGGCACCCTGTAAAAACCGCAAAAATCGTAAAAACCATAACTTTGTGTTTTTTATCCAATCTTCTAATGCAATATATCGTTGAAAAGGTATTGATGAGTACTACATTTCTTCTATAGGTGCCATCGACCTACAACATCAACTTCGTTTGGTGATATAAGTTACCCAAATTTCTACCCCCCGTCTCAGAAAGTTAAAGAGACTTGCATGGTTCCATTGCAAATGTTCTCGATTCAACAAAAATGTATCCTAGTCTGGAATCGAAAAAGGACATTTTGTCACACAACGAATAAACTTACTTTATCTCAGCACTAGCTGACCCGGCAAACGTTGTTTTGCCCAAACTTAATATTCGATGTTTCCACTTTTTCAATAGATGACGGTGTAGTTTTGAAAGACAAACACAATTTCCAAATTTTAGTCAATTATGACCAAACCGTTTGAAATATAGCATTTTCATATATTTGTGGGTGGCAAAACATATTTTTAATACAGTTTCCGACAGCAAGCAAGCCAAATAAATTAGTATAATTTAAAAATTTATTTATAATACCAAATTTTAGTATAATACCAGCAAAATCTTCTGATATAGAGTTTTTATTTGTAGGCGGCAAAAGGGGGGTGTGGTAACCCAGTTTTAGTACAGTTGCCAACAGTGAGCATAAAAACTAAACCCCCAAATTGTAGCCTAATACGCCGAAACCATCGTAAATATAGCATTTTTATTGATTTGTGGGCGATAAAAGGGGGTGTGGCAACCCATTTTTAGTACAGTTTAGCCGACAGTGAGCATACAAACTAAATTACCAAATTGTAGTCTAATACGACCAAAACCGTCGGAAATATAGCATTTTTATTGATTTGTTTTCTACAAAGTGTCCTTCCTTGGGCCAATACGAATCCATCAAGTTCAAAATTGTAAAAATTGAACGACCCCTTCTTGAGTTATGCGCGTACACACGGACGTCAGTCGTTTTTATATAAGACAAAAATAAAATAAACTCAAACCAAACATAACATCACTGCAGCATGGTAATGTTTGGCTATATTTGTTTTTGCTTGCCTCTGTCTTTTTTTCACGTCACCACGCATAGCGTACGACAAAAAAAAACAAAAACAAAATACATTGCCATTCTCTGTTGCTATCCGTAGCCAGTGTTGCCAGAATGGCAGTTTTGCCTGCAAATGACAGTTTTTTAAACTCTGTGCAGGTTGGCAGTTTTTCTAAGAAAAATACAGTTTTTTCATTATTAATGCAGTTTTTAAGGGTAAAATGCAGTTTTTGTGAAAATATAAAATCTTATGTAGTTTTCATAAATTCTCTTTATCAAAACATCATTATGGTACAATTACATCTTTAAAGCAGACCTGCTTTAAACTTTAGAAGCAGCTTCAGCCAACTTCACGCATTTAACATTGAACATAAACGAACCTCACTTCTCTATTTGCGCCAATTTGCGTGTTTTCATTTGAAGGCTGCAAGCCTTGTGGATCCTGGGAGGAAAATAAGTACTTGAAAGGTTGGATTAGTGCGACAAATAGAAATTCCAGCCCTCTCAAAAAAAAAAAAAAAAAACAGTTATTATTGTTCAAGCTTTCACGTATCAAAAACTATGATACAAATATGTAATAGTGATATGTATAACTAAAGCAAATAATAATATACATATATAAAAAAAAACATTAAAAATACTTGAATTACTTATCTAAAAATGATCTGAAATGTGAATAAAATAGCAGAAGTTTTTTATATAATATACAACAATTTTATATACAAATGAATTTGTTTTATTTCTGTTTTTAATAAAAAAATTACAGAAAATGCTTGACAAATAGTTTTTTAGAATGGCAGTTTTTGTGTTCAAAATGCAGTTTTTTTCTTCAGATATGGCAGTTTTTTGTAAAAAAAATCTGGCAACACTGTCCGTAGCACACACACGCTCGGGCATATGTAGGCAAAACAAAAACAAATCACATTGCTATTCTCAGCAAAGCAATACTCACTGTAGGATGGGAGAGTAAAATATTGGAACACTCGCATCGTGTCGATGTGCCGCACACAGCTTTATTTTTCACTACACAACAACAATTTTTATACGCTATGAGTCGTTCATGTCCGTTTGTGCTTGCAGGTGAATTTTACTTAGGATTTTAAACCATGAATCTCCTTTTCTAATAAACTTTTTAATAATTTTTTTGGCCTAAAAACCTTCACCAGGTCGATAGCTTTTTATTATAAAAAAATTTCATGAAAAACGGCCGGGCCTTTCATAAACGGCCTAACATAAAAAAGGCACTTCAAAATATAATATTAGTATAGATGAGTCTTAAAAAGTCTAACTTTGAGTCCAAAATGGGACATAAAGCAGTCATTATTATGAATCATATTTTGGAGCCCACAACCTACAAAAATGTATTCATAAAAGTTTTTTTTTTAAACGCATTATGATGAGAAATACTCATTTATATGAGTCTTAACCCTCTACTGTATAACAATGCCTTTAGGCCTACTTACGTTTGTAGTCAAATCTACAACTGAAAAACTCTTTCCAAATTAAGAAGTTAAATCATAGATTATATATCAGTTCTATGCACTCCGGGTAACATTTTTTGTAACGCAAATTTATTCTGGATTAACGTATTTTAAAATTATTGTCAGTTGTATTTGTAAAAATGAGTTTTTCGCACGCAAAAATCATGCATTAGAGGGTTTAAAGTACTTTAAGACTCATAATGTTTGCTGGATCTTTTATTTTCTTTAAAAATACTTTTGCTTTTATTTATTTATTGCATATAATTTAATAATAAAAGCATCAAACTGCAAAATCATCTTATTTTGGTTTATTTGCATAAAGTATCAAAAAAGAAATCAAATGTATAAAACTGACATATAATTTAGTTTGTTAGTCCCGTTGGTCCTGTAAAATCTTAATAATTGTGCATATTTTTCCTATTTTTGTAAAAAAGAAGTTGGCAGCGTAGAACTGCAGTTTAAGACTAATCAGCAGTAAATCATGAGCAGTTTTTATACTAGTTCAAAGCAAACTAGTTCATATTTTGTCACAATTTACTAGTTACAAAAGTAGTTGAAACACAACTAGTTAATGTTAAATCGCAATAAACTAGTTGTGAAACTAACCAAGTGAAACTAGTTTAAATAATGTCAAAAGTAACCACTTGACCAGCTAGTTAAAGCCGAATATTTATTAAAATAGTGAAACATTTTCAGATGATATCAAAAAACACAGCTTACCATATCTAAGTCTAAATCTGAAATTTGGATTTTTACCAAATTTAATTGAAATTCAGATTTTGGATTAAAAAAGCTTTATCGCAACTTTGTTTGCTGTCAGTTGCTTTTAATTTAGAAAAAATGCTCGAAAAGTTAAACTATAAACTAGTTCAAATTTATGCAATATATGATTTGTTTACAACTAGTCACAACAAACTAGAATTTAAGTAACAATAACATACTAGTTGTAAACTAGTTTTCATGTGCTTAGAATAGGACAATTGATATTTCGTATGACATCGCCATGTTAAAAATACCAGTTGGGTATATAAAAAAAATACGATCTTGAACTAGTACTGTTCAGTTTTCAACTAGTATGCAGACTGGTTTTTAACTAGTTGGTTACACTGCAGGGTGGCTATGACAGGGCATGACAGGGTATGTCAGATATCATTAAATTGTATGTAGACTTAGAAACATTTTTATAATATCATAACTTTCTTATTAGTGCACATATTGCAATGGTTGAGAGGTCAAAATTACATGAAATTTAATGCTCTTTCATCTGTCATTAATAACTTTCAATGCTTATATAGTCCAAGAAATTCTCAAAAAAAAATTAATTTGAGACAGCCTGTTGTCCCCATTTTTGTCCTCAATTTTTCAACCAGGACTTCAAAACATTCTTACTAACGGGGAGTACACTGTAAAAAAAAAGAAAAATAATTTTTTTATTTTTTCGACGTGAACTGTTCGAAATTTCATTCTTGAAACACTTGTTCGTTTCGTTTTCCCTTCCGTTCTGTTCTTCCATAAGTTGGTTTTCGATCGTAAAAAGCTTTATTCAAATGATAAATGCAGTGAGTCCGACAGACATGGGTTGATAAAATCGTACATGTTGAACGACTGGCAAAAAATTCAAAAATTTTTTTTATTTTCACCCGACCGTCATTTGTTTTCGAATGATCATTGATTACATACGTATGTATGAAATGAATTGTTTTATTTTTTTTTTGTTTTTCTTATAAACTGAATTGTTACATTTTTGTTTTTGTGGTCGAAAGAAATAAAAAGCCGAGTTACGCTAGAAATTTTCTGCCAGATTTCAGTCAGTTTTGAATTTCTGTATCTTTTCTCGACTGGATCGAAAATCGATTTAAGTCTTTTTACACCATCCTAACGCTACTAAATCAATTACAGAAATATTTGAATTCAGCAAAATGACATAAAAGGAATTTAGTCAATTTTATATCTAGTCAAAAAGCTACAGAAATGCAATGCTGACAGAAATCAGGCATAAAAACTCTTGCGTTTAACTCGAACTTCATATTTGCGTTTTTTTTTTTACTGAAATAAATAAATAACGAAAGCCAGTACTAAATTTTATAATTTTTTTTTTTACTCGAAAAAATTTTTATTAATATTCGGCTTCAGCTTCGGTGTTTGGCCGGATATTTCCACTTTGCCGAACATTCAGCTTCGGATTCGGCCAAAATTTCACATTCGGTCGGACACTAGTATAAACATTTATTAACACGCCTAACAAAATTTGATCATAAGAAGCTCGGTCTTATGTCTTTAATGTTTTATGTTAAGTGTGTTAAAACTGAAAATGCTTCCCCTAAAAAATCTTTCAAAATTTATTAATTTCTTTGTGCATGCAGATTTGAGAGCCCGAACAGAATCAAAGCGATTGGCGATCGGCGATCCTCTTTTCACGCCAATCGCTCAGAACACGTCCAGAATCATGGTACAATCATGATACAATTACAAGGTAGGCTCATTTTAAAATGGCTGCTCAATTGTGAAATTTTGCAACAACAAAGCTGTAAGGGCTACAAACGTCAAACGATAAAAGCAACAACAACAATTAGAAAAACTCAAAATTACCAGCTGATTTTGACAACTAGCGCACCCTGCTCTCCGATATGATCCTACCCATGGTATAATAATACAAGGTAGCATTGACAGTTGCTTGGGAAATCATATACTGTCAAAAAATATACTCAAAAAGAGAGCGCTCACAATCCGCCATTGAAAACACAAGCAATGTTGAAAACGTTGAAGTGAAAAAAAACAACAACCACAGCAGCTGCTGATGTATTTCCACAAAAAGCTGTTTTTGACAGTTTATGTTTTCCTGTTGAAGAGAAAATAAGCAGTTGTCAATGCTACCATGTATTATTATACCATGATCCTACCTTGTAATTGTATCATGGGTACAATAATACAAGGTAGCATTGACAGTTGCTTGGGAAACCATCTTCTGTCAAAAAATATATTCAAAAAGAGCGCTCACAATCCGCCATTGAAAACACAAACAATGTTGAAAACGTTGAAGTGAAAAAAAACAGCACTCTCAGCAGCTGCAGATACATTTTCACAAAAAGTTGTTTTTGACAGGAGATGTTTTCTTGTAGAAGAGAAAATAAGCAGTTGTCAATGCTACCTTGTATTTTTATACCATGGTCCAGAATGAAAGCGATTAACGATGGGCGAACTATTCAGACTGAATTATCAGAATGTTTTGTTTTGTATATACATAATTGATATGAAGAAAACAGAAACACAGACAACAAATGTCAGAAGCTAATAAAACTTAAGAAAATAGCACTGAACGTACCCCATCATTAGGAAAAATACGGCAACACTTATCATGTTTCGCCAGGTCGCCAGAGGAAAAAAATAGAAGAGATTCTAGTCTGGCGAATGTTCGTCGCGATCGAAGACCAGCGATTTGATTTCGGACGTGTTCATACGTTTTCATGCATTCTATTGCTTTAAAATGTCGCCAATCGCTAATCGCTTTGATTCTGTTCAGGCTCTGAAGTGAGCAACCCTCTTGTAACACTCATTTAAAACTTTGTATATTTACGGAACGAAATAAGAAATAGAAATCAGCACTATAAATAAATAAATTGAAACTTGCTTCATTTATTCGATTGGTGGCGTTGTAATCCAATGCGCCGCATTTGTTAAATTCCTCCAGTACCTTGGCGCTTGGCTTTTGCTCGGTGGGATTGGATTTAACCATGCACAAGATGGCAAAACTTAAAGCATTACGCATGCATAAATGCAGGATCATTGCGATGAAAGCACAAATTGTATACGTGAGACGCACTGAGCCCCAAATACTGAAAATCACACGGTCAGGATCTTCTGCAATACCATCAAACTTATTTGGCTCATTTTTGACAGAATTTGCAGTCATTGTTTTAGAAATATAATTTTACAATTAATTCGCGCAACTTTAATTAATTTAATTTAAAACTTATTGAATACAAGGAACAACACAAGACTTCACAATCTAAAGAAAATAAACAAACAAAAAATATCACTTTTCACGACACAACGTTGTACATGCACCAAGACGTGCTATACAAATACCTAACAACAGATTAAGACTGAATATACAAGAGTACCGTTAATAATTATAGCAAGAGTTGGTTGTGATGATAAACAAATAGAATGAAATATGGAAAGTGCTCATGTTAAGTCGTTGTGAAAATCGAATTTGTGGTGAGTCGCCACAGTTTGCTCATGTCAAAATATGCACTTTGTCACGCTCCCAAATAAATATAAACTTACAAACGTATGTATAAAAATAAGCATATAGAATATCGCGTAGTAGTATATTGAGCCAAAATCGGTCATATTAATCAGTTGTTTTAAAAGTCTCACTCGAATGATGCTTGATTTTCTGTTCAACTCAATTGTAATCTCTCGGTTTTAAAATCGGCTTAGCTTAATGGGTGAGAGCATTCCTATGAGCTTTTTTAGTTTAAACACTATCGTAGTAGTTGTTTCCATAAGCGAGAGAACAGAGAAATCCGGATTAAAGAATAGTATATTACCTAAAATCGTAGCTTTTATTTAAATCCTTTGCTATTCGAGAGACAGTCTTCAATAAATATAAATATAAAAAAATATACAGTAGTTTCGACTATGTCGTAACACATGACGTAGAATTATTCAATTGGCTTTTGATGACATCTTTTTTAAAAAATATTTAGCAAAATATTTATTCCATACACCTGAGCATATGACCTTTTAAACAGTGCCGGAGAGGGATAATATGTATGACTGACCCCCATTACTTTTGCAAAAGGAGCATTTTTGCCTTTCACACCTATTCCCTCCGACCACTTAGTTTATTTACTCCATACACCTGATCATATGACCTTTAAAAGAGTGCCGGAAAGGGTTAATATGTATCACCGACCCCATTACTTTTACAAAAGGAACATTTTTGCCTTTGACACCTATTCCCTCCGACCACTCCTTAGAGGGGCTCCCATACAAATTTTATGGTTTTTGTATATTTTTGCCATACACCTGAGCATAAGACCTTTAAGAGAGTGCCGGAGAGGGTAATTATGTATTACCGACACCCATTACTTTTGCAAAAGGAACATTTTTGCCTTTGACACCTTTTCCCTCCGATCACTCCTTAGGGGGGCTCCCATACAAATTTTATGGTTTTTGTGCCGGAAAGGGTTAATATGTATCACTGACCCCCATTACTTTTGCAAAAGGAGCATTTTTGCCCTTGACACCTATTCTCTCCGACCACTCCTTAGGGGGGCTCCCATACAAATTTTATGGTTTTTGTTTATGTATTCCATACACCTGAGCATATGACCTTTAAGAGAGTGCCGGAAAGGGTTAATGTGTATCACCGACCCCCATTACTTTTGCAAAAGGAGCATTTTTGCCTTTCACACCTATTCCCTCCGACCACTTAGTTTATTTACTCCATACACCTGATCATATGACCTTTAAAAGAGTGCCGGAAAGGGTTAATATGTATCACCGACTCCATTACTTTTGCAAAAGGAACATTTTTGCCTTTGACACCTATTCTCTCCGACCACTCCTTAGGGGGGCTCCCATACAAATTTTATGGTTTTTGTATATTTATGCCATACACCTGAGCATATGAGCATATACACCCTCCGACCATAAAAATTTTATGGTTTTTGTGCCGGAAAGGGTTAATATGTATCACCGACCCCGATTACTTTTGCAAAAGGATCATTTTTGCCTTTCACACCTATTCCCTCCGACCACTTAGTTTATTTACTCCATACACCTGATCATATGACCTTTAAAAGAGTGCCGGAAAGGGTTAATATGTATCACCGACCCCATTACTTTTGCAAAAGGAACATTTTTGCCTTTGACACCTATTCTCTCCGACCACTCCTTAGGGGGGCTCCCATACAAATTTTATGGTTTTTGTATATTTATGCCATACACCTGAGCATATGAGCATATACACCCTCCGACCATAAAAATTTTATGGTTTTTGTGCCGGAAAGGGTTAATATGTATCACCGACCCCGATTACTTTTGCAAAAGGATCATTTTTGCCTTTCACACCTATTCCCTCCGACCACTTAGTTTATTTACTCCATACACCTGATCATATGACCTTTAAAAGAGTGCCGGAAAGGGTTAATATGTATTACCCCATTATTTTTGCAAAAGGAACATTTTTGCCCTTGACACCTATTCCCTCCGACCACTCCTTAGGGGGCTCCCATACAAATTTTATAGTGTTTGTGCCCGAAAGGGTTAATATGTATCACCGATCCCCATTACTTTTGCAAAAGGAACATTTTTGCCTTTGACACCTATTTCTTTCGACGACTCCTTAGGGGGGCTCCCATACAAATTTTATGGGTTTTGTTTATTTATTCCATACACCTGAGCATATGACCTTTAAGAGAGTGCCGCAGAGGGTTAATATGTATGACCGACCCCCATTACTTTTGCAAAAGAAACATTTTTGCTTTTGACACCTATTCCCTCCGACCACTCCTAAAGGGGACTCCCATACAAATTTTATGGTTTTGTCGTTAAAACCGGAAACTGTCGATAAATAGGTAGCAAGTTCAAGCAAACAAAAACATCAAATGTTGGCTTTATATTTCATGTAATTATGTAAAATTTATATAAGTTAGAGAGTTCTAACATGAATTTTTGTCGCATTGAGGATCAAGCAGACCAACAAGTGCTAACATCAACATTGCACGATCAGTACTTTAGGCCCATCAAAGGCTCAAAAAGTGATATAAATACCGACACCTGATCACTATCAACCACCCTAATTACCTCCGAGAATGACGTATTCTACGTCAAAACGTAAAAACTAAAATATACCATCGGTCATAAAAACTAACAATACAAACAAATTAAAGGGTAGGTTTGCTCTGGACTATAATGGACTTAAATAAATGACAATGAGTCAGGATTCTTTAATCTTAACAATAAATAAAGGTAGAGTCTGCGAATTTTGAACAAATTAAATGAGAAGTAAAGGGGGCGAACAAAAATTCCAAAACATTGAACGCTTGATAACTTGACTATGAAAGCCAGAGGTCGAATTTTTGACCTGGTCTTTTCTTATTAACCTGAAACGCAGGGCCTTTGGAAAGAAGCATTTTTGGAGAACCAGCAAGCTATGATTTTGGCGGCCCTATCATCCATATACTTAATTTTCAAACAATGTAAGTAACGGTGTTGCAATTTTTAGGAGGAAGTACTTTAAGCACTATTACGAATTTCGAAACGACATAAAAGAATACTTTGTGTAGGTAAAATTAGATTAAAAAAATTTAATTTTGGCGTCCCTTGCATTTGGCGCCCCAGGCATGGATCTGCTCTGCCTGTCCGAGGTGATGACCCTGCTCAAACGTAATATGTTTGCTCTTATGGAAATTTTAAAAAATAAATAACTGGCCATTTCAGCCCTTGAAAGGACTTTGACCTAGCTTCTTATGATCAACTGTGTTGTGCGTGTTATTAAGTTTGTACACAATTGACTGAGAAATGACCTACAGGCTTAACGCCGACTCCGAACGGCGATGAACGGAATGTTCTCGTTCTCAAGAAGCTTTACATGGCATTTTGATTACTCTCTGTGGTTTGCCATTGTCTGCAGAGAGGTGGCGGCCGTACAGAAAAATTATTTTAATTCAAATAATTTTCTGTTGCCGCTGGGGTTCGAACCTGGGTCTCCAGGTTCGTTGACATAGCGGCCACGCACTTTAACCAACTACGCCACGGACGCCACTTCTTATGGAAGTTAGAGTCTTAAAATTGAGAACAAGAGTGACTTTGTTCAGCACTTTTTTGAGAGGAAAATTTTTTCTTTAGTGACCATGGGGCGTGGGACGTCTCATAAAAGTTGCTCGCGTCAAATGTTTAACTGTCAAGACTTGATGGGTGAATTTGAACAGACCTAACCATTGTCTACGGATAAAATGTGTAGATATTAAAACAGCAATAAAAAAAAATAAAATTTATTTAACTTTAAATATTTCTGAACAATTTCAAAAATATCAGTATAAATATTACTTCAGTAGCCTTTAACACAGCTTGATCTGTTTTCAGTATAACAAATATCACAGGACTCATTCGTAGGAATCGAAAAGTAATTGGTAAAGTTTATTTTGATTGGAAAATTAAAGATCCACATGAGTTAATCACTTCGTTTTGAATCTTTCATCCCGTATACAATGCATTGCAAGAGCTGCCAGTTAGTGCACATTTCAAATGCTCATCGTATTGCTGCGTGTACCTTAAAAGACAATGCATTTTTCCAATTGTTAAATTTTTCGACCGCTAACTGTTTCATTTTTTGTGATTTGCATAATCCTCCTTAGTTCTGTACATATTTAAGAAAAACGCAATACTTGCAAAAGGCTCCATCCACATCTTTGAAGAAGCATAACCACGCCCACTAGCTCAGCCATTTGTGTTGAAATTTTGAGATTTCTTGGGCTTATTGATGAAAACACAGAAATAAAATGCACATTAAATAAATTCAATAATTGAGTTGTTTGAAACTGTTATGTTATGTTAGTTATGTTAGTAAAAAATTGCAAAATGCTTTTTTAAGGCACATAAAAGCCTACATACATACGGTGATTTCTAAAACGCAAAAAAATGCAACCATGCGAAGCCCACGAATTTTTGTGGGCATCAGTTTTATTTGCACTTATCTTGAAAAAGTTAAATTTACGCGTTAAAAAAAAAACAAAATTTATTGACAAAAAAAAAAGGACAAGGAAATTTGTTTTGAGGTACGCCAGCTAATTTTGAAGTTCCATAACGAAGGAAAATCCCTAAGAGAAATTGGTAAATTGGTTGGACGATCGAAGGCAAGTGTTCAAACTGTCATAAGCCACTTAAAAAACCAAATCCTTGCAGAACAAAGCTAGGATCGGTCGACCTTTAAAAATGAACAGCGCCACATTTTAGGAGAAATCATGCAAAATCCTAGGACAACCGCTGTTGAAATAGCCAAAGGCCTATAATCGCATGGGATCACTTCAGTTAATCCAGAAATAGTGTGCAGAAGAGTGGGTCGAAAAAAAGAGTTTGAAAACTGCACCCCTTATTTTAAAGATGACCACGAGACAACTCCAAAAACAAAAAAATTTGTTTTTTGACCCCCGGAAAAACCGCCAAAATGGTATTTTTCCATAACTTATTAATTTTGCGTCCGATTTCAAAAAATTATATACCGTTAAAAAGGGCCTAACTAGTACTACACTTTCTCCTCAGAGCTTTTGGACTTTTGAAGTCATATTCATCTGGTGAACCCTGTTACCTCAATTTACCCCGCCTTGAAATCAATTTTTTTATCATAAAATTAAATACGTGAACAAATTAAAGCGCATAGATTTTGCCAAAGAATACATTTACAAGAATAATACTTTTTGGGCAAATGTAATATCTTTATCTTTATCTTAATCATAATCTTAATCTTAGTCTTAGTCTTAGTCTCAGTCTTAGTCTTAGTCTTAGTCTTAGTCTTAGTCTTAATCTTAATCTTAATCTTTTTATTTATCTTTATCTTTATCTTTATCTTTATCTTTATCTTTATCTTTATCTTTTTATTTATCTTTATCTTTATCTTTATCTTTATCTTTATCTTTATCTTTATCTTTATCTTTATCTTTATCTTTATCTTTATCTTTATCTTTATCTTTATCTTTATCTTTATCTTTATCTTTATCTTTATCTTTATCTTTATCTTTATCTTTATCTTTATCTTTATCTTTATCTTTATCTTTATCTTTATCTTTATCTTTATCTTTATCTTTATCTTTATCTTTATCTTTATCTTTATCTTTATCTTTATCTTTATCTTTATCTTTATCTTTATCTTTATCTTTATCTTTATCTTTATCTTTATCTTTATCTTTATCTTTATCTTTATCTTTATCTTTATCTTTATCTTTATCTTTATCTTTATCTTTATCTTTATCTTTATCTTTATCTTTATCTTTATCTTTATCTTTATCTTTATCTTTATCTTTATCTTTATCTTTATCTTTATCTTTATCTTTATCTTTATCTTTATCTTTATCTTTATCTTTATCTTTATCTTTATCTTTATCTTTATCTTTATCTTTATCTTTATCTTTATCTTTATCTTTATCTTTATCTTTATCTTTATCTTTATCTTTATCTTTATCTTTATCTTTATCTTTATCTTTATCTTTATCTTTATCTTTATCTTTATCTTTATCTTTATCTTTATCTTTATCTTTATCTTTATCTTTATCTTTATCTTTATCTTTATCTTTATCTTTATCTTTATCTTTATCTTTATCTTTATCTTTATCTTTATCTTTATCTTTATCTTTATCTTTATCTTTATCTTTATCTTTATCTGTATCTTTATCTTTATCTTTATCTTTATCTTTATCTTTATCTTTATCTTTATCTTTATCTTTATCTTTATCTTTATCTTTATCTTTATCTTTATCTTTATCTTTATCTTTATCTTTATCTTTATCTTTATCTTTATCTTTATCTTTATCTTTATCTTTATCTTTATCTTTATCTTTATCTTTATCTTTATCTTTATCTTTATCTTTATCTTTATCTTTATCTTTATCTTTATCTTTATCTTTATCTTTATCTTTATCTTTATCTTTATCTTTATCTTTATCTTTATCTTTATCTTTATCTTTATCTTTATCTTTATCTTTATCTTTATCTTTATCTTTATCTTTATCTTTATCTTTATCTTTATCTTTATCTTTATCTTTATCTTTATCTTTATCTTTATCTTTATCTTTATCTTTATCTTTATCTTTATCTTTATCTTTATCTTTATCTTAATTTGTTGTCCACTCTAACTGATGAAGTGATATCGAAGAATTGACAGAGTGGAATGAAAAACTATTTTACAAACACCTTTTTGGCAAACTCTTCATGTGGACAAAACAAAATTTGGCGGTTCTGAAAGCAGTAATGATGTAATACTGCTCGACATGCATTTGAGAACATAAATTATTTTCTGAAGTAATCGGTATTGATGTTGAATTGACTGTCAATTTGATAATAATTGTAATTTGTTAATACTGGAAATTTTCCTTGAATTTAGAGAAAATTGTGAAAGCAGCAACTGTCCTTAAAGTTCTTATCAATTCAAGGCAAATAATGGGTTTTCTTTTTCATTGAAAGCAATGGTAAAACCAACGAATTAAAGTTTAATTGCTTCTACATCCGCTGTATTCTGCAGATAGGTCTCCCAGCGACAATTAATTTTTTTCAAATAACAAAAGATGGCTCACGAGAAAAAGATTTACATCAAATGAAGAAGTTGAATTGGTTATCAATACGTATTTGGTAGACTTGGAAAAACCGTGCTATATAAAAGGTATCGAAATCTTGAAAGGTCACTGGTATTAGTGCATCAAGTGTGTTTAGGGTTATATATTGAAATTTTACCAACCAATGACTTTTTTTAACCGGGACCACCGACTTATTAAACAGTGGCTTTTTTAAGTTGATTTATTTGCAAAACTTAAATGTTAAATTTATATTTTGAAGGTTGAGGAACAATTGACTTAAATGTCTTTTGGTCTTAATTATTTATTTTCTAATATAAGACGTTATAGTTTTCTGGTAAGAGATGTCTGTTATACTTATAATTCTGTGTCCGCAAGCAATAATCGCTTAAGTCGACTAAAGGCACAACTAAGTTATTTATATTGCAATATTCCTTGAATAGATCGTCACATACACACAAAATCTGTAGCGTGAACCAAACCAAAGTCATGACACAAAAACCAATGAAGTTTTCATAGAACCTATATGGCGATCAAAAACTTTGAAGTAAGATTTCTCAAAACATTGAAATCCGACTTAAGCTATTATTGTTTATTGACACAGAATTATTTGTTTGCGAAACTGGTGATGGTGTTATGGATACGATTTTAAATATTCATAATTGATTTTAATTCGTGGCGTCCGTGGCGTAGTTGGTTAAAGTGCGTGGCCGCTATGTCAACGAACTTTGGAGACCCAGGTTCGAACCCCAGCAGCGACAGAAAATTATTTGAATTAAAATAATTTTTCTGTACGGCCGCCACCTCTCTGCAGACAATGGCAAACCTCAGAGAGTAATCAAAATGCCATGTAAAGCTTCTTGAGAACGAGAACATTCCGTTCATCGCCGTTCGGAGTCGGCGTTAAGCATGTAGGTCCGGTTCTCGGTCAATTGTGTACAAACTTAATAACACGTACAACACAATTGATCATAAGAAGCTAGATCTGAAGAAGCCTTTCAAGGGCTGAAATGGCCAGTTATTTATTTATTTATTTATTTTATTTTTTTAATTGATTTTAATTGAATAACTCCGCATGCGTGGTTATTCGATGTGACAGCGGATATTTAAAAAATTAAATTATTAATTTAAAAATTTTATCAAACCTTAAAAAACATTCGATTCGATTCGAATAACCTTAGAAATAAAATGTATTTAAAATTTGTCCCTATCTTACTCAACGTTTAGTCCATTATTAAAAATCCTTTGGAATTAATTGTTGTTAAAGATATTATTTCGATGAATAAGAAGAATGTGTGATTCAGAAATGAAATAAATTTGTTTTTTTTTCTACCATACCATATTAATTATAATCATGTTAATACATATGCACCCAAACATGCAGAGTATAAAAAGAGAAAAAAAAGAGGTTTGTCATGCAAGCAATTTACTAAAACAAGCATATAACGTATATTCATTATGTACATTCTATTTTTATACACAATCCAAAGCATTTCTAATTAATAATTCTTAATATAACATCTGCACTGGGAATGACTTGTGTACACTGATAGAAATGATGAGCAGAATAATACTAGAAGTCAACAATGGAGGGAGGAGGAGGGGACAACATTTTTTTTAATTTCTTTTTTAATTAATCTTTTTAGCCTCATTATAAACAATCCGGTTCCCGTCTCAACATTGGCTGGGTAAATTACTACTGCTGGCTGGATATTAACTTTTTCATTTTGTTAATAACCAATATTTCCTCCATTATTTTCAAGATTAAAATTTCATTTGTGGGATGAATTTTTTATTTTAAAGTAGTCCTTTTAAGAAGCTCCCTAATAATACTCGCCGCTGATTGTTTTTCCTTTCTGAAGAATATTAATAAAAAATTATCACACGTGCCTCCCCAAAAACTGACGCCATGACCTTGCCTACAGATGGAACTGTCTTCGCCGTCTTTGTAGCAAATTCCCCCTTGCATTCCATTGTTTTGACTGTTCCTTTGATTCAGGTGTGAATTGATGAATACATGTTTCATCCATGGTTATGAATCAACGGAAACACTCTGCTCTATTACTGTGAAACTTCCCCAAACTATTAATTGAAACATCCTCACGACGCTGTTTTTGTTCCATTGTGAGTAATTCTGGCACCCATCTTGCGGACAGCTTTCTCAAATTATGAGTCCAAATTACGAGTCAATATGCGACATACAGCAACTTTTGAAATACCTATCATGTCTGCTATCTCGCACACTTACAGTCGATGGCCATCCAATACCATTTTGTGGGTTTTCTTTAACATTTCTGGTCCCAACTGGGTCGACCATTGTTCGCCTTGACAGGTCATATGGCCTCATTTGAACTCTGCTAACCATTATTTTACTGTTGTAAAAGAAGGAGAAGACTCCTTCAGAGTAGAATATAGCTCCACTTTGATATTGGTTGAACTGAGGTCTTTTAAATGAAAGTACTGCATTACATAACGATGACCTATTCTTTCCATGTTTACAAATTCACAGAGAGCTTTCACTATTGCTGGCTGCCAAACAAATACTGAACAACGTGGTGTCGTCAAACTTGAAACTATAGCTTTATAAGGTTAGTACTTTCTAACATAGCCATTCTTTTCAAACAACAACCGCCATCTATACGTCAGGTCGGATACTTCTGGAATTACCCTCGTAGTAAAGAAACGCATTTTATTATTTTTAATTAATTGCGACCTTTATAAGTTTTTACGTTACATCTTTAGCTCTTAAAATTTTTCAATTATAAGGACTTATTATTGAGCTCGAGGTCAAGTATTTTAATGAAGAAAACAACTAACAAGAACAATAACAATATCTCTCTATAGAGTAATAACACAGCAGACTAGATAGCAGGTCGCACCAGCAACTCACAAGTCCTGCGATCACTGTGATCTATGCAGCTGCTTAAGTTCTATTTGTTCTGACAAAGGGGTCTTAATTCCAAACTTTCTGATATTTTCATAAATAAGACATGGTACATCAAAAATTGCAAATTTACCGTTAAAGTTCTCTCTCAACTTACGAGGCCAACGGTTACTTTTTCTTTGTCACTCAGCTTGCCTTTATGCTTAATTTAATTTAGCCATGTTTCAGTCTTCTTGAACCCTCCAACCCGAAGATGTCGTCTTTACAAGAAAGAGTTCGCGAAAAATTTGTGCACATTTATTTAAATAATTAAAACGCTTCCTATAAAACAATTTCTAAACTTGCAAAATGCACATACGCGACGGCTCGAAGAACAGGTTTTCGCTTCTTAGAACAAAAATGCGTCTCGAGAAAGAAAGAGAGGGGTAAAAAAATACTGGAAGGAACAAGGAATTGGAGAGGAAGATCATAAGAAGTTTGAAAAAAAAATCCCAACATCTCAGTACGCGATTTGGCAAAAAAATTTAATACAAACCATGTTAGGATATTGAGAATAAAGCGAAGATTTAAATTTAAGTCATATAGAAAATATGTTATACCTCGGAGGGAACAAAAATAACAAAATGTTGCAATTAAGCGAAGCCGAAAATTATATAAACATCTTGTGGCCACACAGAACCAAAAACGTACTTAATAACAAAGAAAAAGTTCTTTGTCCCAATGTATTATACATTAAAATTGGTCCAAAGTACGAGTTCCTTGATTCAATGAATCTTTGTTCTTACGTTATTTCTTTGATATGTTATGAAGAAAAATGATTAATTAATGACTCATACAACTGTTACAATAAGTTAGTCTGTCCTTAGAAATTTTAAAACAATATCAAGATATATTTTAAAAAATCATTTTCTTATTGAGATAAAATTCTCTAATGGTTTTATAGATATTACAACACAAGAACTGGAACAAAATTTTAATGAACACGAACAATGAACTGTTCCTAAAAATTAAGAACAACGATTCATTGAACCAAAGAATTCGTTCTTTGGGGCAATGAATAGTTCTTAAAAATCAATGAATTTCGCTTTATGAACGAGATACTTTGATTTTAAGAACAATATTTGGTTCAGTGCAATAAGAACACGTGCATTATCATGAATGATGAAACGTATATAAAAAAGACTTTCGTGCGCTGCCTGGAAGGGAATTCTTTTCTGCAGTTGATCGATCTAAGGTTCCTGAAAAATATAAAACTATTTAACGAGAAAAGTTTCCCCAAAAATGTATGGATTGGCAGGCCATTTGCCAATGCGGTAAACGAAGCACCCCATATATTGCAACCGCCACTATAAATTCTGAAATTTATTTAAACGAATGTTTGAAGAAAAGACTTTGGCCTTTAATAAGAAAACACAATTCTTCGACAATATTTTGGCCCGATCTGGCAACTTGTCATTATTCAGCTTTGGTTAGGAATTGGTATCTAAGCAAGAACATAAATTTTGTTGAGAAAAGTTTAAATCCACCTAACTGCCCAGAATTAAGGCCCATCGAAAGATATTGGGCTATTATCAAAACTAAATTAAGAAAATATATTCGCCCAGCCAAAAACTTCATTGACTTTAGAAAAAAATACAAGCAGGCGACAAATATGATTACAAATAAAACTGTGCAGAATTTAATGCGATCCATCAAATCCAACCTACGGATTTTCCAACGCCAAGCAGTAAATAAATGAAATGTCTTCATCATTCTTCTTGTAATACCTTATATATATTAGCTACGAATAAACGTTTTTGTTATTTTTAGTTTAAACATTAAAATATTGAGTTTTATTTTTTGCAATTACTGATGTACCATGTCTTAGTTTTGATTTTAAATATAATATTATAATTTTCACGGAGACATGGCTTCGCCCCAATGTCTTAAACTCTGAAATAATGTGCAATAAATATCAAATTTTTCGTAAAGATCGTCTAGATAAGATCGGCGGAGGAGTTTTGATGGCTGTTCATAACTCGCTTGCATCAGATGAATTAAATATTCTTGGCACTAACGACCTGGAGTTTATATGTGTTACAGCTAAATTAAAAAATAGCATAATTTATCTTAATTGCTCTTACATTCCTCCAAAGAGTGACTTATTTTTTTACTTAGGACATATTAACGCCATCGAAAAAGTGCATAATATGTTAAAAATAAGGATGTTTTTATTGTGTTGGGTGACTTTAACCTACCCTTTGTATCCTGGAACTTGTCAGATGATTCTTTATTTCTTACATCAGTCTCCACTTTTATCCAAACGATTTTTTAGATAAGCTATCTGATCTGTGTCTTCAATAAGTGAATAACACTTTAAACAAAAATCACAGAACTCTAGACCTTGTATTCGTAGATAGGTGCACTACTGTTAATCTTCATCGTTCGAACCCAGTATCTCTTCCGGAAGATGAACATCACCCAACTCTCGAAATAACAGTATTTCTTTCCCATGAAAATGAAAATAATTGTACTACTGAAACGCGAAATAAAAAAAATACATAACTTTAAAAAAAGAGACTACGTTAAACTTAACGCCTTACTTTCGCAGACTGACTGGTCACCAATCTTAACAAGCAAATCATCGTATTCATATCTTGACGTTGAATCTTCGCTACAGTTTTTAATGATACGTTGCAAAGGTATTTCTTATTGTCCGTCCCAAAAATAAGAGATAATTCCAAACCTTTAAACCCACCCTGGCTAACAAAAGAACTTAAATCACTTGAAAATTTAAAAAATCGTTTATTTAAAAAATATAAAATATCTGGTTCTAATTTAAACTTTGCTCGCTATTCTTCATGTCGTCACAGATATCAACTATTAAATACACAATGTTATTCTGCCTATATAATCAAAATTAAATCTCAATTCAATGATAATCCGAAACTTTTCTACTCCTTTGTTAACTCAAAACGTAAAACTTCAGGCTTTCCACCCCTTATGAAATTTAATTAGGAAGAGTCGTCTTGTGACATGGTCCAACATGTTTGCAAATTTCTTTCAATCGACTTACTCCGACATACCATTTAATACGAGTACTGAGTATCTTTATCCGCAGCCAGTCAACTAGAAAAGAGTTGACCCCCGTAATCCCGTAATAGACTCCAATATTGGTATACATTACCTTCGACAAGTCAAAAGCTCGTTTTCGACCAGCCCTGTAGCGGAATTCCCAAACGTGTTAACGACGTTTATAGTTATCGTTAACTGGCCTTTGCTACAATTATCGTTAACTGGTATTCCCAACATCTATGTTAGATATTTTTGTCGTTTATTTTGACAGTTCATTAACGTTATTTGTAGCTAGCTTAACCACGAATATTTTAGCGTCGCTAACATAAATAACAACGTTAAGCGATTGTTTTACATGCGATTGTGATTTTATAAAATATAAATAATATGCATAAAATGGCCACAACACGACGAGGCATATGTTAACCATCACGGTTAAATAAAATAAGATTAAATCAAAATAAAAATAATTCTATAAACTTTATTTTCAATAGTTTTTACGCTCTTATTTAAAGTTTAAAAAAATAAAGGAAAGTTTTTAAAATAAATAACAAAAAAATAACGGATAATAAGGCACATTTCAGAGCATTAATAATAAAAAATAATAATAAAAGTAAAAATAATAAAAAAGTTATACTTATAACAATTATAAGTTCGTTGAAGGCAATCGCTCAAATGAAATCGAAAATTTTTAAT
This sequence comes from Pherbina coryleti, assembly GCA_943735915.1. NCBI lineage: Eukaryota > Metazoa > Arthropoda > Insecta > Diptera > Sciomyzidae > Pherbina > Pherbina coryleti. Next base: position 100,006,693 of record OX030949.1, on the reverse strand, counting down.
ATTTTCTTGCATAATGGTCATTTTCCCATCATATGGAAAAATTCTTATATTATACCCCTTCATAAATCTGGCTCCAAAATTGAAGTTTCAAACTATCGAGGCATCGCAAAATCAAGCGCAATCCCTAAGTTATTTGAAAAAATCATAACTGATCAAATAACCCACTCTGTATCTTCATCCATTTCTATTTCTCAACATGGTTTCCTAAAGAGACGGTCTACTTCAACAAACCTCTTAGAGTTTACTACGCGTGCTATAAAAGGTTTTACTTTGGAACAACAGACTGATGTTATTTATACGGACTTCAGCAAAGCTGTGACAGTGTCAATCATAATCTCCTTTTGAAAAGCTTCATCTTATTGGGTTTCCTGACATATTGTTAAACTGGATTAAATCATATTTATCGCAACGTACACAAAAGGGCTATATATAAAAATTCTCTTTCAAAACATATTTTGGTCAAATCAGGTGTTCCACAGGGTAGTCATCTCGGACTGGTTTTATTCTTACTATTTATCAATGACCTTCCTTCAGTAATTAAACACAGTGACATCTTAAAGTACGCTGACGACGTGAAACTTTTTCTTACTTACAAATCACCTAATGAGCAACATCGTTTGCAATCTGATCTAAATAAACTAGTGGACTGGTGTAAAATTAACATTTTAAATCTTAACTTAAAAAAATGTAAGCAAATTACATTCGCACGCAGAACTCCTCATTGCATAAATTACGCTATCAATAACATTAACTTAGAAATTGTTAATACTTTTCTCGATCTCGGTGTAATTATGGATTCAAAACTAAGCTTCAATCTCCACATTAATATGGTGGTAAATAAGGCTAGATGTGTCCTTGGTTTCATTAAAAGATGGGCTAAAGAATTCAATGATCCCTTTACCATTAAGTTACTATATACATCTCTCGTTAGGTCAATTCTCGAATATGCGTGTGTAATTTGGAATCCACAATATAATGTCCACATCGACGCAATAGAATCGGTTCAAAAACAGTTTTTACTTTTTGCTCTACGTCATCAACGTTGGAACCCTAATATTGTTCTTCCTTCGTATGTGGCCCGTCTTGGACTTATTTTACTGCCTTCCCTTAGAAGCAGGAGAATAATGCTAAATGTTACCTTCGTATATAAATTACTTTGTGGTGAGATCGAATCCGAATATCTCTTCTCATCTATAACATTCCGAGGAGAGGATCTAGAGTCTAGACATTTTCTTTTAACGTAGAATACGTTATACGGGGGTGTTAATCTGGAGCACAAAATTTTGAGAAAATGTTTGTCACTTTCATTATAAGTTTTTAATACTTTATGCATGCATTGAAGAAAATTCAAGTATGGTCGTAACATATTTAATATGTCTTCTTTTGATTTGTATTTAAATAATCATATTGCTACATATAATTTTTTTGATTCTATAAGTAAATCAAAATTTAACTCCTTCAAATTTTGTATTAATTTTCATATGCTTTGTATTTTATGTATGATAACATCATGTGTAAGAGCAGTACGATTATCTGTATGTTCATCACAGAACCAGTGTGAGAAAGAGAAGAAGTATAATGACCAAGTAGCGAACGATGTGTACATACACAACATTGATAAGCGAAGCAGAGAAACAAAATTGTGCTTACCCAGTTGGCCACGTCTTTAAGACATCCTCAATGTCTTACAGCCTTATTCATAAACACATTTTGGAGGCAGCGTAACTTTAAACGGGCTTTAAACAAGAAAACGTTATTCATAAACATTTTTCGTAGTTGTTTAAGAGCTGCGAAACTTAAATGCCGAAATTGGCGTTTAAAGGTTACGTAAATACAACTATGATTTTTGTTTGTCTTTTCTTTTAATATCAAAGACATGCTCCATATGCGCCCTTTGCAGCATTTTTTTATGCGGCGGCCATTGTAAATCCATAGGAATTCTTAATTTTTGAAGAGATTTTCTATAGTTCAGACACAAACCTTACAATCATAAGCAGAAAATGAAAAAATGTTTATGAATAACAATTTTAGCAAGGTTGCATAGAAGCTGCGTAAAGCCTTAAACAGTGCGTAACTAAACAAGCGTTTAAAGGTTGTTTAAGGAAATCTATTGAAGGCTGTTAATGACTAACGTATTCTACGTCTGACCTATGCGCCCGTGTTATCTAACACATGCTTGAGCTTTTTTTTAAGTTAAGTCAGTGCAGTTCAAATTACGCTCTTCATGACCCTTTTCGCTGTATGTGTAGTGATATCAACAGTAACCCAATAAACCACAGAGTTCTCGCTTTCTATTTAAATTCGAGATGAATCCGAGAATATTAAAAAACGAATATTTTGTTTTTTGAAATTTGTATATTTTGTGGAAAATATTAGTAAAATCAATATTTTAAATTTTGTTTCGTTATTTAAACGATTTTAATGTACCAAAGGAATAAAATACAATTCTTTACCTAATTTCAAAAACTTTTCAATATCTTCTACCATGTGTTTCCAAAGCCTCAAATTGCACTTCTCAAATTGCCAAAAAATAAAAAAGAAACCGTGGCAACCACAGATTTAAATGTGAAAAACAAAATAAAAACAATTACTTGCTACTCGTTTTATAAACTTGCGCATTTCGAAATTTTTTAAGTTTATTTTTAATAAAATGAAACGTATGAGTATTTGAAGTGACTCCTCTTCATCAGGTAGCTACACCACGCCAGGTAAGGTATAAATAAAGAGATTAAATAGATTAAATAAGTTAAGAAAAGCCATCCGGTATAGGGGTAAATTTCTTATAAAAGTTTCCGGCCGTGACTGAAGCTGCTGGACAAAAGAAGTTCCTCTGCAGAAGCAAAAAGAAAATGAATTTAAAAAAGTGGATGCACAAGATATCAACTAGACATACATATTTCTTTGCATTAGAGAAACTTTTTTGTCCAGCACCTTCCGTCACGGCAGTGAACTGCAGGGGGGAATTTCCCTTTACCGAACGGCTTCTCTTACAAAAATTTAAAGCATTTATATCATAAGAAGAATATTGAAATCATAAGATTTGAGAATATAAGAAAATTTAAAAAATCTCGTTTCGAAAACAATCCGATTGTTCCAAAAATCTCGTTTTGAAATCGATGCGGTTATTTTAAAAATCTCGTTTCGAAAACGATTCGATTATTCTAAAAATCTCATTTCGAAAACGAAGTGTGAATTTCTTCCGGAACTAAGGGAACTATAATTTGATAAATATGTGTGATTCGGTGGATGTATTAAAACGTAAAATAACTTTACATTTAAACACTCAATTTCATTTTATTTATTTTTATCTCAAAAATATACGCGGCTGATTATATCGTGATATCGGTAATAATCTTGGCTTTAAAAATTCAGAGTTGTCGGTTTTTCTTTTACATATTATATTTTGTGAAGTAAACATCACCGCCATGTTGTTGTTGACATATTTTTTTTTAATTTTATAATGACTTGGGTTTTGTGTGTTCAGGTTACTCCCTGTGTTTAAAACTAGACCAAATATTTTTTGTCGCTTGGTTTGTGGGCCAGAGTAGTTCTCTTTTCCACACAAGTTTTTGCCTGCGTCGCACAGTGCATTGAATCCATACAAAATTTAAGCTAATTAATTAAAGCTAATTAAGAAAAACTGTAAAAATGGTTGAAATTGGTCAGTTCCTAGGGGTGCCTCCCTTGGACCTATATTGATATTTTACATTATTTTGTTTGGGAGGTGCATACAAAAGTTGGTCGATCCTTACGAAACTCAATGAAAAGCTTAGACAAATAAAGCAATACATGTGTTCTAAAAATGGTTCAAATCGGTCGGTTCCTAGGGGTACCTCCCTTGGACCTATATTAATTTTTTTCTTTATTTTGTATGGGAGGTGCATAGAAAAGTTGGTCGATCCTTTCAAAACTCGGTGAAAAGGTTAGTAAAATAAGGCAATACATGTGTTCTACACTAAGGGAAATAACGCATATTAGCATTATCCACGCCTGAGTATAAATTTTATTTAAATATTTACGTATACAAATCAAATGTTTTCCTTACAACTCGGTTTTTCTCCGTATTTAAATTTTATTTATACCACACACGTACACACATATTCCATACAAGCAATCAACAACCCAGCTAGCATTTTCAATCGTAGGCGACTCTTCCACGATCGGAGCGGGCGATTAAATAAATCGTCGACGATGTCGTATTCCGATCGCGGAAGTTCAGTACAACGGGAGAAACTGTGTCAAGCCGGCGACTCTTCCATTCGAGTCGTCTACGATGCTCAAAAAAAAATCGTGTAAGATGCTTTTATTCCTACTTCAAACGATCCTTGAATCAATCGCCTAATTGAGTCGTGTACGATGCTCAAAAAAGAATCGTGTAAGATGCTTTTATTCCTACTTCAAACGACCCTTGAATCAATCGCCTAATTGAGTCGTGTACGATGCTCAAAAAAGAATCGCGTAAGATGCTTTTATTCCTACTTCGAACGACCCTTGAATCAATCGCCTAATTTAGTCGTCTACGATGCTCAGGAAAGAATCGCTGAAGAGTCTTGAAACTATTGCCAAGACGATCTTTAATTTACCCTAAATGCTTCAAAATAAAAAGCATTGTTCTGTATTGTTCATTTTTTAATTTTAATATATGTAATTAGCTTAAAATCGTATAAATAAATAAAAATAATTCAATTATTAATTAAAAAAAAAAAAAAATTCAGACAGAAAAAAAATATATAAAAAATAAATTATGGAGCCAAATCCCCCTAATTTTCTTCGTCATCCTGCTTGGTCCGATCACCCTTCCTGAGTCGGTCACCAGCATGGACAAAATGTTGCTGCAGCACTTTATTTATTAAAGCCGCGTTTCCATGCTATCTTCTATGATCTTCTCCTATCCCATATCAAAAGCTTTTGCTATAATGAGCGAGGTAGATATATGTCACTCTAGCTATAAAAGTTTGATATTTTCAAATGTTTGTAAACAAATCACAAATTCATTTGTTTGCCAAAAACAAGGAAACAAAAACAAAAGTTCCATTATCAGATGGAACAAAGATAATTCGAGCCGAGAAGTTTCTCAAATAAAATAAAATTGTGCATCCACCGCAGCAGCCCGAAGAGGAGCCACGCAAAGCGGTAGGTTTTTATTGTTTTTTATTTTTTCAGGTACGAAATAACTCTCTTGTCTCCCTTGCAGTACGTTTGTCAAGTGCGGACCAACATTAACACCAACAGCTCCGACAAGATGTGGTACATTGCCATTGTGTGGGCGTGTCCGTTGATGAGGCTGTAAAACAAGTGAGTGTTGTGCTAAAGAAAGGCCCCATATCCATAAAACGGGTTATACTAGAGACACAGGAGCTGGCAATGAAGCAACCGATAGCATCTAAATTTGAAACACCGTTGGATAATTCTAATAAGGATGCAATAAATGCGCAGCCGCAAGTCGTTCAGTTCGCGATGGTGAATTTTTAAATGTGTAAAAAAATACTATTTGCAAATAAAATCAATATTTATTTAATATATGTAGATAAAAAATTAGTTTTATATAATTGTCACAAGATTTTCCAGAATAAATAACACAAAATATAATCTGTTTAAAAACTTCTTGCATATTGACTGAAATTACAATATTCAAAAAATTTGTTTATTTTTTGTTCATGCGTTGTCAAACTTGGCAGCTCACAACCAATAACTATAAAAATATAAGTCAAATTTATAGCAAGTGATACACTTTTATAGCAAAAGTTCAAAAAGCTGAACTTTTTCTATCTTCTAGTATCACATGAAATCACAGGGGATATCACATGCTATAAAAACAAAAAATGATTGCCTGTTTCACACTCACATTCGTCAATCCTATATGGTGAGGGTCACATACTTTTTCTTTCTAACAAAAAATGTGATTGTGGGAGATCGTAATGTACTGAACACATTGACGACGACAGCGACATTACGACATCTGTCAAATTTTTTTACATGTATATCTTATGGAGAGAATTTGGTCTAATGTCGCAATGTCGTGTCGTCGATTTAGAACTATTCCTAATTTGACAGCTTGTCGTCGCTGTCGTCGTCAATGTGTTCAGTACATAAGTGATAGCATGAAAACGCGGCTTAATGCGTCGTCACCTTTGAATTTCGAGTGACATACATCTTAAAAAAGAAAAACAAATTAGGAAACTGTAAGAGCATGAAATAAAAAGTACTTACTTGCTTTAATTCTTGGAATACATTTTTTTTGCTTCTCGTTTGCTTTTTAATCTTATTGCTTTGGTAGATAGCATTACAATTTTTAATTTTTATATATACTTTTTAATAACAAAATATTTACCAGTCGCGACACGTGTTCACTAGCTAACAACTGAGTTATAATGATGCAAAAATCAGTTGTTCTTTGTAAACTTTTCTAAACACAACGGTTAAATGCACCAAACAATCACGAGAATGCGTAAGTGGCGATTTCTAAACATAACGGTTAAATTCGCCAAACCATCACGAGAATGCATAAGAGGCGATTTTAGAGTAACACAAAGTACACGAATGGTCGTCAGAACGATTAAACGACGATTGTAGAGTAACAAAAAAAAAAAAAGCAGTTTATTTCTTGCAGTTGCAGGTTTCTTATAGTTCTCATTTAGTTAATGTTGCAAGGGCATGTAATAATAGCCTGCATGTTTGGCAAATATGATTTGTGAGTGCGATGGTGAGTGTGATGCATGATGAAATCACGTAGGGTGGAGTGACAACTCGGTATTTTCTCAAGACTGTCTTGAACCGGTTGTCATTTACCTGCATAATTTACTTCTTATTCTCTATTTTTATACCCCCACGTTTAAAAAACGTAAATGGGGGTATATTAATTTTGTCACTCCGTTTGTAACGCCCATAAGGAGGCGTGGTAGGTATAGAAAAGTATATATATTCTTGATCAGCATCACCACCCGAGTTGATTTAGCCATGTCCGTCTGTCTGTCCGTCTGTCCGCCTGTCTGTGATCACGATTACAGCCGTAATTTTAAAGCTATCATCACGAAACTCCATATTTAAGCTTTTATCTAAAAAATGAAGGTCAAGTTCGTAAATGAGCCAAATCGGATGAAAACCACGCCTACCTCCCATACAAAGTGACTTTATCAAAACGGTAAAATCTCTTAGAATTCAACAAAAATGAATATATGGACTTGCAATTTTGCATATGAGTTTTGATGTACAAAATACACTCTATGTATGAAATTCAACCAAATCGGATGAAAACCACGCCTACCTCCCATACATAGTTACTTTATCAAAAAGGTAAAATTTCTCTAAAATCCACAAAAATTAATGTATGGACTTCAAATTTTGCATATACACTTTGATATATAAAGTGTAATATGTGTATGGAGTTCAACTAAATTGAGTGAAAACCACGCCCCCCTCCCATACAAAGCGACTTTATCAAAAAACAAAAGTGAATATTTTCTGTTCAAAATTAAACATGTTTTCTGTTAAATAAACATTTTATTGATTGCTTAAGACTTTGAATATACTTTGGTTCGTCCGTGGGGGTATTTTAACTTCGGCCCAGTCGAAGATCATTTCTTACTAGTTCTTTTTATAGTTAATACTATTTTTGACATTTGCACCAACTGTCAAAAATAGTATAAATCAGAGAACGAAAAAAGAAAATAAAATATACCACCAGTATTCAAATAAATTGTTTTTCAATTTCAATATTTTTATATAAATTTTCCTTAAATGCGATAGTTTTATTTATTTTAAAATAGTAAATATTTGAAAGATATTTAAATATATTCGTGCATAATTTTAATATATTTTTTATTAATTTTATTTTAAATATTTAAATATTTTATTTAATTAAAAAAGTATTTAAATAAATTTTAAATATTTACGTGGTCGATTTAAGTAAATGCGTTATTGCTGCAAAAATTACTCGCTTTTTAGATAAATTAAAAAAGTTTTTGGATAAATTTAATATTTTTTTCCCTTAGTGTAGAAATGGTTAAAATCGGTTGGTTCCTAGGGGTACCTCCCTTGGACCTATATTAATTTTGTACATGCTTTTGTATGGGAGGTACATCTGTTACTCGTAAAGATTCCCATTTGTATTAATAAAAAATGTTTTAGGCAAATTTCATTTTATTTACAATAGAAAAATAAAATTGGTAACTTATTTTTATTAACAAAATGTGAAATAAAAAAGTAAAAAAATTGATGTGTGCATATGTACAAACAACCAAGAACTCATCTCGCAGTTATCTGCGAGCTTAGTTCAGCGTTATAGAAAAAGCGCCTAGCAGTGTTTCCATCGTTAGTAGACCCATATCCTGGCTTTGGTTTGTCGACCAAAAGACCCATTTTGCTCTTAAACTCAGCTTGAATTCTTTTTTTGTTTTGCGCTACCAATTCTTCATTTTCTTTTTATTGCATTTTTATATATAAACTAGCTGAAATACCCTGTGTTACTAAAATTATTTTGTTATCTACTATAACTTTCTTTTTATAAGGTGTAGATAATATTTTGGATATCAAAAGTTAATACTGTTAATCACTTAAGTTAATCACTTTTTGAAATCTGCATAACTTTCTGGTTTATGAAAAGGGGCAGATAATATTTTGGAAATAGGAAGTCAATACTTCAAATAAAATTACAGAAAAGTTGCGCTAAAATCAAAGAATCCTTTTTTTTTGCAATTCCCTTTTGAATTTTGCTAAATTTGAAATAACTTTCCATACAAAATTGAGCATTTTTTGCAAAAAGTCACTTTTTTAAATTTGTAAATTAAAAATAAAATTACAAAAAAGTTTCGCTAAAAGCAAACAATCGCTTTTTTTGTTATATCTTATCAAAACTGGCAAATTTTTGAGTTTTTCGATGTTTTTTTCTTAAAGTAAAGAACATCTTTTTTACACAAAATATATACTAAACAAAATTTCTTTTAGAAGCAAAGACATTTTAAAATAATCCTCTTTACTGCTTTTTAGAAAAAACATGATGTAATTTTTAAAACATTAACCTTATTTTAAATTACTTGATTTTCTTAAAATAACAGGGTGTTGTATAAAGTGATCGCATTTGTTTATTATTAAAGATATTTTAAAAAATCTTTTAAATTTTATAGAACTAAATAATATAGATCTAAATTGCATATTTTTTTTTTTAAAAAATTGCATACTTTTTAAGAAAAAAACAACAATTTTTTTTCTTATTTTCGTACCATTTCGATGCATTGTGCGTTGGCCCAAATGCTTGTCCAAATAATAACATTAGCACGGTGCTCCTAAATTATTCAGCGGCTCGAATATATGTTATATTTTTAAGTTTGTTCATATAAATACTTATATATCTGCGTTATGTTTGGATTTGTTTTGGTGAATAAGAGCTGGATCTCTTTTCCACGCAGGTTCTTGGGTTGGATAGATGCCGCAAACCAACTTATAGAAATAAAAATACAGTTTTTTGGTCATTTTTTGTTTTTAACTCAGGGTGTAAATTTTGGACAATTATTGATTACTTTTTATTATTGTTTCATTATTTTAGACATACTGGTCGTTCTGTTTTGCTTACTAACATTTTTTTAATTAATTAATTCGCGTTAATTTTTATTTTGTCTTAATTTCTGCTGAAAAGTCAATAATATGCTTGTAATCGCCAACAGGGAGTAAGTTTTAGTACGTAGGCGCATTCTGTCTGTCCCGGCTGATCCGGGCGGGATCTAGAATGTGAATCGTGCATGCATATAGCACGGGCATATGTATCTTTAGAAGATTACTTACCTCCAGTGCGAATCAAAAAAAAAAAAAAAAAAAAAAAGACTTTGTTTACTTAAGGGGTTACCCCCACTGGCAGGTAATTTTCGTGAATTTTGCTTTTACAAAAAGTATTAAACTTTCTTAAGCGATCAATAAATCATCATAAAGTTCATACATTGAACACCTTTTAGTATTTTTTTTATTTATTTATTTTAAAATATTGTATAGTTTTGTAATAAAGGGCTGAGAAAAAAAATTGTGTTTTTATTTTTGGATTTTTCGTTGCGAACTGGATCACCTGAAAGAAAAAATTTCAATAGATTTAGTTAAATAACAATATGATGGATTTGAAAAAATATGCATTTTTTACAAAATGGCGGATTGTCAAAGTTAATGGTTCGATTTTCACTAAAAAACTCATGTTTAGAAACCGGAGAGAGGGCCGGGTGCGGCAGACTTACCAATCGTCTACGCTTTCTTCTCTTTTAACGCTCATATCTCAGTCAATTTTGTTTGGATCGGCTTGAATTTAAAAGAGGTTTAAAAAATCGATAAAATATCAAGTTATAAATGGGAGTAACCCCTGATTTTTTTTATGTTTGACCGTGGTAAGTAAAATTTTACACCGTGGTAAGAACCCAAACTAGCTGAATAACTCAAACTAGGCCCCAAACTGGGTGAGTTTGTCAACAAAATGTACGAACGACCACAACGATAATATTGTGTTAGTATTGACTTCAATTTGACATAAATCATTCATAGAGCTATCCCTTTCACAGCGAAGTTTCCAATCTCTTTATCTCTAACGGAGGTGCATGATAAATACATAAATCTTCTTTAATTGATATGGATAAGTGTCAAATGAGAACACATTCATTTTCCCAATGCACTTACATGTGTAGATCTGTAAGGATATTGTAATTAAATAAAGTATGTGTTTTGTTATCTCATGAGAAGTATTGATTTTCATAGTCGTTAGATTGTAGTTGATCGAGGGTTGCCTTTTAAGTCTTGCGCCCTACAATGACAAAACAGCGGCTTATCAGTGAAAATGCCTTCATTGTTTTTCGAAGTATTCTCCATGATGATCACTTTTCCATTAGTTTGGTACCTTTCTTACCAGCTTTGTGAAGGCCTCAACGGTCTGATTGGGCGTAGAAAAAAGCTCGCTACGCATTTTTTCTTAATGTGAGGGAACAAGAAGAAGTCATTGGGTATCAAGTCGGGGCTGTAAGGTGGATGACCCATCAATTCTACGTTTTAAGTGCTCAAAAACTCTTGGAACAAGCATTGTCGCGATGGAGGATGATCTTCCTTCGGTGGTTGGTTTTTCTCAATTCTCCAAAGTCTTTCGGCAAACAAAAGGTTGTGTACCATTCACTATTAACAGTTCTCCGTTGCTTAAGTGGTACAGTTGTGATATGACCGGTTTTTCTGAAAAAATTGGTAACCATTTGCGTGGATGTGCTTTATCCGCGGATAACTTTTGTTGGGTTGGGTTTTGGCTCACTTTGAAAGACCCAAGAAGTGGATTGGTGTTTTTTTTCGGGCTTATAGACGTAGATCCATGATTCGTCACCTGTGGTGATATCTCAAACGTGTTTCGAACCACGACCGCTATTGTTTGTTCGTATAAACGCCTAAATGTTCGTATAAAATCGAATGTATGCTGGCCCCACTAATGCCCAAGGATGACTCCATCTCACGGTCTGCTGTCACATGCCGGTCAGCTTCCAACAGTTAACGCACAGCATCGATGTTTTCTGCCACAACAGCCATTCTTGAACGATCTTCATGAAATTCGTTTTGGAGAGAACGACAATCACGCTCGAACTCATTGAACCAGCGTTTTACAGTCACAACTAGTCGAATTAAGTTGATCGATGCATTCTTTTTTCGAAAATCTACGCCGAATATCGTAAAAAATCATCACCCGAAAATGTTCACGTGTTAAAAAATGTTCCCACAATAAGCGCACATACACTAAAACGTTGTAAGTATGTTTGAGTATGTTGCATACTTACTTACACTAAAACGTTGTAAGTATGTTTGAGTATGTTGCAGCCTTCGTATCCATGATTTCTTCAAGATTTACTTATGACCCTTTTATTTAGCTTAGTATCGAAAAAGTCAATTGTAATTAGGACTGATAACGAGCGATACAGAGATAAGAGAAATGAAAAGAAACGGATTTTTAGGCGGATAGCACGAGAGGAGGAAATGTGTGAGTGTGAGAAAATTGAGATGCATGGCGAAAGGAATAAGGCCCCAAAATTTTCGAAAATGTTAGATGCCTGGCCGATGGTTTGGGGATCGGCCTATTTCTCAACGGACGTAAACGGAAATCTAGAATCCAGAGGACACTGCTGTTTTAAGGAAACACTTCTTTATGCTGCTGAATGGTGATGCTAGCAGCAATCTCACCAATAGAAATTATATAACGGAAACGCCAATACAGAATATGGGCAGAAAAATGCATTCAAAATGATTGGAACCTAAGTATGCTCTGTCCCATTCACAAGAAAGTTGAATGGTCTATCATTTGGATTAACTACCGTTAATATTCCTCCTTAATATCGCATAAAGGGTCCTGTCGAGCGTATAATATGAAAGACTGAAGCACATTGTAAACTATTTGACTGGACCTTATCAGTGTACCTCCAGACCTGGAAAATATACCATCGAGCAGCAATTGACGAAACGACAAATCTTGGAGAACACTCTAAAAAATAAATTGACACACTCCATTCTTTTGTTGATTCCGAAGACACCTTTGACAGACCAATAAGGCGTAGACCTCTATACTCCACCATGTACGAGTTTGGTATATTTGTTTAGCTTATCCGTCTCTGCAGAATAAGACTGAGCAACACCAGTAAAAAAAAATAAATAACTGGCCATTTCAGCCCTTTGACCTAGCTTCTTATGATCAATTGTGTTGTGCGTGTTATTAAGTTTGCACACAATTGACCGAGAACCGGACCTACATGTTTAACGCCGACTCCGAACGGCGATGAACGGAATGTTCTCGTTCTCAAGAAGCTTTACATGGCATTTTGATTACTCTCTGAGGTTTACCATTGTCTGCAGAGAGGTGGCGGCCGTACAGAAAAATTATTTTAATTAAAATAATGTCGCTGCTGGGGTTCGAACCTGGGTCTCCAAGTTCTTTGACATAGCGGCCACGCACTTTAACCAACTACGCCACGGACGCCACACCAGTAGCACAAATAAAATCGGGTAGGACCTCTCACCTCATTTCGAAACCAGAAGGTTTCAAAAACAGCAATTGTTTATTGTGTGAATTTTCTAATCTATGGATGGAGAAGACCGCCCAAGCTATTGATTTGAGACATAGAGGCAGAGTCCTAGCGTCGACAAATCATCCATTGAGGTTATTAAGGACTTTGTTTACATGGGATTCAGCATAAACTGCACCAACGAAATCAGTATTAAGATCAAACTTCTTGTTTCTTTGCGCTGTGTAGGCAATTGAGAATTAGAGCCTACTCTCTACGCTCACGCTATTATATGCAGGACAAAACTGGAGGTAATCATAGATTCTTCGTAGGATCTATGCCCCAATGTGTAGCAATGGCAAGTACTGAATTCGATGGAACCACGAGTTGCATGTTGAGCGAATGGAAAACTACTCTCCTGCCAAAAATTGTTCGATTCGATACCCGGTGATTGTCACTGCGAAATAAGAAATCCGCGTTGGAATGACCAGGTATAAGACAATTTTACGACACTTAGGATTTCTAACTGGTGCTCGTAAGTGCAGGACAAAATAGGCTGGTGCAAATTCTTATATGAGGACAAAAATTACTTACGGTTGCAAGCATCAACTGAATAATAAGTAAGAAAGCATTGGAAAAGTGTGGGGTAAAATGAAGTCATGAGCATCTTCATAAACTGGATTCTTGGGGCGATGTAGATCCAACTTTTTCATGGATAGACCTTTGAAGTCTTTGTTATTTTCCCTTTACTTTCAACTTTCGAAACATATGTTTTCTGAACTTTTAGAGAAAGAAAAAAAATAAGAAACAATATTTTAAAAATTTGTGCCAAATACGAGGGTTACATTTACCGTCTGACGTTTCCATTGGAAACTAGATATTGTGGAACATACCCTCTTAAAAACATTTTGCTATCGACAGTTATTTGTGTTGTTTAAAGTAACTTGAAAAATTCATCTCGGGCAAAAAAATGGAATTAACTCGTGAACATTTTCGTGCGACTATTTTTCATAACATTCAACATGGATTATCAAGACAATAATGTATCGATGAAATTAAATCTTTATACGGCAATAAAGCACCATCGTAAAACTGGTAAAGCGAATCCAATTTTGGCCGACGTTCGCTCTAGGACGAATTCCGTGAAAGTCGTCTAAAATCAGTCGCTGTGCCAGAAAACATCGATGTTGTGTGTGAACTGATAAAGCAAGATCGTCATGTAACATACCGTGAGATTAAGCCATCTTTGGGTATTAGTACGACAAGCATCAATAATATATTGCATAATAATTTGACCGTAAAAAAGATTCGTTTGCGTTGGATTCCACATAACCTGATAAACGATTAAAAAGGCTTGTGTCGATTGGTGCAAGGAAATGTTGAAAAACTGCAGTTAAGGTTTATAACATTTAGACAGGAGACGAATCATGGATTTATGCATATGAGCTCGAAACAAAACAGCAATCCCCTGCATGGGTTTTCCAAAACGAGCTAAGTCCAACAAAATTTGTTCGTGAAAGGAGCAGATCAAAGCAAAATTAAAGCAGATATTATCGCTTAAAACAAGTTTATGAGTTGTAAACCAATGCCTTAATATTTCCAAATCGTGGTTTATATTTACTATAATTTCAAAAGTTGAATTACAAGAGAATGTGCATGCTATATCGTCTGCAAATGCAATTTGTTTACTCGAGAAGTTTTGGGAGACTAGAGAATTAATAAAAATAATACAGGATCAAGAACTGAACCTTGAGGAACTCCTATTTTAATATTTGCAAAAGTACTCAAATGGGTGCCTAATTTGACGCGTTGTACTCTGCTTGACAGATATGAAGAAAACCAGTTGAATATAGAGCCCCTGAAGCCACACTAAAATAAATTATTTAATGGGATTTTAGGGTCAATAGTATCAAACGCTTTTTTATGTCTACGAATAAGGCTTCTGGTATATTTTTCCAATTCAAGCTGTTGCAAATATTTGTGCAGAATTCTAAGCGAGCAACTCAGTGGAAAGACCAGATCTGAAGCCAAATTGATTTTTACTGAAAAACTTATATTTGTTCAAAAACTCAATTATTCTAGACTTAACAGCTTTTTCAAATACTTTCGGAAATGTGGAGAGAATTGAATTAGGCCTATAATTGTTCGACATGGATTTACTACCTTTTTGAACAGAGGAATTACTTCGGCTTTTTTTAATTCATCAGGGAAAATGCCAAAATTTATGCTTTTGTTAAAGAGATGACTAAGAAAATCAGAGACATTCAAAACTATCCTTTTAACAAAATTACTAGATAAACAGCTCTGAGTCCTGGAGTTAGAATTTTCAAGAGATATAATGATTTTATAAATTTCCAATGAAGATATAGGCTCAAAATATAAACTATTAGGAATAACACTTCCTTGACACGAACAACTATTATCTGCAACGATATCATTACCAATATTTAAGAAAAAATTATTAAACAGATTTGCTTTTTCCTTAGGATCGGAGTAGATCGTACCATCTATGACAATATCATGAAGTTTACTCTACTTTTTCCTTGTTTAAAATGTTATGTACTATGTTTCCATGGCGAGTTAACTCGGGGTTAGGGTTTTCGTAGAGTTAAGAAAATGGCGTCGCTAACTCGATAGTGTTTCCATGCACAGCATCGAGTTGAGTCGAACTTGTCAATTTCATTTGCATTTTTGTTATTGTTTTACTAGCGAAATAGGTACTAAATGGCAGCATTCACTTTGACAGATAGAACCCAGTTAAATCTTACAAATTTCGTGGAGTTTCGTGGATTTAACGAAACTCAACTCAACTCGCGTTTCCATAGCGAGTTAACCCCGAGTAAACCCCGAGTTAACTCGCCATGGAAACATAGTAATGGACTAATTCCCATTCCTTCTTGCCATCTTCTTTTATTTTATGAAATTTATTTTCATAGAAATTGCTTTTCGCGTAGGTGGTTTCCTTTAAAATTCCTCTACACAGGATCTGAAATTCAGCTTTTAAACTGATATTTGTAGAGCATTTCTTTATTTTCTTAAAGAGTTTATTTTTCTTATTTATTTTACGTAGTTGTTCAACTGACATCCATGGTTTTAGTCGTTTTTTGGTCCTAGAGCAACTTTTATTAACATTCCGAGAACATCTATTAACATAAAAATAAAGAATGTCCTTACAATTATTAAACGCTACTGAAGGATTATGTTCATGGTAGACACTATCCCAAGACTCAAAGACAAGTAAGATATTCAACTCTGTGAAGTTTGTCGTGGCATTGCTTGAATTCTGGCCGTTTTTGCTTCAATGCTCGGGTCAAATGAATCAATTGAATTCGGTAGAGTTGCCCTCTGATGGTTTCGACCGGCAGCTCATAGCACACCACGCCCAATTGGTCTCACCAAATACAGAGCATGACCTTGCCTCTGTGAATATTCGGCTTCGACGTCGATTTTGACATATGGTCGGGCAGCCCGTATGATTTTTTTCGCTTGGGGTTATCGGCAAAAATCCCTTTCTTTCTTGCCGTTGGAGCAGCACTTCTCAAGTAAAATAACGGCGTTCGACGGCGTTCTCGGGTTCAATTCATACGGCACCCAATATCCTACCTGTTGGATCATTCCCGTGGCTTTTAAGCGAACATATATGGCTTGTTGAGGCACTCCCAATGCTTTTGCAAGTTCTTCTTGCGTTTAGCAGAAGTATAATATTACCTCCTCGGCATCCTCAAATTTTCTTTATTATAGGGCCAGAAATATAAATAGCAACCCTCGTTTAGCGACACTGTGATCCTCATCAAATGATATCTAAAAATTCAAAATTGATTTAACCAACTTTCTGAGTGTAAAAATAACTATTGCATGTCACCTTAATGGAGATATCATATATTAAAAAAACAAAATTTAAAAATACCACGTGTGTAGCTCTGGGACTTGTGTAAATGTGTGGGTCAAGCACACGTTTCATGGCTATATTGCATACGATGTATTCATATTAGTTTTGCACAGCTTGGACATTAAAATTCCCAAAGAGAAAATAAAAATAACCCACAGAAATTACAAAACAGTCCCATATTTTACCTTGTGGGTGTCGCGTGTGTGTATTAGGTGTTCGCACTAATGTGGTTAACCATGCCAACACAGATGCACACAGTTTGTATTGGACAAAAGTTGACCACATTATAATGTCAACCGACATATGTGTAGTTTTAGTTTTTATGAGTTTATCACTTATTTAGTATTTTCTGTTTTTAGCTGTTTTATTTTTTCACTTTTTTTTATTTCCTTCTGGCTTTGACGAACCTAGCTTGACGACGTATAAACGTATAAATATGAATGAAGCGTTTGGCACTTTTGTTTACATGCAACTCTAATATTTATCCTGCGACTTTTAAGCGCGATACCATCGCATTTGTAATTCGCAGGTTAACTGCGTATACATACACGAACATCTCGTGCTGCAACCTTCAGTCCGTTTTAACACCGCCCACAACTGACACTACAGTCGAACCGACACCTGGCTTCATATTGAATTGACTTTTTTAAACGGTCAGAA
Organism: Pherbina coryleti; assembly: GCA_943735915.1. Lineage (NCBI taxonomy): Eukaryota > Metazoa > Arthropoda > Insecta > Diptera > Sciomyzidae > Pherbina > Pherbina coryleti. Next base: position 99,989,152 of record OX030949.1, on the reverse strand, counting down.
AGAACACAGAGCAGAAAACAGAAACTCGACACGATAGTATTTTTGTTACAAATTGACAGTCGGCCACAAGAAACTAACTACTTATTAGATATACCGCACGGCTAGTTCAGTTCAGTTGGAAGTTTTGTACAAGTTGAATGAGGAAAGAGGGATTGGGATTGGGAGTGAGAGTAGTGCCTTTGCCTTTAGTAATTTATGGCAAAGGACAAGAATTGCGCTAGTGTTAGTACTTTGTTGCAGGTACATTAACAGACAACACATATTTTGTAGCTTTGTTGTGCACACCCCATACTTTCCGCTGCCATTTGACCTAATTTTATTGCCGTATTTGTACCTGTTATACGGTAAAGATAGAAGAATTGTTCATACTGTGAATATTGTACAGTTTTAAATCGTACAGCTATAAATCCGAAAGAACTCTGTTCTCAATAGAACGGTGTTTCTGTTTTGGAACCCTATTGAATAAATTAATTTGAAAATGTATGAAAGTGACTAGAATGAATAAGACAGAACCCAAAATAATTTATTACTCTTTTTAAACTCTGTGGATCTTTTGACAGCTAATAGTTGTTCCCTGCAAGTATCATTGAAAATGGCTATATGAGTGGAGTGTATTTATACTTAGTACTCTCATATCTTTTGGTACACGACTGAACGTGCTCACTGTGAGTGAACTATTGAATGCACTCACTTCATTTTGACGCCTATTTGACATTTAGCATTTATGCTTCTTTTTCGCGAAAAAAATTTTCGGCGGCAGTTGTTTATAATCATGGAATGGAGCTCGATCGAAACTCGTGTTGTTATAGTTGGTCTAAAAAAATCTGGTATGGATATCTTTCCGACCTTGCGACCACTCTGAGTCACTCGTAATTTTGTGTATCGTACTGTGAAGTCGTTTGAGGATACTGGTGGAATAATCGACTGTCCAAAATCCGGCGTCTTGTAAGAAGACCACGAGTCAAATCTCGAATCAAGCGAAAACCACTGTGAAAGCAGAAAAAATTGTCCCGCATTCTTAAATATGATTTGTGGCTCAAAGCATACAAAGGACCACCAAAAGGGCACCTTCTTACGGTAGCGTTAAAGGAACAACGTTAGCAAAAATCGAAAGCGTTACTTCTCAAGCATACGGATAATGCCCTCACACGAATTCTGTTTACTGACGAAAAAATTTTCACCGTAGAGGAATTGTTCAATAACAAAAATGATAGAGTGTATGCTCCGTCATCCCAACATGCAGCAGAACTGGTTCCGAAAGTTCAGAGAGGTCACCACCCAGCTTCTGTGATGGTTTGTTGAGAAGTCGCCTATAATTATGTCACCAATCTCCATTTTTGTGAAAAAGGAGTCAAAAGGAGTCTCCGAGCGTTGGAGAAATTTCCCATGCATGTCATGCTTGTTGCGATCGATGACTGGCTGAATCGACTTTGCTCGTGCTGGAAAGCAAATGGTGGCCATTTCGAATAAGTTGTTCTACAATTTGTAGCTATTGAATGCCTCAATAAATAACAAAAATAATTTTGAAGAAATTTTTTGTTATTTTCATTTAATGAGGAAAAAACCGTGTTCCAAAATATATGAGCGTACTAAGTATATTCTTTAGTTCTATTTCATTTAGTTGTATTCCATGGGGAAGAGTTCTTCCTTAAACGTAAAATCATATCTCTACAACTGTGCATTATATTATTTCGACCATCTTGAACTATCCTTAGGATATAATAGAATTTTAATAAAAAGTTATGTTTGCAAAAAAGGCCGTGATAATAATTTTTATTTATCAATGATAATCAGTACATTTTGACGTGACAACGTTACGTTATGCCGAGCAGGTTTTCAAAAAAGTTGAAAAAGACATTTTACCAAAATTCATCGGCGTTGCACAGTGGGGTGTCCCATATAATGTCATTTCTACACAGAGAGTTTAGTTTGAGTTTATTTTTAAGTTTACCATAGCTGTTCACATAGTGATTATTGGGCATAGTTGTGTTTAATGTGGCATTTCTTCGTTCACTTTTGTGTTCTCATATTTTTTCGGCACATCCACCACCGTGACATCAATTCCACTTGAGGACAAGGCTGCAGCCATTTCTCCGTACACATGCGAGTTCTTCCTTGCGCTGCGCAATTTGGAATTTTTATCGGCCCATACTATATGAAGACCTCATCTTCCACACTTGCCGAAGTTCTTTTCTAAGCTTTTTTGTTAATTTTGTTTTAAAACAAAAATGTTTTTTTTTATTTTATTTCGTTTTGAAATTTGTGAAAAGTTGTTATTTTTTCATACAAAATTGCTCATTTTCGCTAAAACATGCTCCAGAAAAGTAGGCGTAAAATCGTTATTCTTGAATTTCGGCAAACCAAATTCTGGGAACATACTGAGAAAGTACTGATATTCGACATACTAAAACTAAAAAAAAAACAAAAATGCTGTTTTTTTGTCATTGCTTTTCAAAGTTTGGTTTTTTTAGATTTCTAGAACCTGTCCTTAGTTATTTTACGTTTCTACGTTTGCTTTTAATTAAAAAGTTTTTGCTAAAACACATAAAATATATATAATTAAATTTTTTTGCATATTTTTTATACTAAAATTTACGCCTTATTAAGATATATACAGTGTCAAATTATAAAAAGAAGAATTTCATCATCTTTTCAATTCAACTTTTAAATAGTGGCATGTCAGTAATTGAAAAGATATCGCAAAGTCTTCTTACATGAAGAATATAAATACTCTAAACTATTATTCTGCATATTTAGATTTATAAATTTATGACTTTTTTTTCGTAAGCTATTTTTGTCCGCACTCGTTACACTGTGCGCCGTTGCATTGAATTATTAATCCATGAGTATATGTATCACGATAAATGTTAAAACGCAGAAATGCAGAATTTATGCTAGGTAGCGGAGTATGCAACAAAAACGCAATATCGTTGCTTGGAGTGGAGGTGCTATAGTAAATTCGCTCAGTGGATGTGCTACAGTAAATTTTATTTCACGACAACAAAGATTGTTAACTTGAATTTATAACAAATATAAAAAACAAGGTTTTGACGTAATGTACCACGGTTAATACAGTGAAAATGCAACAACAATATAAAAAAACGTTGCATGTAATTATAACTCGGTGACTATGGACGCTAAGGTAAATTTAATGGATCGACAGTTAAGGTGAGTAACTTGGCCCACGTGAGGAACTTGGCCCCGGAACTTGATGTCACGTTAATACCTCCGGCTATGTCGATATATAACCAACTCCCTTTTTTGTTTACTTTTTTTTAATTTGACTAATGGCACTAGTGCTATACTAGTTATTTCTCTAGCTCCTATGTAAACAGCGCTAAACTGGCGAATGTAGTGTGAGCTTGTCTTAGGAAGGAATCAATTGCTTCCATTTACATTACTATTTCCTAACCATGGTCCAATAAATCCCGAGACTAACTACTAGGTGGCACCTCTAACGAAATATCGATATAATATTTCGATAGTTCCAACCTTCAAACAATACGTGTAAAAATTTCATGACAATCTAACGTTAAGTTCAGAAGTTGCAGTGATTTAAGTGACTCTACTGTTGATATTTTCAAAATAATGGATTCAAAGTTGATTTATCACTGTTTTTTTATATGAAAAAATACCGTCCAAGCTGAACAATGGCTTCGAAAGTGTTATTCGGACTCTGCTCCGTCAAAAGCAACCATTTGCCGATGGTATGCTGAGTTTAAACTTGGTCGTACAGACACAAATAATGCTGAACAATACATAAAAAAAGTACACAAAAATGGTATAAATAACAAAAATGGTATTGGCCGTCCGTTAAGTGAAGGTGCGCGAGCTAGCTGAAGCTCTGAAGATATTAAAAGGCAGTGTGGGAACAATATTACAGGAACATTTGTCGATCAGAAAGCTGCTTTCCAAATGGGTGCCGCGTTTTCTCACACCGGACCAAAAACAACAACGTGTCGATGGTTCGAAAAGCTGTTTGGAACTGTTTACAAAGAATAAACATGAATTTGTGTGTCGATATGTGACAATGGATGAAACATGAATCCACCATTACACACCGGAATCAAAACGGTCGTCAGCTGAGTGGAGAGCAACCGATGAAAGCAGGCCAAAGCAACTAAAAACACAACAGTCGGCTGGAAAGGTTTTGGCATCTGTATTTTGGGATGCGCACAGAATTTTATTCTATCTCGAAAAGGGAAAAACAATCAACAGCGATTATTATATAGCGTTGTTGGAGCATTTGAAGGATGAAATCGCGAAAAATCGGCCCCATTTGAAGAAAAAAAGAATTAATTTTCACCAAGAAAAATTATTTTTCACCTGTCACAAATCGATGAAAATCCACGAATTAGGCTACGAATTGCTTCCTCCTCTACCGTATTCGCCAGATTTGACCCTCAGCGACTACTGGCTCTTTGCTGACCTCAAAAAAATGCTTGCCAGCAAGAGATTTGGCTCCGATGAAGAGGTGATGGCTGAAACTGAAGCGTATTTGAAAAGTTAGAAAAGCGATGGAATGAATGTATTGATCTTGAAGGAACCTATGTTGATGAATAAAGAAGAATATTTGCAAAAAAAAGTTTTTTTATTACTTACAGCCCTATTCTGCTTGTTAACTTAACAAGGAATTGTTAAGGAGCTCTTGTTAATGTTCTTGTTATGTAATGTAAATGTTCGTATTCTGTCAAATCATTTACAATTTGAAAGCTCTCAAAAGCTATTAAAGTTCACCACGCATGGTGAAAATGTAAATGCCTTAGATATAAAGCGTCAGCTGTTTTTATATTGCTCTTTTCTTGCTTATTTTGATTGCTTATGTTTGTTTTTCTACAAGTTAGATGGAAAATGTTAAGAAATAAATAATTTACTAATTGTTTTCAATTGTTTTAAGTTTCAAAATTAATTTTTTTAATAGCCAAGCAATTTTCGAGTGTTTTGCAGTCTTTAAAATTTATTTTTTCTTTGATCTTCTTCAGTATCAATGCTAAAAAGAAGTAAAAAGTAAGAATTCATCCATTTTTTTTTATTTTATTTTATTTACACAGCATTTGTTTGGCTTAATACTGAACTATCTTTCGTTGTTAAGTTGTTTTCTGTCATAAACAAAATAGTAAAGAAAGGAGCTTTCAAATTATCACCAGAATACGAAACCTTAACAATTTGTTAATATTAACTATTTTGTTAATGTGGTGAGCTTAGCTAAGCTGCCAGAATAGGGCTGTTAGTCTCGGGACTTATTGGACCATGTGTTATTTGGTTTGATCCCTAAATCCGTTCCTGTGTTATTACCATAATTATCTTTACATTTTGACAAAACAAGGCTTATAACTAAAGTATCGCTTCAGTATATCACAATAAGGGTATTCAGTAAAATTTGTTAAGTTCTGAAAAGTTGCTAAATTATTAAAGTTAGCAGCTGTTGACGCGAACAAGACATTTTGACAGTACTTAACAAATTTGTTAAGTTTAGCAAGTTAGTAGGACTTAACAAATGTAGTGAATACCCTTAAAATAATACTGGTTATTCGTTCAGATATATGCAGAAAAATCCATGCTATTTTATTTTCTATTAGGTGTTTCCACTGATGAGTGAAAGCACTCTCATACACTCATATTTCTGATCATACCACACACATATGTATGTTTCCATATCGATTGAGATCAGTGTTGTGACTGTAACGCAAAGTAATAAAATATGTTAGGCAATATTATTTCTTTATCTCTAAACCAGCAATATAACTAATTACTCGGCAGAAATAATAACATCCAGTAATGTTATTAGTTTTTGGCTAGTTACGTTATTGCAATTATATAAGAGATAAACTTAATTGGTTTTTTTTAACGTATTTCTCTATATGTATAAATTTAATTCAACAGGGAATAGTAATAAGTGACTAATTTTACCTTTCGTTATTACATTTAATTATTAATTAAGTTATTTTATATATTACTTTCAAAAATACTATGTCACAACACTAATTGAGATCAACAGTATTAACGGATACTGAAAAAAACTCAAAATATTCGAAAACATCGAGTTACTCGAAAACCACTGAGTTACTCGAAAACCACTGAGTTACTCGAAAACCATCGAGTAACTCAGAAAATCAAGTTATTCGATATGAGTTTTGATTCGAGTTACTGCACTCGAACCGTGTCGAGTTACTCGAAGATTGAACTACTCGCACGGGCCTATTTTATACTGGAAGGTCTAACGTAATTTGAAAGACATACTCAAACTTTGCCAAGAAGCATAAAGATACATTTTAGAATTTTTTACATGACATTTTAGGATTTAAATTTTTTAAACATAGAATTTTATTTATACCTATTTTTTCTTGAATAATACATCAAAAGCAAAAACTACTTTTAAATATTTAATTTAAAATTAAAATGCAATATGAAAAAAAAATTTGAGATTTAAAGCAAAGATGAATACCTTTTTGGTATACAAAGGGAGCTTTATAGTGTTTATTGATTGTTATTTAGATTTTATCAAATCATCGCTCAATGTAGCCTTTACTCTTAAAAAAGCTCTTGGATCATTAATAAATTAAACATAACTTAATTTTAAAATTTGGCACAGAAGATTTTTTTCAATTAAAATTAATTTTTATTGAAGATAATACTTAGCAAACCTCAGAGAGTAGACAATTTGTGTATAAACATTTCATAAAGCGCACAAGACAGTTGATCATCAGAAGTTCGATTAAAGTGCTTTTAAGGAGTCAAATGGCCAGTTCAGTTTTCTTTTTTCCCCCCACTATATTATAGATTCGAAGTTGGTCAAATAGAGATGCCTTGGCAAAATGAAATGCAATTTCAGATTTCTTAGCCTGTTATCAATTACCTTTTTCAGTCTAAGCTCAGCGCCCTAAGTATCTGAGTTTTGCTGTTCGGGGGTTTTTGGCATTATTGATCGCAAATATTACATAGTATTTGATGATTTATAAAGCCATACCGAATTTTAACATTTTGAAATCAATATGGCAGATAATATGAATTATTGAATATTTATAGTTTTTTTTCGATTTTATACTATACGTGCATATAGGATCCGACATCTTGGACTCAGAAATGATAAAATTTTAACTTCAGATTCGTTAGCAGCGACCCTAAAAACCTAAAAGTACCAAAATGCATGCCAAAATATTAAGTTTCTTAGCTTTGAACCAAGGATGCCAGGTGTACCACCTATTCAGTCAGTTCTGCCTTCGTTCGAAATGGGGTGATAGATTAATGGGAAGGAAGGATCAATCAAGTGAAACATATGTAGGATATTCGAGGTATGGTGGAAAGCCGTAGAAACATATGAATTTGAATCTGAGGCAGTGTTATGCCTTTATCTCAATAATTTCAAGTTATAAGACAATCTCATTCACAAACCACTAGGCGTGTTATTTTTTATTTTTTCAAATTCTCAATCTTCTTCAAAGATCTGGAAATTTGGATGAAAACCACGCCTATCTCGCATGTGTAATCAAGATAAGTTATCAAAATAATAAAACCTCTATAACTTCGAATATACTTTAACATAGCTGTGAAGACATTTTAATTATTTTAACTAACAACTTAGTTTTTAATACAAATAAAAACTATTAATTTCTCCCTATTTCTCGAAGCTTTTTTGTCTTATATTCTTTTTTTGCATTGTGTTTCATTGCAGGAGAGCTCTTCTTTTGACCTCTTAAACGAGTATTCATGGTGTACTCTATCATTCCTCCTTTTTGAGAAATATATTTTCATTCTACATAATCAATCGTAGAATTCCCAGGAACTTTTTCGATAATTGATGTTAGAAATATTAAAAGAAAAACAAAACGTATGTTTACATTTATAATCATTGAATAATTAATGATTTTTAAATTTTCTAAAGCGTTTAGATAATAAATTATTTATGACTCTTCTTTCCTAACTCGAATTTTAGCCTCAACAGAAGCGTTTTTATTGGATTGAATATAAAAGGTTGTGTTTTTAAAAATATTTCCGTACATCGGGGAGATTAAAATTGTTCTGAATGCCGAATGGGCTTCCCGAATAAAAACAAATGCTTCGATTGTCAGTTATTATAAATAGCGACTAAGCTGCGAAGTGAGAGGCATGAAGTAACATTTAAAGCAAGTAAAGCTTTCAAGATGGTGTGAAAATTTGTGATTTTGGTCTGAAATGACCAGTTATTTATTTTTTTTTATTTTATACTTTAAAAACTTGTTTAAATATTTGAGACTTCATTCCTTCATCCCTTTTCAAGAAATCTTGGAAACTTTTTTGGTCTCCTGACTGTTCAACAACAAGATCAACAAGATCAAGCTATTTGTATTATATCACCAATAGTTTCGTGAACAAAGCTAAACATATTTTTACTTCTTAAAATAATGCTGTTTGCGATTTATTAGAATAATTTTTGATGTTTTATGGTTGAATTAAATTTAACCTACATCCATAATAAATTGCGTGATTTGGGACGCATTAAAGAATTCTTTGTGTGGCTGCTTTTATTAGAATCATCGACTGTTGGACTCACGAACTTCTGACGAAATTGAAAAGAAAGAGGTCTTGCGTTTTAAGGTTCATATCGTAAAGTTTCTACAACGCCGATCAAAGTTGAGAACTAGCGCACGACTGACCTAACGCAATATTTTGCTTGAGCTATTAGTCTTAATCTTGGTTTTAATCATTTAAGAGAGTGTATTAAAGAAAAAGGCTTAAGTGCAATATAACATGTCATTTAAAATAATTTTGTGTTATTTTCAGACATTTTTTTGTTTTCATTTCTGTTTTACGAATATATGAATAAATTTGAGAAGTTCTTACAAACTCAGTTTATATATGAAATAGACGTTTTAATTTGCATCTCGCGAACTCTTTTGCAAGGTCAACTTATTAATCAATCTCCAGAAAGTTTAATGGCAGCTCTTGAAAACATGGCATTTTTTCAACAACAATTTTCACATTTTAAGGTAATTAAGGAATTATATTAAGGTAAAGTTTACTATCTTTTCTTATCTGACATTCGAAGCGCAAAAAAAAATGTTTGCAAAAAGCTTCACATATAATTCTAAGGGTTGACCAAATAAGAACAATAGAAAAAGATATTTTAATAAAATAACAACGGAATGAGAAATCAAATTGTTTCTGACTTTATTTTTAAGCCCCATTCAAGCCATTATGTATGTGAGCCAATGTGGTTGAGACCAATTTTTGATGTCTCGGTCTAATATGTGCGGCATTATTCCGGCAGTAGCCGGAAATAATGGTTTGGGCTAAAAAGTACAAGGACTAGACTAAACATAATTGGCAGAAGTTGTTGTTTTCCGATGAAAGTAACTTTTTCGTGCAGGGCATGCGCCACCAGCTTGTTCGACGGTCTGATAGGGAACCACGTTCAACAGCTCACATTCAACAGTCGGTCAAACATCCCGCCAAACAAATGTTTTGGGGCTGCTTCTCGTTTTCTGGTCCAGGTTCATTAGTACTCATAACAGCCATTATGAACAGCCAAAAATATTCGATGGTGCTGCAAGAAAGAATGATTCCTGAGTTGTCAAAATTGTATTTACAAACTGCGATTTTTCACCAAGATTTGGCACATTGCCATGCATCCAAAATAGCAGGGCTGCGGAGTCGGAGTCGCAGTCTGTAAGGATTTTTGGGTGAAAAAGTCGGAGTCGGAGTCTTAGAAAATGCACCGACTCCGACTCCGACTCCGATAAAAAAAAAATCAAGACCAATTTTTAACGAATATCGCCATAGAACAAAATCTTATAGAAAAATTATTAACTTTAAAATGATGTTAATATGTAAAGGGCCCTATAGACGAACAACTAGTAGCACAACTGGTTGATAAACTGGTTGCTGGTTGCTTAAAAAAAGTCGTCTGTTGGTACTTGAGGTGTCAGTTCTAATTTTCTAATCAGTTAATCAATCAGTTGCCAAATATCAAAAAGTTTTAATTGTTTCGGTTTTACATCAACCAGTTGTTCATCTAGTTGATGTGTTAGCAACAAAATTAGCAGACAAACAAAAAAATGTTCATTGTAAAATCAATTCGAACGATGAGTTTCATGAGTGAAAATTTAAAAAATATTTCAAATAAGTTTTCTTGCCAGTTTTTCTTATTAGTTTTCTTATAGAGTAAAAATATCTATAAGTTTAATAGATATAAAAGGCGATTTTTAGCGTTTGTTTTTTGAAAAGTAAAAAAAAAAACAAAATTTGCTTTAGTGAATGAAATATTTATTTGGAGCGATACATCAATATCTGTCATTTACTTTTTAAGGGTTATTTCACGTTAATGTTGCCCGCGGCTACGCCTGAGGTGGTCCATCCGTAAGCTCCAATTTTGGCATCCTTTTTCCAGCATTTTGACCAGAAGCTCACCAATGGCATCTGTAATGTTTTCTTCCAGGACTGCAATTGTGGCTGGCTTGTCCCAGTACATGAGATACTTCACTTAGCCCCACAAAAAATAGTCAAGTGGGGTCAAATTACATGATCTTGGCAGCCATTGGACTGCTCCAAAACGTACCATGTGGCATGTGAAACCGTCCAATTCATCCATTTGACTATAACGTTGTGATTTTCATTATTTTTAAAAAAGAACGGTCCAATGACGGTCAGAGTACATTGGCAGCTCTTGAATTACCTTTGGCTGCTGTTCAGACCAAATTCGGCAATTCTGTTTGTTAGCGTACACATTGAGCCAAGAATGAGCTTCGTCACTAAAGACAATTTTTCGATAAAAAAGTCGATCTTCATCCAACTTTTCTAAGGCCCTTTCACCACACAAACGACGTTAGGGTAAGTCACCCGACTTCAATCCTTGTACCAGCCACCATTTTGTATGGTTTCATACCGAGGTAAAAAAAAAATAAAAAAATAAATAACTGGCCATTTCAGCCCTTGAAAGGACTTTGACCTAGCTTCTTATGATCAATTGTGTTGTGCGTGTTATTAAGTTTGTACACAATTGACCGAGAAAGGGACCTTCATGTTTAACGCCGACTCCGAACGGCGATGAACGTAATGTTCTTATTCTCAAGAAGCTTTACATGGCATTTGATTACTCTCTAAGGTTTGCCATTGTCTGCAGAGAGGTGGCGGCCGTACAGAAAAATTATTTTTAATTCAAATAATTTTCTGTCGCTGCTGGGGTTCGAACCTGGGTCTCCAAAGTTCTTTGACATAGCGGCCACGCACTTTAACCAACTACGCCACGGACGCCACGTCATACCGAGGTTCTTACGTAAAATGTCCCAGGTGGTCAAATAACACAAGCTTAATTGTTGAGAATGGCGACGAATGTCCCAGGTGGTCAAATAACACAAGCTTAATTGTTGAGAATGGCGACGAGTTGACATATCGCGATCTTCATTGACACTGCCCGATATAGCAGTATTTATTTAAATTTAAATGTATTTGAATTACTTTCCTCATATTTTTAACTTCCTCATTTAAAAGACACATACATACAATTTTTTAATTTTATGGTCGTATTCAGAGTCGGAGTCGGAGTCGGTGCTTCAATATTTGGCGGAGTCGGAGTCGGAGTCGTGTTTTTTCGAACCGACTCCGCAGCCCTGCAAAATAGTCAACAAATTTTTCATTGACAAAAAATTACAGTTTTGGCTTTCCCTGGTAATTTACCTGACCTCAATCCAATCGAGAATGTATGGTCTATATGTAAAACTAGGCTTAGAAAGATGGATTGCACAACCAAAATCAAGTTAATTGAGTCAGTAATGAAAGTATGGTATAGGGATCCAAAAATACGTAATGACTGTAAATTACTGATAGAACTCATGCCAAAACGCATTAAAATGGTTCTCAATGCTAAAGGTGGACACATCAAATATAAATCTGCAATGTTTACAATATATTTTTATTTTTCATGAATAAGACACATTCTTTGAGTAAAAACTGCTTTGTCCACATTAATTTGCACGAAGGTGTAGTTCATATAAGCCAAAAACAAAATTTCACAAATAAATTTTTCAAAAGTTAAAGATGGCTTTAAATACTAAAAAGGGCATAGATGTAGTTTTGATCAATGTACCTAAATCGTTAATAGCCGTTATTTTGCCAAATGCTGACTTACGTCGTATTATATTTAGCCCGACAATATAGCATTCGAGCCTATGGCAGCTTATTTGTTGATTAATCGTCTTCATCGCTACTGAAAAAATATTAGCTTCGCACCAATTTCTCCATTGCCTCCCGGCTCAGCGGTGAATACGGAATGCTTTTATAAATCAATTGTGCAGAGGTAAATCAAGTGAAACAGTTGGCTCGAATGGGTTTTTCGGGTGTTTCCTAGAGCTTGCATTTAATAAAAGTAGCAAAGGAGCTTTAATGGAAGTTTGCTTGGCTCACATGATTTATCTCTGCGCACTGAATTCTTACTGAAGGACTCCATACAGTGGAAACAAATACATATGCACTAATTTGGGCTTGTGCACTCAAGAATAGATGGCACAAGCCTAGCAGGTATGCGCATTCTTGCTGATGTGATTTTATAAAATTGTTGGAGTTCCTCGGACAATATTCCCATTCATTTTGCCCTAACTTGTAAGTAAAGAACCTATATAAACAAGCAACATCGTTTAAAATTGAGGCACAGGTACATGCTTAGGGTATGCAAAATCGGTTCGAATTATTCGGCGTTTCGGTTTTTTTTAATTATTCGAACCGGTTTTTTTTTAAATCGCAAGTTTCGAATAATTTGAAAACCGGTTTTTTGACTGGAAATTTTTTTGGCCCGAATTGTTAAGAAATTTCAAAATCTTCAAAATTTAACATTGTAAAATTCTTCAACCCATCTTTTTTATTGCATTTGAGCGACCCTGTTTTTTTCTACTTACGTTTTTACATTTCACTAACTTTTCTAACATTTCTTATCTCTGGCTTCTATTTCATTTTGCTTTATTTGAGCTCGGTTAAACATATGCTTTGGTCATTTCTTTTTGCTTTTTTTTGTTAAAACAGCCTTTACAAGCGGCTGGCGTGTGTAATTTAATTTAACATGATTTTTATTTGATAATGCATTCTTTTTTACAAAATATATTGAACTATCAACAGCTTGACATGAACTCCTAAGTCTGGAAGTATTTAAAAAAATATTGAAAATTCAACAAAAAAATCTAAAAGCATTAATTAAAAATATACACTAAGGGAAATAATGCATATTAACATTATCCACGCCTGAGTATCAATTTTATTTAAATATTTACGTGGATAAATCAAATATTTTCCTTACAACTCGTTTTTTTCCCGTATTTGAATTTTATTTATACCACACACGTACACACATATTTCATACAAGCAAGCAGCAACAGCATCGCACACTTACACACATACTCCGACAAGCAGCAACAGCATCGCACTCTGTTTCTGCAGTTTATTTTTTGCATTTGCAGTTCTTATAGTTCTCATAGTTCTCATTTAGTTATTGTTTCAGGAGTAATATATTTGCATGTTTGGCAAAGAAATTAAATTATGTAGGGTGGAGTGACAACTCGGTATTTTCAGGAATATCTTGGACCGGTTGTCATTTACCTGCATAATTTGCTTCTGCCTAAACAATTTTGTACATTACTTTTTCGTTCTGTAATTTATACTATGTTTGACAGTTGGTGCAATATTAGTGCACCAACTGTCAAAAATAGTATAAATTAGAGAACGAAAAAAGTGAAGCGATAATAAATTATACAGGCAATGGCATTTGATGAACGCAATAAGAAGAAAATAATACCATAAAACCATTAATAACATATTCAATTTAAATATGTTTTTTTTTATATTCAATATTTTTATTCAAATTTTCTTTAAATGCGATAGTTTATTTTCAAATAGTAAATATTTGAAAGATATTTTAAAAAAATTCGTGCATAATTTTAATATATTTTTTATTAATTCTGTTTAAATATTTAAATATTTAATTAAATTAAAAAAGTATTCAAATAAATTTTAAATATTTACGTAGTCGATTTATTCAAATGCGTTATTGGTGCAAAAATGACTCGCTTTTTGGATAAATTAAAAAAGTTTTTGGATAAATTTAATATTTTTTTCCCTTAGTGTAGAGATTATCACTAAAATATATAAAACATGGGTTAAAAAGACTGAAAGAAAAACTCGAAACATAATTCCACCCAGTCAACCAAAACTATCGTTTTCGAATTCATTTATGAACCATTGCGGGAAGAAATGTTCATTTTCGGCACTGATAAATTACCCCTTTTTGTATCATTCTTTGGACTAAAATGCTTCTCAAAAATTAACCTGTTTTTGTTCGGAATTGAGTTAAGAAAGAACCATAAATTGTATTTTTTTGTTTGGAAATTAATCTAAAAAAAAAGAACCATTGAAAAGTTATTTTTCGGCACTCGGAAATACACCCTATTTAATCAACCGCCAGACTGAATTACCTTTAGAACACGAAAAAAAAATTGAGTTATGAGTTATGGGTTATGAGTGAGTTATAAGCCAAAATAAAGACATGTCCAACTACTTCCCCAAATTTTCCTACATGTTGAATTAAAAAATATGAGGACCAAGAAGCGCTGATTTGAGTTCCAATGTTATTTATGGACTTGACAAGCTTCAAATATTAATACAACCTACTTTTACACGTTCAAGTTCTTCTGAAACTATTTAGTTATGTATCATCTTAAGTAGCCTTTACAGTAAGTTTTTTGTTTCCATTATTATTGCCTTGTTGTAAGTTGTAAGTTGTTGCTTTTGTTGTGATATGGCATTCAGCTATCCACAGCAAAATTGTTGCTTTCGTCGTGCCGAGACACATGAAAGAAGACAGAAAGTTAAAGTGGTAGATAACGTTTTAGCGGTTCAAAGTGGCAACAACGGTCGCTCCGAATGGGCAAAAGTGTGTTTGTGTTGCGTTAGTGTGAAAGAATTCCATGGTTAATTTTAATTGTATTGCTAATTAAGGCATTTGCAATAGAATTATTGCAGGAAAGTATTTATTAATCGAAGCAAACAATAATCAACACTAGGTGTAACAGTCCATAGTGAAAAAAAATCAAATAAAAAAACAACAATTCTGGAAAATATTTTTTAACGATAGTGCATGAATTTCATAATTTTTGCTAGCTATATCCGTTGCATTAAAAGTATTTATTAAAAAACAACGAATGTCCTTAATGGCTGCTCTTAGCCTAATTTTAAATGTTTGAAAAATTATTATCTGACATAAGCCTTGAACAAAGCTTCTACAGCAACAACACAAAAGTCATTAATTATAATAACTAATTTTTGGAAAATTTAATGATTATTGATTAAATACATAGAACGGATGTGGAAGTGGATGTGGTGGTCAACTTTGAACGGAGTAAAGTTGATTCACATGAAATATATGTGTATTAAAAGTTGAAAACGAAATAAAAAAAAGAAACAAATAATAAAACATGTATGAGCAGTAGTTGACGCTTATAGAGAAAATAGAAAAAAAGAAAAAAAGAAAGAAAATAATGTTTTATAGCGGTCGGTTTATTAATGTGTTGAAGTGAGTTTATTTTTATATGTTTACGTATATAGCACACATCAATTCGTATATCCAGGAAACTGCTTAACTGTGACTAACGATTTTTCTGCTGCACAATAGAAGTTTTGGTAAGAAATGTACTCAAATGTATGACTGGGTTAATATTTTTTTGGAATCAGTGAACAACTTTGAGTCAGTTAGGTCTTTGTAATGAGTTGACCCAAGCACGTGTCTTGTGGAAATATTTTTTCTTGTACGACACTGATACATACACTCAAATGCAGGTCTGTGCTTAATATGAAGTGGGATGGGGGCTTAGGCCAATAAACATGAACTTTCAGTATTTATTACAATCAATCACATTTTCTTTTTGTGATAGATTTTAGAGTAAACACATACTCGGATCATAGATAAGGTGCATTTCATAATTACACGACACATTAAGGATTGAATTTAAGTTATACATTAAAATCAGTGAAAACTTTCCGAATTCTTATTTTTTGCACTATATAAACTAAAGGGTGTTTCAACAAGAGGTGCAGGTTACAAGAGCGTATTATTTTACTACTGGTCGGTTGGCAGTTGTTAAATGTTGACAATTATTATTTAACAAGCGTGGGAAAGTTACCATAAAACATGACTGTGTAAAAATGAAGAGATTTTATAGAATTCTATTTCGAAAATAAGCGTTCAATCGCAGTTACGATGTCCGAAATTCGAGTAAATTGCCTGATTATCATGTGCCATCTCCCTGGTTATCAAGTGAGATGTATGTGAAGATATGAAGACACCGAAACAACTTCGCCCCTGACGTTTGACCGATAACATCAACACAGTGAAGGAAAGTGTTGGAAACGACCCAAGGACCTCAATTCGTCACAGTGTTAAAAAACCATTTCCACACTGCAGTGAATATTGACGGAAGATTTGACTCTGCATGCGTATAAGATCCAATTGACTCAAAAACTGCAGCTGGTAGACCACCATCAGCCCCGTACGTTCTCTGGTCTCCCGTTTCGATGTCTTCACATCCTGCACTGAGCCAGTATATTGTCATTTTTTAATGGTGTTGCGCACAAATATCTCAGCAAGCACATGATTACAAGGAAAATTAGTGGAATTTCGTAATAAAATTCAACATATGCTGTTCTTTCCTTCACTTTATAGAGCAACATCATGGGCGTACACATAGGGATAGGCAGGGGCAGCTGCCCGCCTTCTTCCTACAGTGTCCAAAAACTTTTTTAATAGAATTAAGTTTCTTTTGAAATGTGTATTTACAAATACTTGAGTTTAAAGAAAATTTATCAAATTCTCTCATTCGCATGGAGTTTTTTGGGATTTTTTATTAACTTTTACAAACTTAAAAAAACTCTAACTGAAGCATTCATTAAGCACCGCCATTATGTCTTTAAAGAGCCTGAACAGAATAAAATCGATTAGCGATTGGCGAGAATTTCAAGCAATAAACTGCATGAAAACGTATGAACACGTCCGAAATCAAATCGCTGGTCGTCAATCGCAAGGAACATTCGACAGATTAGAATCTATTCTATTTTTTCTATGATAACCTGGCGATCCTCTCTTTAAGTGCTGTCGAACATGACAATTGTTGCCGTATTTTTCCTAATGATGGGGTACATTCCGTGCTATTTTTCAAGTTTTATTGTCTTCTTACATTTGTTGTCTGTAATTATGTTTTCTGCATGCCAATTATGCATGACATGTACATGTACATTAAGGTGGATCGTTTTGTTGTGGCGCACAGTGGGACCACTTATGAAAACATGGCGGAAATTATTTTCAATGCAAATATTAAAACACAAAGCGAACTAAAGAACACAAAGCAACAAAAAATTTCGTGTATATAACTTTCCGATTCACTGTCACATGAAGATGAACATGATAGAAAATGGACGAAAGTTTACGTCTGGGGATTCTAATAAGCGTTTCTGCAGAAGATGTTTCTGTTAGGGCTTTACGATTACTTTTTGTCGGTTTCTGCAAGCTGGGAGTAATGGGATCTGAGGATATTAGCAAAAAATTTAAGATATCCATGTTTGTGTTTACCCTAGATGATTTTCTGGAAACGTTTAATCTATAATTTTTAAAATCTTTATTGCGTGCTCCTTGCGCCTCTTTACTTAACTGGCCAATTGGAAGCAGAATTTGCTAATTTACTTGATGTCTGTGTATTAATATTTTGTGGACTGTGGAGGGCATATGAAGGAGGGAGGGCATGGAGGGACCATTTGTATTTTTGAACAAATATTTGTGCAGTTTCTAAAGCGAAAGCTCTATATTAGCTAGAGCTTGCACAATTGTTTGAAATCTTTTTATTATAATAACATCAACACCCGTTATCTGCGAAGATATGTATGTCTCGGTCATCAAAAATAGCCTTGCAGTGTTCCCATCATTGCTACTACCGAAACCAGGCTTTGGCTTATCTTCATTTAACCCGATTCTGTGTTTAAAGCTTTACTGAATTTCTTTTGGTTTCTTCTATTATTGTTTTATTTACACAATGAGCTTGCCATTGTTTTATAGGAAGTTTTTATCCTAACTACAGTACACATTCAAAAAATGACAAAAACAACTTCATATGCGCAGATCCTTTGGATCATATAGATACGTGTCCCAAGATTCATAAAATCCGTTTTTTAATTTCATTTGTTTTTATTTACTTCAACATTGAGATACTATGCTATCTATTACAAAAATATTAAAAAAAAGTATTCGTATTATGTTTATAATGTTGATGGCCCTGGACTTGCAAATCGAAACTGTCAGTTGCCACTGTTGTGTACGAATTATGTTGTAGCACTTTATATAACTTTCACCGCGTCACTTTTTTCACTTTTGCGGCTACCTAAGCGCTACCTAAACGGTGTTAAAAAGACGAGAGTGTCTTACAAGCATTCAAAGAGTGTGTAATATTTATTTCAAAAGAAAGTATTATACAGTTTCCTTGAATTTTGAACGGTTTGCTACCTATGGACCTGAACAGGAGAAAAAAGGTAAAAAAAATCAAATTAAAAAATGTTCGGCAAATTTTTCACTTTTGCGTGCTACCTAAACAGTGTTAAGAATCATCTCTAGGAAGTTTATATGTTCTAGAAATTTGTTTATTGAGATCTTAGGTAAATTTTTGTAGTTGATTGTTTCCTTGAATTTTGAACGGTTTGCTACCTATGGACCTGAACACGGGAAAAAAGGTAAAAAAAAATCGAATTTTTTTAAGTTTTTTGCGATTTTGATCTGGAAGGTGAAGTTTTTTTGATTTTATATGTTCGCAATTTTTGTTCTTTATGACAAGAGCTACAACTTTGCCTCAGAGAGTAAATCGAAATTCTGAACGGTTTGCAAGATATGAGCCCGAGAAAATGATCACTTTTTTGCGAAAATGATACCGAGGCCCCAAATCTTTGGCGGCCCATAAACAAAAAATTGCATGACTTTGGGAAAAATTGGGAGACACGGGTCTTTTTTTTTTAGTCTTTTATCACGTAGTGGTGTCCGTATATGGTTATTTTTTTTCGTGTTGCACTGTGTTATTTGACTATGGTCAAACTTAGTAGAAAATTTGCTTTATTATACGTAGAAAGATTATTTTATGTCATTTATTTATGATTTACTTTATAGTTTAAATATGATAATTTAAATATAATTTGGGGCATGTGGCCGCCGCGGCTGGATTGAATGTGGCACCATCTGGCGTAAGTCAAATTTTCGGCTACTTTTTCAACCATTTGGGGCCGTGTCTCGACGTTGGTTCTCACAATGTTGTCTTCCATGGCTGTATAGCTGCTGGATTTCACAGAACCCCGGAGAAAATAATCCAAAGGCGTGAAATCGCCCGATCTTGGTGGCCAATTGACTATTCCATTTCGAGAGTTAATGCGTTCGCTAAAAGTTTCCTTCAGTAAGTACACTTTTTGACTCGTTGTAAGACACGTGGCGCCGTCCTGTTGGTAAAACATGCCTTCAATACACAATCCCATTTAATTAGGCCGCTAAATAACACTGTGATTGTTTTTTTTTTTAAATTTCGAAGATATGATCGAAAAGGATGGTTTCACTCTATTTCGGGTACGGGAAATCGAACTGCCTCAAGGGAAGCTTTTTTCAGGTTTTATCTCCAATTTTATGGTTTGTAACTTTTATCTGGTTGATTTTTTTCTGCAAGATTTCTTTGAAAATGTTGTGCACAGTGTCTCAGGCTTTTATTTTTGGACGATACCAAGCACCAAAAACTGGTCTTGGACCCCATTATGTCGAAATAGCGAAAAAATTGCATTTGTCTGCGTTTTTTTATAGTTTCCTCACGAATAGACTTCAGAACTTCCTATATCATGCCTAATTTTTACCAATATAAATTGCTTCGCTATTTTAAGTTTTATGAACATACCGAATAATAGAAACTAGCTATTAGGTACTTAGGTGTTTGTACATATTTGGTCGAAAATCTAAAAAAAAAAAAATTAAATTTCATGTATTTTATGTTTTTATGTATTTGATGACTTACAATACTTACATACTTAATTAAAATCTTTCATTCCAAAGAAATTCCAACATAAACCAGCGAGCAATGAATTTTCCCAGAATATCAATGTTCCAAAGGAACGGCAATCTGGTGAAATCTTTCTCCATGTTCGTCAGACTCTGTGGGAATTGGAAGCTCAAAATGGTCTCTATGGTGATACATGAAGTGTATTTGATACATGAAGTGGAACGATGCGCATCCAAACAATTGTTCATAACGTTCTTAATGGATTCCCATGCAATTCGTTCTTGATCGGTCAATAGTGTCCGATCAATCTGCTTATATCTGGACCATTGAGTACACCTAGAGTTAAAATTAATTTTCATGTAGTTGTAATGACCATTCAAAAAATGTGTAAAGTATTTTACCTCATTTTATTTTGGCTTCGGTTAGTCTTGGAAATACCTTTTTGCGACTTCGATCTCGATTTAAAGATTTAATAAAATTTTTAACTATGCTCAATTTAATACACAGACGGCAATATAATTTTTTCAACTAGAACAAGTGGCTTGATTAACATTAGCATGACTTAGTTTGAAATCGGTTCGAGGCATCCAATCGCGCTTTTGGTATTGGTTTTCATTAAATCGAGTTTCTCAGTGGAATAAAAAGCACATGTTTTTCGTATAATTCGTCTGTAACCCAGTAAGCAACGCAATAGCCTTCAGGTTATATTTTCCATTGGTGATGCGCATAGTTCACACCATGATACAATAAATACAGGTAGATTCGCTAGATGACAGCGTACTGCCGCGAATGTCAACACGAAGTTGACGACGCATATAAAATCTCAAAGCTATAAAAAAGTTCATAGAAATTAAATGTAAGCAAACAACTTTTTTTATATGGATTTTGACAGTTACGGCAGTATTAAAAGAGAGCACAGTCAGGTCTGCATCTACCTCTATTTATTGTATCATGGTTCACACAATCTAGGATCAATTTCATCGAAACATAAGTCTCCTTACTGTCACTACTTATAGCTATCGGAGCTGTATTTTATTATCAATGTACTAAGTACTCTCGGTTTTTTACTCATAAAATTAAAACAACAAGAGATTTTTTCAAAATTAAATTATTTTTGTTATTTATTTAGTCATTCAATAGCTACAAATTGAAGAACAACTTATACGAAATGGCCACCATTTCTTTTCCAGAACGAGCAAAGTCGATCCGGCCAGTCATCGATAGCAACACGCACGACATGCATAGGAAATTTATCCACTTCTCGGACAAGAGCACGCTTTAGAGACTCGATATTTGGGTATCGAGTAGAGCAACCCATACCCTCTAACACGGACCACAATTTGTAATCCAATGAGTTGAGGTCTGGGCTACTCGCTGGCCACTGATCCGTAGACATGAAATCCGATACATTGTTTTTGAGCCACTCTTGAGTCAATTTAGTCTTATGGGCCGGAGCAGAAACTTATTGAAAGGAGCACAGCTTGGTATAATGTCGTGTTAAGAGCCTTCAAAAACATCAGATTCATACACTTTCAACAAAGTTTTGACTATTTTTTTCACAAAAATAGAGCTTAGTGACCCCATCATAGGCTACTCCCCACCAAACCATCACACAAGCTGGGTCTCTGAACTCTCTGAACTTTCGGAACGAGTTCTTCTGCATGTCGTGATGATAGAGCATACACTCTATTATTCTGTTTATTGGGCGATTCCTCTACGGTAAAAATTTTTCGTCAGTAAACAGAATTCGTCTGTGGGCATTATCCGCGTGCTTTAGAAGTAACGCTTTCGATTTTCGCTTACGTTGTTCCTTTAAGGCAATCATGCCCACGTAGTGGCCCATATGGCCCGCGTGGCCCTTCATACAAATTTTTTTCTATCTTAATTTTGTCTTTGCGATTAACCAAAATCAAAGAACACTCACACTTCAGCACATTTTCCAGCGAACTTTACAAAAACAAATGCATGCAAAGCCAAAGTAATAAACGCACACTCGATGATGTCGATGCTGAAGCTGATTGTCCCGTTATTTGTGTGTCGAGTTATTTTTCATGCAAGCATTGTTATTGTAATAGAAATTAAGACTTGTAGCAGTGCACTGGCAGTGTACTTCATGATATGTAATTTTATTGCATTGTAATTGTTTTTTTTTTGTGTTGTTTGATTTTTTGTCAAAAGCAATGATGAGCAACATTTTGTGTTTGTTTTGTTTTTTTAAGCATTGGCCTGAGCTTAAAATTTCTTGGGCCCCACTGCTTTAAGGTATAATATATCGACTCATAACCGCCAAAATATCTTAAGCGCCAAAAAGAAAATTTTACAGGAGAAAGTTTTTTTTAATTATCTTTGCTATTAATTTTATCTTTTATCTCTTTGCTATTAATTTAATTTTAATAATTTTATCTCTTATATTGATTAATTTCTTTTAGAGAATTTCATCTTAAGCGACACTTTGCTGTCATGAAAAATGTAAACAAACATGTAGTGTGTACTTAAGCTAAAATTGCTTTTGGTTTAAATTCATAATCTAATTTCGTACACCTATGAAATTTTGACAGACGATGTAAACCATCGCAAATTATCGATTTTCATCAAAAAACATAAATCGGATATTATGTCGCTTAACACATTGAGTGCCATGGCTACACGTTTTCGTGCGACACCTAATACTTCCTGGGGTGCCACGTCGCACGTTTTCGTACGACAGGCATTGTCTGGCCTTAGATATTGTCGTGCGTTTCTGTGTGACTCTACAGGGTTTTTTTAATGTGTTTCTAGTACCCTAATGTTTGCCCTAAATTTTTGTTCAAGTTTCATAGAGATATCTTCATTTTTTGCGGTTTTATGATAAAAACTCGGAGGTTCTTTTTAATTTTGAAAATTTATTGGAATTCATTCGATATTTCGGAAAAAAAAGTATAAAAAAGATACAAAAATATTAAAATTAGGATATGATAATTTCAATTTACATTAATTCTTTAGATGTGCATATTTCGGAAAGCAATCAATGCACAATTGGGGAGTGTTGGGGCATTGCGGACAGTACGTAGTTGTCCTTTTGATATTCTTTCTTGCTTCCTTTCGACTAAATTTTCTTTTTGCTTCAGCGTAGCATAAAGCGCAAGCACGTCGGATGGTTTTATTATTTTCATCTACTCTTTTTCTGATAATATGTTTTGATTGCGATACAGGCTGAGGGGATGTGAGATTTAGCAGGTCCTTAGCAATGCGTTCACGGAATGTTCGTATATTAATGTTTTTATTCGTAGCTGCTTTATACACAGTAAAGGCATTTACCACGGAAAGTCCGAGTAAAAGTTCAATTCCCAGCTTTCGATACCATTTTAACCCTTTGCGAAGGGTATTTGAGTAAGAAGCCATTTGGTCGGAAAGATCAATGCCTGCTTTCCCCTTATTATATTCTAGCACAGCCAATGGCTTTTCTGTTGCTCGTCTGTTACGTCTCGCTCCTCGACTAGTTGAAGGCTCTTCAGGATTACGTGCTCCATCTGTTGTGGATACCATTATCGGGGCATGTTTCGTAGATAGCATTCTGACGTCGCGTTTATCTTTCCACTTCAGAACAACTATACCATTGGGATCTTCTCTAGCCACTACTTCGCCTTTCTTTATAGGAGCAACCATAACTTCTTTTGGCAAATGTTTCTTGTTGGCACGGAGTGTACCGACAACATGTGTTTTTTGATCTAGCATTGAACGAGCCAATTCATAGCTTGTGTAAAAGTTGTCTACATATAAAGTTCGACCTTGACCTTTCAAATCAATGATCAGATCCTCGCAAACTCTTTTTGCCAAACCGACTTCTTTCAGTCCACTTGATGACTTTCCGGAGTATATTTGCAATGACCAGGTGAATCCTTCGGTAGAGCAGAGCTTAAAAAGCTTTATACCATAAGGATGAGCTTTATTTGGTATATCTTGTCGGAATAATAGTCTGCCACGCCATGGAATAAGGGTATCATCAATTACTATGTTTTCACCTGGTACGTAAATGCTTTGGTATCTCGTTTGTAACATGTCCAATAGTGGTTTTATTTTAGCAAGCCTATCACCTGGTACAATTGAGTTATTGTCTGAGAAGTGCATGAAACTAAGCAATAGTTGAAAGCGATTGCGTGACATTAGTTTCCCCGGAATTGAAAAGTTGTAGAGCGAATCTTTGGACCAATAGTCTTTTAAACACCCGACCTTCACCAAACCCATCCACAAAAGAAGGCCAAGGAACTTCTTCATTTCAAAATCTGTTGTTGGTATCCAATTTTTTTTTCGAGAAAATCTGGTAACAGCACCTTTATTTACATATTCCTCCGCATACTTATTTGTTTCTGATACAATTAATTCAATAACGTCCTTGTCAACAAATAGGAGAAATGCATCCAAACAGGAAATATCTGTTCTAATAGACTGTTGCAAGCCTGATCGCCCAGTGAATGTAAAAGTGTTCTGACGAGAACTAAATTCAGTCCAAATGTTTGTTTCGGAAGAACCGACTACGTTTGACAATGCTGTTGGCTCGTCCTCATCCATGTCCTCATCCATGTCCCAGTCGTCTTCAGTATCGCTGTTATAAATGTTATCAATGTTATTAGTATCATTGTTATTATCAGAGTCAGTGTCCGAGTCATCTGGTAGCCAGTTCTCATCAATGAACTCATCGCATGAAAAATCACCATCATCACTTTCTTCCAACGCTTCACGTATTTCACGATCTCTAAGGTTTCGCTTCGGCATTTTTCTAATTCAAATCTACAAAAATAAAACAAAATAAAGAAAAATAAAAATAAAAAACAAAGAAAATAAAGAAAAATAAATATAAAGAAAACAAAAAAAGAAGACAAATAAAAATAAAAAATAGCACAAAATAAAAATAAAAACAGATATAATAAAAAATTTAAATAAATGTAAAGAATAATGCGTAAAAAGAAAAAAAAATTAAGAAATAGCAAAAAAAAACGCGTCGCACATTTTCGTACGACAGTGATTTTTACGATTGCAATTCCGTCGTGCAGTGCCACGTCGTACAGAAACGTGCGACATAAAAAAACCGTTATAAAATCCAAAATAAACCACAAAATTATCCGGGATTGGCGCAGAACTGAATATTTTCTACTTTTACACCAGTTTAAAGCAAAAAATGTGCTTGGCACCCGGGGAAGGTTTTCGTCAAAACCCCTTGGCACTCAATGTGTTAAGATATTTTGGCGGTTATGAGTCGATATGTACGTGTAACAACAAAAACAGGAGCTGTTTACAAACAATTTTTTTAGATATAATACTTATATAGATATAGATATTTATATATATATAGATATTTTAGATATATATTTTTTTTAAATTTATACATTTTTTATAGTTATTGTACATAAAAACTACTTTATAAGAAATATTTTTGTTTTAACAATACAGTTCTGGCTTTTATATAGAGAGCGCTGAAAATGGCATTGAAAAAAAAGATATGGCCTTTCCCATGTGTCAGAAACAAAAAAATCAAATGACATTTTAAAGCATAGACCATATATTAAGCATCTACCCTACGCAAGACCCCCGGGGTTTATTTTTTTAATTATGGCGGAAGTTGAAGTAAGAAGTTAAAAAAAAAAATACATTTTCGCGCGCTTCTTTGTTTAAAAAAAAAAATAAAAAAAAAAAAAATATAGATAGACTTGAATTTAGGGGGGATGCTTAAAGGACAAAATAACGATCAATATGCAAAAAAAAAATCATTGAAATTGAACCAACAGATTCCGAGTATCTATCGAACCGTTTTAAAAAAACTAGTTTCAAGGAAATCGCGTTTAAAGTTTTTTATTTACGTTGTATGGAGCTTAGACATAGGTTAACGAAAACCGTTATAACTTCTGTTTGTTTTTAAATATCGATTTAAAAATGTGTATGTATATTCTTAAAACTATTAATAACACATTAAACAAAAAAAATTATTCGAAAAATTTAGACGTATATTATGCCTTAACGCTTCCGTGAGAAGGTACCCGGTATGCCTTTCCAATGCTCTCCAAGCCCAAGTCATATTCAAGAATGTGAGAGATCTATTGTGCCGAGATATTCATCTCCCACGACAAGATTTTCTGCTTTCGCAGCAGTTTTCGCTTGATTCGAGACTTCAACACCTTGATGGCTCGTGGTGTTCTTACAACACGTGGACGGACGGTTTTTGGCCGGTCGATTACTCCACCAGTATTCTCAAACAACTTCACAGTACGATACGTACGACAAAATGACGAGTGACTCCGAGTGGTCGCAGGGTCCGAAAGATAACGGCTCTTTCAATGCCAGATTTTTTTAGACTAACTATAACACAGTGATGTGATTTGGTGGGATTTCGGGCTCATTTCGGGATATTTGGCCTATTTGAGAACGTGTGGGATTTCGGATGCTAAGGTGGGATTTTCTACTGAATCATAATTTTTGAAAGTGTAAATTAGTAAAACTGGTTGGTATCACTTTTTTGTAATCTTTCAAAATTTTTCGTTTAATTGCTGTTTCATTCATTCTAAATATGTAAGAACGGGATATGTATATTCAAGAGGCTTAAAATTAATGAAAATAAGATCCTCATTTAAAAACAAAAATATAAGCTCAGTTTCACTTTGATGCAACGAGAGAAATTTACGATTACTTCATACACTTGAGAGAGTTTTTATAAAATACGCAGTGTTAAATTTTCGTATTTTTTTTTTTTTTTTTTTTGTGGAAAATTTGTTATATTTATTGAAAAACTTCATTATTTACATTATTAAACTATAAAATTATTAAAATGTTAAAAAAATGTAGGGGAGAATGCGCGCCTACCAAACACGTTTTGCTTGGAGGCTATACCTTTGGTTTAAAACATAAGTTTTCAGAGCTAAGTTCAATAACTAACAGGAATTTTAATCAAAATTTAAAATTTCCAAAAATAATAATTTAGGCAGTCGATCTAGCAAAAGTCTCGAAATCGATCGCTGAAAAAATCGGCCCAGCTACTGAGCACCTAAAACAAATCGTTTGAAAAAAAATTAGAAAATGAAGTAAAAACAATAGTTTTTGAGAGTTTATTAAAAGTTTATTCTATCAATAGTTCATAATGACTCTTTGAACTTTAAACAATAGAGATTTGAATTTCTTTGATGGCTGCAGCCATCGCATCAGAATTTATATTCGTTCTTCTTTTCAATTTTTTTTTAGGCGACGCCATTCTAAAATTTTATCTGAACGTGGACGACAATCACGAAAACTATTTTAACTTATTTCAAACACTATTATATAGTTATTGAAATTATATAGTATATTATATAGTATATATATAGTATATATATATAGTATATATATTATATAGTATATATAATATATAATACTATATAAATGCCAATTTTTTACTTACACGATTTCTGAAAATTTGTTCGGAAGGTGGACCAACGTTTTGTTCAGTAGGTGGCCAGGCACGCCATCATGATATGACGTGAAAGATTTTTTTCCCATTTCTCAATATTGTTCGATTGCTCGTCGAATACTCATATTCACCTTTTTTTATCGATAGACACACTCTGAAATTCACTAAATAGAGATGAACTATTTTTGCTCAGCTTCGTTTTATTCGAATATTTTATTTCTCAACGGCCGTGGGGCTAAAGCAGCGTGCGCATTCATCTCAGTGATTTATCAAAAGTGAACATTCAATGAGATGTTACTGCAACACTTTACACATTGGCGCATCATACAGACGTCAGAACTCACAGTGTTCAGCAGTAGGTGGGCCTGTTCAGCAGGTGGGCATCCTTATTTCTTTTCAAAAATTGCATAAAAATCGTTATTTGTATAAATATTTGGGTGGGATTTTTTGTGAGTTTTTCGTATCATTTTGGTGGGATAAACAGGTCTAAATCGGGATGTTATCGGGATTTTTTACTAAATCAGAATCACATCACTGCTATAACAACACGATTTTCGAGCGAACTCAATTCCATGAATATAAACCGCCGTAAAATTTTTTCGCATTTGAGCAGATGGAACACTTTTGTAAACTGTATTGTGTTTTGTTAATTTAGCAAGTTTATATGCATATGCATAGCAGTTATCAAAACTATGGATTTGGAAATCCATTCAAAACATTGGCAATCCAAAACTAATTTCTTCGCACAACCTTTTTGATCAATCCCCTTAGGAATTTTTTGTGGATATAACTGTTCCTCGAAAGTTTCTTTGTAGATTTTCCGCGCTCCAAATGCGGGAATTTCGGTTATTGACATGTCTATTGAGCCAAAAATTAGCCTCATCACTGAACAGAATATTGCAATAAAGCAGTCGGTTGGCTTCCATTTCATTTTTAGCTAATTGAAAAAGCGTTATTCTGGTGTAAGTCTATTCATTATAAAACGGCAAGCCTAACTGAGCACAAATGATAATTGAGAGTTACTAGATCTGATCACCGCATAATATTATACTCCTTATCGATTAATGTAAGCTCTAAAAAAACACCCTACACATTGTTCGACTTTGGCTGATCTTGTGAGAAAATCAATAATTATTAATACTTTTTATAATAGTGCCTATCTATACGTAATCAATTATTTCAGTGGCAACAAAACTAAAGAATTTATTTTTTGATTGATTATACACGTACATTAATAGTTATGCAACTATATAATTGCTGTCAATACAATTCGGCTGTAACTGTCTCCTGGTTTGAGCAGCTCAAAATTAATTATGCCACATACTTCCACCAAACGCACAAAACCATCTTTAACGAGATATGATTTAGGGGTGGGTACAGTGGGTTAATGGATTTAGCGAAAGAGTGGCGCTCTTATTCTTGTTGCTCATACGGCCCAATTTTTATCACCAGTGAAAATCCTTCTTAAAATGGGTCAGTTAAAAGTGCATGCATGGACACACCCGTAGGTTTTGACGTGACAATGTGTCTTTATATTTCCGTATCTTTTCATATTGTCCGAATCAATTTCATAGTCCTTGTCCCACTTAATATCCCAACCCTTAGCTTTGTCGAAATTCTAGTTCTAATCCTTTTCGAAATCCTTATCTGAAACCTTGTCTGAAGCCTTGTCCTTATCATAGACCAAACCTTTGTCATCGTCCTTTTTCCAATCCTTGTTCAAACGCTTGTTGAAATCCTTACATTTTCCAGGTCTTTATCGTTGCACAAATTTTTCTCATCCCCTTTCTTATCCTTGTTTGCATTTCGTTTCTTGTTTTTAAATCTTTCATGACGTCTTTAATTATATTTTTATTTTTAACATAAAGTCAAAGAATTAACACTTACTGTCGTACCATTATTTTTGTCATAGCACCTATACTCGGCCAGTAACAATTCCATGCAACGTCGATGCATTTTGAAAAATTACCTCAATTTTTTTTGGAAACCTATGCGGTAAAACGTAAAGTAAAAACATGTGCAAATAGATATACAAATTTTCTTTATTCATTTCCGATAATTTATGTAGGACCCATGTAACCTGTTTGTAAGCCTTCCCGACTTCATAAATGTTTCTCTGTGCTGTGGACCAAATAGACTGAAGAATATTGCTAATTCCTGGATACTCAGTTTATTAAGTATCCATTCCATTTGAACAATGGTTTTATTGATCATTTTGATCACTATTGGACAAGTCAAAATCATCATCGGGAAATTCACTATGTTTCAGTACATTGCAATACTCAATAAATTCTTAAATTTTGCATTCTTCGGGTGGGCCACATACAATTTTTTTTTTAAAAATGCAAAAATAACAAAATTAATTTTTTCCATGAACTATGGCTTTATTAGAAAGAGCAAACATTCTCATTAATTATGGAACACAATGTCGTTCAAGTGGCTGCCTCGGCTGGCTTTACAGTAGTGCGTGCTGTCACTTCAATTTTCCAAGTCTTTGTTGATGGTTTCCGGCTGTACCTCACGGATTGCTTGGATGATATTGGCCTTAAGTGCTAGAATCGTTTTCGGATTGTTGGCATAACATAGGTCCTTCACGGTTCCCCCAAAAAAAAGTCCGAAGGGGTCAAATCGCAACTCCGAGGCGGCCAATTGACATCGCCAAGAAGGCTGATAACACGATTTGGGAATTTGGTGTGCAAAAGATCGATTGTGGCACGCGCAGTGTGGCATGGCATGCCATGCTGAATGAACCAGAGGTCGTCCAAATTCATGTCTCCAATTTCAGTAAGCCCACCGCTGAACGAAACGTTGTTTCTAGCCTCATTTTCGAAGACAAATTGTCCAATGATGCCACCACTCCACAATCTGCACCAAACTATCACTCTCTGTGGATATATCGGCTTATCGATAATAACGTGCGAGTTTTCCGAGCCCCAGATGCGGCAATTTTATTTGTTAACGTAGCCGCCGAGATGTAAATGCGCCCCGCCAGAAAAGATGATTTTTCGCCCAAAATGGTTGTCCAATTCAAGCTCCTCTATGGCTCAAACTGCGAAGCGATAACGAAGTGGATGGTCGTGCACCTTCAATTGCTGAGTCAATTGGACCTTATAAGCGAATAATCAGAGATATTTGTGCAGAATTCTCCTCAGGCTAGTGCGTGGAATGTTGAGCTGTTGAGATCGATGGCGAGTTGATATTCGTGAATTGAGTATCACACTCTCGGCTACAGCAGCCACATTCTCGTCTGTGCGCACCGTAAGACGACGTGGACCATGACTATTCTCCACTAGCATACCAGTCTCACGAACTTTTTGCACAAACTTGCGTACAGCAGGCGCGTTGGGTGCTTTATTTTAGCCAAAACTTCTTTTCAAATAACGTACTGTTTGGGATACACAGCACTCACTTTGGAAATAAGTTTCCAATATTTCCCAACGTTGTTCAAGCATAAAGTGACTCATTTCTTTCCGCGGGAAACAGCTGTCAGTGTCAAATTAACCTATGATTTAAATAGAAACTCTAAATGGCTCACCCTGTACTTATGTATATATCTTATATAATTTGGTTTTTCTTTCAATATGAGTGAGGGAGAGATTATTGTTACAGGTGTTAAGAGCCATGCTTGTAAAAATGATTGCTTATAATTGTAGTTTTGCTCTGTGTTCAGATTTATGTGCCTACTGCCTTTTTGGATAAGAGCTTGATTCGTCTGCAAGCTTTCGACTGCATTTTTTTTATAAAACAGCTGCGATATCGAGGCTCGAAATAATAACGGTGTACGCAGCTAGCTTTTTAGCTGCACAAAAACGACGAGTTTAAAGAGAAAACAATTTATTTGGTGTTGCTTTGCTTAAGTCCAAAAAGCAAGTGAGCGACAAAATGCATGTAGATACCATTACAAGTTATACATAAATTATACAAAGCTTTTAATACAGTTAGAGAGATTAATGCTGACTAATAATGTGACAAGAATTTTATTAAGTTGAGAATAATTTAGAGAATGAGAGAATAAGATAATTTGTGGTTGCCATCTACTCCAGACATCCTCCCCCCGTTGGAAGAGGTACTTTTCCAACAGTATCGTCATCGATAGGTAGAACACATTTTGGATATAGCTCTCCTGGTTGTTCCGAAGCTGGTACGCACAATTGCTACGCGTGCTACGCCATCGTCTCCCTTGATCGTTTCAACAACTCTTGCTAGAGGCCACTTAAATGGTGGTAGATTTTCATCTTTCAACAAGACCATCGCACCATTAGCAACATTAGGAGTGAGACTGCGCCATTTGCTGCGTTCTTGTAGTAATGTTAGATATTCCGCAGACCACTTCTTCCAGAATATTTGCTGTAAATAGCAGATTCGCTGCCACCTGCTAAGGCGATTTATGTTTAACGAGGTGACGTCCGGTTCCACTATTGAGGTAAACGGGGCTCCAGAAAGAAAATGGGCTGGTGTAAGCACTTCCAAGTCGTCTGGGTTATCTGTAATGGGAAACAAAGGCCGAGAATTTACTATTGCAGATATTTGACAAACAAGCGTTCTGAGCTCTTCAAAATTCATTGAAGAGCTTCCGACAACACGCCAATAAAAACTTTTTAACAAAAAAAAAACCGACTTCAAAATCACTACAAAGTAAAAAATAATTTTAAATAATTTTTCCTATTCATTTCTTGGTCATATTTTAAAAGCTATTTATATGTATTATAATATTGGAAATCTTATCATTTTCATTTTTTCTATTTTGTTTTATTATCATCAATATACTAATTGCTTTATGTACATAAAAGCTTTGAAGTCGGCGCTTATCTTACTATGTCGAAATCTTTTTATTTTAATTTGTTCTAATTTGTTTTATCATAAAAATATTATTAACTTTATGAATATAAAAGCTTGTTAGCGATTTTTTTCTTTCAATTGGCAATTTTTGAGTACGCTGAATGTAGCCAATGTGTTCGATGCATTATTTGTGCAGCTGTTACACACTATGTCATATTCAATATGAGCTTTACAAGCTCACCCAAACCAGTTTAGTGAGAATTTTAATGTGTACAAAGCTTTTAAAATTACTACAGTGTCACCAAGGCACCAAATTGTGCACGGATGGTAAAAGATCATGATTGTGTGTCAAAGATGAGCGCCGACTTCAAAGCTTTTATGTTCATAAAGCAATTAATATATTGATGATAATAAAACAAAATAGAAAAAATGAAAATGATAAGATTTCCAATATTATAATACATATAAATAGCTTTTAAAATATGACCAAGAAATGAATAGGAAAAATTATTTAAAATTATTTTTTACTTTGTAGTGATTTTGAAGTCGGTTTTTTTTTTGTTAAAAAGTTTTTATTTCTTCCTTTTTAGAGAATATGAAATATTTTATGTAATAGTATTTTTGAGGAATATTTCAAACACGAAAGTTTGTTCTTATAAAATTTATTTTATTAATTCCTGAAAGTTTGTTGGGAATTTTCCATTTCTGTTTCTTTACAATTTTTAGTGCCACGTCCTTTCTATAATCCCGCCCACTTTATATACCGTACCTTATAATGATTCTAGCTAGCCCTGTGCCAAATTTCAGTTTCCAAGTATCAATATTAACCGTAATATAGTACTTTCCTGTGTACAATCCCGCTCACTTTTTTAATGATTCTACCTGCCTATCTACCTGCATACCAAATATTAATACGCTAGTGTCAATTTTAACTAAGATATAGTATTTTTATAATATTGACACGCCCCTTTGTTGAATAACGCCCACTTTTTTGGCCGTAATTTGCAGTAACTGTACCTACTCATTTACTAACTTTCAGCACCCTTGTGTCAATATTATTCGATATATAGTGTGTTTCTAATATTGCCACACCCATTTGTTGAATAACGCCCACTTCATTTACAGTGATTTTTAAAAATTGTGCCTACCCCTGTACTAAATTTCAGTACCCTTGTGTCAATACTATTCGAGATACAGTGTTTTTCCAATATTGCCACA
Organism: Pherbina coryleti; assembly: GCA_943735915.1. Classification (NCBI taxonomy): domain Eukaryota; kingdom Metazoa; phylum Arthropoda; class Insecta; order Diptera; family Sciomyzidae; genus Pherbina; species Pherbina coryleti. The sequence goes on along the minus strand of OX030949.1, from coordinate 99,955,723 downwards.
CCCCTTTGTCAAATGACGCCCACTTTATTAACTGTAATTTGTAATAGCTATGCCTACCCATGTGCTAAATTTCAGCACCCTAGTGTCAATATTATTCGATTTATAGTGTGTTTCTAATATTGCCACACCCCTTTGTCGAATAACGCCCACTTTCTTTACAGTAATTTTAAAAAATTGTGTCTACCCCTGTACTAAATTTCAGTACCCTAGTGTCAATACTATTCGAGATACAGTGTTTTTCCAATATTGCCACACCCCTTTGTCAAACAACGCCCACTTTATTGGCTGTAATTTTGTAATAGCTATGCCTACCCACGCACTGAATTTCAGCACCCTAGTGTCAATATTATTCGATATATAGTGTGTTTCTAATATTGCCACACCCCTTTGTCGAATAACGCCCACTTTATTTACAGTAGTTTTTTAAAATTGTGTCTACCCCTGTACTAAATTTCAGTACCCTAGTGTCAATACTATTTGAGATACAGTGTTTTTTTAATATGACCACACCCCTTTGTCATATAACGCCCACTTTATTGATCGTAGTTTTTAATAATTGTGTCTACCTCAGTGTTTTTACTGTAAATTTCAGTACCCTAGTGTCAATATTAACTGAAATACAGTGTTTTTCTTATATTGACACGCCCCTTTGTCGAATATCGCCCACTTTTTTAAAAAAGGACCTCCGCGTTCATGGTATCTATCTGTTGACAAAAAATTACGGAAATCGGGCAAGTGCTTTAGGAGTTATCGATGTACATACATTTAAAAAAAAAAAAAAAAAAAAAAAAAAAGCGGACAAACCAACCAAATTGAGAACCTCCTCCTTTTTGAAGTCGGTTAAAAATGGTACTTTGCGATTTTTATAGAAGCTTCCCATAGCCCCCCAAAATGGGGCGATCGAGGTGGGATGAACTCCCAATCTATGCTGTCTTTGAGACACAGCGCCTTTACGGCTTGTATGTGGTTTTGGTTTTCAAAAAGTTTCTTCAATTCGGCTAGCTCGTTTTTTGCACCTACAAAATTGGTTGCGTTGTCTGACCATATAGTTTTAGGCTTATTACGGGTGAAGATAAATCTCTTAAGAGCGGCTAAAAATGATTCCGTAGATAAATCCTTCGTAAGCTCCAAATGGATAGCCTTAGTGGCGAAGCATATAAAAAGACATATGTAGCATTTTACTGCTGGCCTATTCCGAACTTCCAATTGATAATAGAATGGACCGCAAAAGTCGATGCCAGTCACTAGAAATGTTCTGCAAGCCTGCACTCGCTCCTGCGGTAAATTTCCCATGATGTGCTCATACGTTTTGGGCTTCATTCGAAAACATCTGATGCATTTATTTGTGACTCTACTGACGGTTTTAAGGCCACCAATCGGCCAGTACTGCAAGCGAATAGAAGCCAGCAGCGACCTTGGACCAGCATGCAAAAATTTGTTATGAAAATAATTGATAATTGAATCGGTGATAGGGTGCTGTTTTGGCAATATTATGGGGTGCTTAGACTCAAAATCCAGCAGAGAATTCTGAAGACGCCCACCAACTCGAATGATACCAGCCGAATCAATGAAGGGCCTTAAACAATAAATTTTGCTTGATGAATTGACCGCTTCGCTACTTTCCAAAGCTCTATACTCTGCATTAAGGTGTGTTCGCTGTACCATGCGTAGAAGCATGTATGTTCCTTCTTTTCCTTCCTTCATTTTTCCAAAGGAATTTATAAATTTACAATCAACAGAAAAATCAACGGGTTTTGTTAAAGATATCAAAACAACCTTTCTCCTTTCTGGAAGCTCACGAGTAAGGACTTGGCCTTTAGGCCAGTGACCAGTTTCAAGAAAATGAGGGCCGTGTTTCCATAATGATGAATTAAGAAGCTCCTTAGGAGTGGCTCCTCGTGATAAAATGTCAGCTGGGTTAAGTTCAGTAGGAACGTAGTGCCATTTACAACCATTTGTTAGCGTCTGAATTTCACTCACTCTATTGGAAACAAACACATTATAGTTAGATGGCTCTTCTTTTAGCCATGAGAGAACGATCGTAGAGTCCGACCAGCAATTAATATCTCCTTTAAAAATTCCTAAATTTGATATTGAGTGCACAAGGCGTGCGAGCAGCGCAGCGGCTGAAAGCTCTAACTTGGGTACCGTGATTACCTTCAGGGGAGCGACCTTCGACTTCGAACAAAGCAAGCTTGTTTTTGTTGCATCACCGTGTTTTGCACAAATGTAGATACATACGCCATATGCTGACAAGCTTGCATCGCAGAATGCATGGATTTCTAATACAGAATCTGGCAGCATAACAAATCGTGGAAACGAAAAACTATCAACAAGCTGAAATTCAGAGCATAAAGCTTTCCATTGTAAGTAAAACGATTGTGGAAGGCTCTCGTCCCAGTTGAGGTTTTCCTTCCATAAGTGTTGAATGAATATTTTTGCCCTTGTTATGATTGGGCCAATCAAACCAAGCGGGTCGTAAATACGAGCAACTAACGAAAGTACTGAGCGCTTTGTCACTCGTTTTGAGAGTGTGAATTGAGCAATTGAAAATAAAAACTTATCTGTGCTCGGATCCCATGCAAGTCCGAGGGTTTTTGTTATGTCAGTACCATCATTAAATTTCAAAAGGGTTTCTCTATACGTTTGTGGTATTTGTTTCAAAATTTTAGGTTCACTGGAACACCATTTTCGCAATTGAAAGCCAGCCTTATCCAGCATTTTCGTAGTTTGTTTTAAAATGCAGTGCACTTCTTCAATGGAATCACCTCCAGATATTAAGTCATCTACGTAAAAATCTCGGCGAACAATTTTTGATGCAATTGGAAACTCGTGCTTCTCGTCTATGGCAAGCTGGTGCAAACTTCTAATAGCGAGAAAGGCGGCAGACTTGGTGCCATAAGTGACAGTGTCTAATTTATAAATTTTAATTTCATCTTCAGGATTGTCCCTCCACAAAATACACTGAAGGAAATTGTCGGGATATGACATTCGTACGCACCGATACATTTTACAAATGTCACCAGTCAGAGCTATCGGGAATGATCGAAATCGAAGAAGAATGTCACATAACTTTGCTTGAATGGTAGGCCCAGCCATAAGGATATCATTTAAAGATGACCCAGAAGTTGTTGTGGCTGAGCCATCGAATACCACCCGCAACTTCGTTGAGGTACTTTCTTCCTTAAATACGCAGTGGTGAGGCAGAAAGTGTGTGGGCACTTTATCTTGCAGAGCAGAAACTAAGGTCATATGATTGAGTAAGGCATATTCATTTATAAAAGCAGAATACTGCTCTTTAAGGTCAGGGCGACGCAAGAGCCTCTTTTCTAAATTTTTAAAACGATGTAAAGCTGTCTGAAACGAGTCTCCAAGCTGATTAGCAGACCCTTTTATTGGCAAGCGTACTGAATATTCGCCTGATGGCAACCGACGACAATTTTCAATAAAGTGCCTCTCGCACAACATCTCCTCTTTTGTGGCCTTTGGAACCACATCAATAACGTTTTCAATATCCCAAAACCTGCTGACTAATTCGTTAAGAGAAAGCTCACAACTTTCTTCTGACGGTGTAGATTTTAGAGCAGACATCAGACACGAATTTTTCGAGTTTATTTGGCGGCCACCGCAAACGACCCAGCCCAATCTAGTTTTTTGTAACAAAGGAAGATGTTCATTTAATCGAATTTGCCCAATACACATTAGCTCAAAAAATAAACCAGCGCCAATTAAGATATCAACTCGCTGTGACTTGTAAAAGAGGGGGTCAGCTAGACGGATGTTTGCTGGAATATTCCAAGCAATGCTGTTGAGAGTGCTGCTAGGTTGGTCATCAGTAATCGTGTGTACAACGACCGCGGTAAATTGAGTGGCATAATCAGTAACGCAAGATTGCATTGCAATGCAAATCGTTTCATCAGCAACGAAATCTGTCTCTCCAATGCCAGAAATTATCGTTGATGATTTGTTTCTACGAAGCTGCAATTGATTTGCCAAGCGATTTGTTACGAAGTGCGCCTGTGATGCCGAATCTAGCACAGCTCTGCATGGTATGAGCGAACCAACTTTATTCTTAGCAAAAACCACAGCAGTGGCAAGAAAAACGAAATTCTCAGGTAACGATGGAGGTGAATCAAGCTGATTAGACGATGAAAGGTGTTCTGATTGCGAGGCGTGAGAAAGCAGCACCGTTTGAGAAGGTGGCGAGGGGGGCGAAGAGTATGATTGCAATGACGAATGCGATGTTGTAGGTGCATTTTCAGCAACAAATGAGTTCGGTGCAGTAGCCGCGACAGCAGCCGAAGACGAAACTTGTGTTTTATATTGTGACAAAGAAGGTTGCGCTGCAGCGCCTGACGTATTTCGATGTAGCAGAGAATTGTGCTTTAACGAGCAGTGATGGCACGAGCCAGATTTGCATGATTTTAAAACATGTCCGAACTTTAAGCAATTAAGGCATAACTTAGAAGTTTTTGCTTGAGCAAAGCGCTCATCAGGAGATAAATTTAAAAACTGTGAGCAACGATGAATCGTGTGCTCCTGAGAGCTGCACATGGCACATTTAATTGTGTTGTTAGTAGTCGTAACTAATGACTTATTTATGTTCTTTAATGATTTATGTGAATTCTTTCCCACCTGATTGCTATGCGTTTGAGCTACCATAGCATACTCCACTCTCTCCAGCATCTGGCACCGTTTTTCCAAGAACTTTTCCATCGATTCCCATGTCGGTATTATATTAAATGGAGTGTCTTCTTCCCATTTAGTTTGTGACCTTATATCCAACTTGCGGCAAATAAGATGTATCAGCAAACAAACACCTATTTCGTCCTTTGTTCCCATTGTATATAATGCTCGAAGATGAGCGTTCAACTTGTCACTTAGCTCTCGGAGTTCTGCGACCGAACCATTATCTACGCCTTTCAAGTCGAATATCCCTTTTATATGTGCCTGAAAATTCAAACGTTTGTTATGAAACCTGTTTTTTAGTAGATTAAGAGCAATGTCATAATTTTCGTCAGTTATTTCCAGCGACGAAATGGTGTCCAGCGCAGTTTTTTCCATGCAAAGGCGCAGGTGTTGAAGCTTCTCAATTTTAGTAAGATCAGGTTCTTTTCCAATTACATTCTCGAATAATGAGAAAAAATTTGGCCATTCTGTGTAGGAACCACTGAATTTTGGCAGGGTCAATAAAGGAAGCCGCTGCTTCGGTTGACAAATGGTGAAAGATGGAGTCGACGTAGGTTCGTCTACAGAAAATTGACGTGTGGTGGACGAAAGCCGCTGCGAAGTAGTCCCACGCGTATTTTGTTCCTGAGTAAGAAGAGATTTTACTTGAATATAAAGCGAATCAAACCTTTCTCGTGCATCGCCATCAAGCTCGGCATGATCCTCTTGCTCTAAGCTGGACTGGACTGCATCGAAGTTGTGTAGGAGGCGCTCCAGCATGTCAATCCTTACGCTCAGCTCAGCTGATGAAATTTCAGAAAGACGCGTGGTGGTTAATGTTGCCTTTTCATCCAGCAACTTCTTAAGAAGGGACGAACTTTTTCTTTTGAAGAACGTTGGCTGTGAAGCAGATTCATCAGCTACAGGTGGAGCCATTTTTATGCAATTTATATTTTGTTATAGGTTGCCGTACGAATTTATGTATACGGGTAGCGGTAACTATTTACTTTATGCTGCTGCAGAAGCAACTCGAACGATTCTTGGCATTTACAGTTGGGCTGACAAAAACGAAATTTTGTGCCTGTTTGTGCACGATAGCACCGAAGTTATATGTGATAGTCCAACGATTACCGACAATCACGTCGGGGTCACCAAATTGTACGCAGCTAGCTTTTTAGCTGCACAAAAACGACGAGTTTAAAGAGAAAACAATTTATTTGGTGTTGCTTTGCTTAAGTCCAAAAAGCAAGTGAGCGACAAAATGCATGTAGATACCATTACAAGTTATACATAAATTATACAAAGCTTTTAATACAGTTAGAGAGATTAATGCTGACTAATAATGTGACAAGAATTTTATTAAGTTGAGAATAATTTAGAGAATGAGAGAATAAGATAATTTGTGGTTGCCATCTACTCCAGACAAACGGATACACCTATTAATTGATCATTGTCATTTGCTTCCCACTTTTCTGTCTACGAGGGTTTACTTTTAAGTCTTGAAATAGACAAATAAAAACAAATATTTACAATCGGAAATGGCTTTATTGTTTTTCAAAATATTCTCCATGATAATCGATACCCCATCGCATATACTCGAACCAATTTTGAGCATTTTTTCCACTCCAATTGAGGTAGCTCCAAAACATGTGATTTGAAACCATCAACCGCTTCTTTAGGCGTCGAAAAACGTTGACCTCGCAATTGTGTATTTTTGATCTGAGGGAATAAGAAGAAATCATTGTGTGCCAAGTCAGAGTGATTCGTCTTCTGCGATTGGTTTCCTTGATTTTTCCGAACACTTCTGGCAAACAAATGGTGGTGTACCATTCAGAATTGACAGATCTATGTTGCTCTAATGAAATGGTGCCGACATGTCCAGTTATTCCGAAAAAACACGTGACCATTTGCGTCGAAGTTCATCGTTGCAACAACTTTTGTTGCATTTGGCTCATCTTGAAATAACCATATAGTCGATTGTTGTTTAGTTTCGGGTTCATATGCAAAACTCCATAATTCGTCACCTGTTACGATGTCAGAGACATGTTTTGAAGCACCGGGATTGTATTTTTTTATCATTTCTTTCGACCAATCGACGCGAGGTTTTTTTTTTTAGCAAGAATTTTTTAGAATCCAACGCGAACAAATCTTTTTGACGGCCAAATATTAATGTAATATTGAATGTATGCTAGTCCCACTAATCCTCAAAAATGCCTTTATCTCATGGTAGGTCACATGACGATCAAGCTTTGTCAGTTCACGTACAGCATCAATGTTTTGTGGCAAAACTACAGATTTTGGATGACCTTCATGAAATTCGTCCTGTGGCGAAGTGCGACCACGATTGAATATTGAAAATTAGTGAAACATGGTGGCTCGAGGGGATGCTTCATCACCAAAAATCGAAGCGAGTTTATCGGCACACTGCTGTTGATTTAATCTACATCGAAACTCGTAGGAAGTCATCGCACGAAAATGTTCACGATTTAATTTCATTGTTTTATCAACATATCCAAGCATCTGTAAACAACACAAATAGCACTCGTATGACATAACGTTCTGAGTACCTGAGAAACGTCACCATTGAAAATGTCAAGATGTGTTGCCATATCTCAAGAGTTAAAAGTCAAACTTCGTATCTACGAGTCTGCTTGCAAAGGTGAAGGGACTGCGGTGTGGATTATTAGTGTTAACCTAGGTTGAGAGTTCTATTCATAGACATTCAAGTATGCGTAAAATTACTGGGAAAATTGTCCGAGGAACTCCAAAAATTTTATGAAATCTCATCGGCAAGAATGCGCATACCTGCTAGACTTGTGCCATCCATGATGCAATTATACAATTATGTCACTCCTAGACAATTGGCTATTTTCTCACCAGTGTCTTGCACCGACTGTCATTTGCATGTATATTTCGTTTTCTATTTTCTTTTCTTCTTTTTTCGTTCTCTACTTTATACTATTTTTGACAGTTGGTGCGAGAAGAAAAAACTGTCACTCCTACCTTGTATAATTGTATCATGGTGCCATCTATTCTTGAGGGCACAAGCCCAAATTAGTGCATATTTCATGTGAGCCAAGCGAACTTCCATTAAATCTCCTTTGCTAAATTTATTAAATGCGAGCTCTAGGAAACTCACGACAAACTCATTCGAACAAAGTGCTTCACTTGATTTACCTCTACACAATCGATTCGATGGGGAAATTAGTACGAGGCAAACATTTTTCAGTAACGATGAAGACGATTAATCAACAAATAAGTAGCCATACGCTCGATTGCTATATCGTCGGTCTAAATCTAATACGACGTTGGTCAAAATTTGGCAAAATAACGGTTATTTAACGATGTAGTTAGATTGATCAAAACTACATCAGTTTTTAATAAAAGGGAGGTAGAACCTTTGAAACAATATACTATATCAAAAAGTGCCGTTTCAGGTAGAAAAAAATTCAAGCATAGAATCTTGAATTCAGCAAATAAGGCCGAAACGGATAGAAAGCATGCATTATGCCTGTGAAGCTTGCTTGGTTAAATCACATAGAAAGCATACATCATATGTGATATATTTCAAATATGTCAAACTGAATTAAAGGAAAAAATAGTGAAAATACATTAAATTTAATCAAAAATAATTTAAAATGGAGTTTCGTGATAGTTTATATATATACTAGCTTTTTCCCGGCGCGCGTTGCTGCACCCAGCAACTACAGTGGCGAGCAAAACTGGCTAAATGTTTCCCACTTTTATGCATTTTTGACTGTTGCAAAGCCATTTTTTTATATAGCGCTACCAAATTTTCTGATTATATACTTCATTTATTAAGAAATGCAACGTATAAGTTCAAGTTTGAATAATATATAAAAATAAAAAAATATTATCTACAAAAATAACAAAAAAATTATATTTAGGCAGTACATATACTACTACATATACTACAGTATATACTACAGCGTCATCTGGTGTCCAAGGTGGATCAAAGGAGATAAAAAAAAACTCACCGTACCTGAAAACCACTATATACCAATTTTCATTCTAATCGCATGAGCGGTTCAGGAGTTTGAGGTGGTTTTGTAAAAACAGTTATACTACAGCGCCCTCTGGAGTTCAAGATGCGTCAAAAAAGATAACAGAAAAACACTCAACTTACACAAAAACCACTATATACCAATTTTCATTCTAATCGCATGAACGTTTTGGGAGTTTAAGGTGGTTTTAGCAAAAAATTTTGTACTACAGCGCCCTCTGGTGTTCAAGATGGCCCAAAAAAGATAACGTTAAAACACTCAACGTACATGCAAACCACTATACATGGAAAGACCTGTCTGTCCCAGTTTTTCAGTAGAAGGATATCACTAAGTTGCAACTCCATACTGAGTAACCTTGTTGTGCAACATTTATATCCAAAGATATTCTATATCACAAATTAAGCTTGTATGGGCGAAACCACACCCTCTTTTCCAAAGTCCGTCTCAGTTTTCTAGAACATAGAAGGACATCACCTAATAGTAATTCCATTCTGAGTTTTATTGTTATGCGACATGTATTTCCAAAGCTATTCGATATCATATTTTTGAATTATATGGGCGGTGTCACACCCCCTTGTCCAATGCTTGCTAAATTTTGCTAGTCGAAGGACGCGACTAAATAGTACGCTCTTACCAAGTTTGATTGATGTGTGAATTATAGCTTGAAAGTTATACCGAAAATTTGGTCTGCTGAAAAAGTGCCACGCCCCACGTCCAACACCCATAAAATTTTACCTGTGGAACGGCACTTGTAAATTGAGGTATAACACCGAATTCCGATGCTATGCGACCTATAATTTCAAAGCTATTCGCTATCGTAGATTTGGGTTGTATGGGAGGTGCCCCGCCTCCTTGTCCAATGTTCCGTGAATTTTTTCCAAAACCTTCGCGTAACAATTACGAACAAATTCACATAAGGAAGTATCTAATTTGGTCCAGTCGTTTTCAAGTTTTAAGCATCCGAACAAACCACTATTCATTTTTATATATTAGGATGCTGTAAAATTTATCTCAATCTATTTATTGGATTATTTAACTCAGTAGATATTGAAATAAAAAGAGTGGCACGCAAATAAATACGATATATTGTGCTTATGGCTACACTGTAGCAGGAATGAACTGAGTGCAACTGTCCACTCAAGAGACCAGCGCGGTGAGTTGTAGAATCTCACCTCTCTCTCTCTCAACAAAGAGCTTAAGCTATTGTTTGCTGTTATTTCGTGCTGCTTATATAGGGTGTTTTTTTTAGGGGTTTGTTTTTCGAATAGAGATAAAACACAAGAAAATCGTTTTTATGTCCATCAATTAGGCTTTATTGGAAGGATAATTTTATGCCATTAATGTTTAAATATGATTTCGGGCATGTGGCCGCCGCGGCTGGCTCGAATAAAGCCAATTCTACAGGTCCAATTTTCAACCACTTTTTCGAGCATATGGGGCCGTATGTCGGCAATAACGCCACGAATGTTGGCCTCCAAGTCCCCTAACGTTTCTGGTTTGTTGGCGTAGACGAGCGACTTCACATATCCCCAAAGAAAATAATCCAATGGCGTCAAATCACACGATCTTGGTGGCCAATTGACAGGTCCATTCCGCGAAATTATGCGCTCATCGAATGTTTCCTTCAATAAATCGATTGTGACGTGCGCTGTGTGGCATGTAGCGCCGTCTTGTTGGAACCACAACTCATCCACATTCATGCCATCCAATTCGGGAACAAAATAGTTGGTTATCATGGCTCTATACCGGTCTCCATTAACGGTAACTGACTCTCCAGCATTATGTCGGAAGAAGTATGGCCCAATGACTCCACCAGCCCATTGAGCACACCAAACAGTCAGTTTTTGTGGATGTAATGGCGTCTCAAGGATCTCATGTGGAATCTCTTCACTCCAAATGCGGCAATTTTGCTTGTTGACGTAGCCATTCAACCAATAAAAACTTTTTAACAAAAAAAAAACCCGACTTCAAAATCACTACAAAGTAAAAAATAATTTTAAATAACTTTTCCCATTAATTTCTTGGTCATATTTTAAAAGCTATTTATACGTGTTATAATATTGGAAATCTTATCATTTTCATTTTTTTTATTTTGTTTTATTATCAATATATTAATTGCTTTATGAACATAAAAGCTTTGAAGTCGGCGCTTATCTTACTATGTCGAAATCTTTTTATTTTAATTTTTTCTAATTTGTTTTATCATAAAAATATTATTAACTTTATGAATATAAAGGCTTCTTAGCGATTTTTTTTCTTTCAATTGGCAATTTTTGAGTACGCTGAATGTAGCCAATGTGTTCCATGCATTATTTGTGCAGCTGTTATACACTATGTCATATTCAATATGAGCTTTACAAGCTCACCCAAACCAGTTTAGTGAGAATTTTAATGTGTACAAAGCTTTTAAAATTACTACAGTGTCACCAAGGCACCAAATAGTGCACGGATGGTAAAAGGTAATGATTGTGTGTCAAAGATGAGCGCCGACTTCAAAGCTTTTATGTTCATAAAGCAATTAATATATTGATAATAAAACAAAATAAAAAAAATGAAAATGATAAGATTTCCAATATTATAACACGTATAAATAGCTTTTAAAATATGACCAAGAAATTAATGGGAAAAGTTATTTAAAATTATTTTTTACTTTGTAGTGATTTTGAAGTCGGGTTTTTTTTTTGTTAAAAAGTTTTTATTTCTTCCTTTTTAGATAATATGAAATATTTTATGCAATAGTATTTATTCTTGAGGAAAATTTTAAACTTGAAACTTTGTTCTTAACAAATTTGATTTATTAATTCCTGAAAGTTTGTTGGGTATTTTCCATTTCTGCTTCTTTACAATTTGTAGTGCCACGCCCTTTCTCTAATCCCGCCTAATTTATTTACCGTACCATATAATGATTCTACCTACCCCTGTGCCAAATTTCAGTTTCCAAGTATCAATATTAACCGTAATATAGTACTTTCCTTAAAGTGACGCATCCTGTGTACAATCCCGCTCTTTTTTTTAATGATTCTACCTACTTATCTACCTGCATACCGCTAGTGTCAATATTAACTAAGATATAGTATTTTTATAATATTCACTCGCCCCTTTGTTGAATAACGCCTACTTTTTTAGCTGTAATTTGCAGTAACTGTACCTACCCATGTACTACATTTCAACACCCTAGTGTCAATATTATTCGATATATAGTGTGTTTCTAATATTGCCACACCCATTTGTTGAATTACGCCCACTTTATTTACAGTGATTTTTAAAAATTGTGTCTACTCCTGTACTAAATTTCAGTACCCTTGTGTCAATACTATTCGAGATACAGTGTTTTTACAATATTGCCACACCCATTTGTCAAATAACGCCCACTTTATTAACTGTAATTTGTAATAACTATGCCTACCCATGTACTAAATTTCAGCACTCTAGTGTCAATATTATTCGATATATAGTGTGTTTCTAATATTGCCACACCCCTTTGTCAAATAACGCCCACTTTCTTTACAGTAATTTTCAAAAATTGTGTCTACCCCTGTACTAAATTTCAGTACCCTAGTGTCAATACTATTCGAGATACAGTATTTTTCCTATATTGCCACACCCCTTTGTCAAACAACGCCCACTTTATTGACTGTAATTTGTAATAGCTATGCCTACACACGCACCAAATTTCAGCACCCTAGTGTCAATATTATTCGATATATAGTGTGTTTCTAATATTGCCACACCTCTTTGTCGAATAACGCCCACTTTCTTTACAGTAGTTTTTTAAAATTGTGTCTACCCCTGTACTAAATTTCAGTACCCTAGTGTCAATACTATTTGAGATACAGTGTTTTTTTAATATGACCACACCCCTTTGTCAAATAACGCCCACTTTTTTTATCGTAATTTGTAATTATTGTGTCTACCCTAGTGTTTTTACTGTAAATTTCAGTACCCTAGTGTCAATATTAACTGAAATACAGAGTTTTTCTTATATTGACACGCCCCTTTGTCGAATATCGCCCACTTTTTTAAAAAAGGACCTCCGCGTTCATGGTATCTATCTGTTGACAAAAAATTACGGAAATCGGGCAAGTGCTTTAGGAGTTATCGATGTACATACATTTAAAAAAAAAAAAAAAAAAAAAAAAAGCGCGGACAAACCAACGAAATTGAGAACCTCCTCCTTTTTGAAGTCGGTTAAAAATGGGCCTCATCACTGAACAAAATTTTGCGATGAAAATCAGCATCGAGATCAATCTCATTTTCGGCCCATTTGCAAGCGTTGTTCTTTTGTCAACCTGTTCATGATGAAATGGAAAACCAAACTGAACATAAATGACATTAGAGTTGCCAGATTTGACCACAAAATGCCAGTTTTATCTCTATTCGAAAAACAAACCCCTAAAAAAAACACCCTTTACAATGGCAGCATGGATTAAAATGCATGAATTCTTAAATAATTAAATAAAAAGATTTAGCAAAAACGTAGTACCCAGTAGCAGGGTCGCTTATTATAGCAATTGAATAGTGAAAGAATTATTAAAATCGGTTCAGCATTTACCCCCCTGATTGAACGATGAAAATTCGAGAGACGCCTTTTATATAATAGTATAGATATAGATATAGATATAATAGTATAGATATAGATATAGATATTCCTTCAAAGCCTCATAAATACGGCATCTAACTTTGGATTGTTTGCAATGCGGAAAGCTATTGAGTGTACAGAGTGGAGCCTTATGTGGGACGTGATCGAAATTGTAGCAGTGAAAGGAACCAAGGTGAACGTGTGGTATTGCAACTTCCTGAAGGTCTCAATGGCGGAAATGTCACATGTGACAACTTTTGTGCTTCTCGTCAATTGGCTATTTCATTGAACCAACATTGAACAATTGTTGGAATCGGAAGTTCATCGGCCTATGTTCACTATATTTATGCGTACGTTATGTGTCCACTATGATAATTTTGTCAAAGCTATTTTGTCTCCCCTTTGGAGACATCTTTTAATCCTACATTATTTGGGAGCTTATTTTTAGGTTTAAATGAAAGAATAAAGAAGGTTTTGTTCAAAAATATTTGTACAGTTTTGCACAATTTATTTTAGAAGTCAAAAACGAACATTTTTTGAATGCGGACATAACTTTTTCTTGTGTATTTTTTATGGCTTCTAAACGGCTGAATTAAAAATTCTGAAAAAACTTTACATAAAGACATTCCAAGGAATACTTTTAATGTATTAAATACAAAAATTTTAAAAACAGTTTCATTTAAAAAAATGCATGCAAAACCCATTATTTTGTTCTTTATTATAATTTGCAGTTAAATGGATGAATAGGTTTTATTAAAAAATAAAACTAGGCATAGAATTAAGTCCAAAAAACTTTTTTACAAACTGAAAATTGCTTTTTTTATGATGACCATCAAAAAATCTATACCGTAAATGCAATTTTCATAAATGGGATATCGATAGAAAGGTCTTGCTCTGCGGATGTGCAATAGTCTTACTTTTGCTTAACCATTGTGTTTTTAAACAAAAAAACTTTTTAACAAAAAAAAAACCGACTTCAAAATCACTACAAAGTAAAAAATAATTTTAAATAATTTTTCCTATTCATTTCTTGGTCATATTTTAAAAGCTATTTATATGTATTATAATATTGGAAATCTTATCATTTTCATTTTTTCTATTTTGTTTTATTATCATCAATATACTAATTGCTTTATGTACATAAAAGCTTTGAAGTCGGCGCTTATCTTACTATGTCGAAATCTTTTTATTTTAATTTGTTCTAATTTGTTTTATCATAAAAATATTATTAACTTTATGAATATAAAAGCTTGTTAGCGATTTTTTTCTTTCAATTGGCAATTTTTGAGTACGCTGAATGTAGCCAATGTGTTCGATGCATTATTTGTGCAGCTGTTACACACTATGTCATATTCAATATGAGCTTTACAAGCTCACCCAAACCAGTTTAGTGAGAATTTTAATGTGTACAAAGCTTTTAAAATTACTACAGTGTCACCAAGGCACCAAATTGTGCACGGATGGTAAAAGATCATGATTGTGTGTCAAAGATGAGCGCCGACTTCAAAGCTTTTATGTTCATAAAGCAATTAATATATTGATGATAATAAAACAAAATAGAAAAAATGAAAATGATAAGATTTCCAATATTATAATACATATAAATAGCTTTTAAAATATGACCAAGAAATGAATAGGAAAAATTATTTAAAATTATTTTTTACTTTGTAGTGATTTTGAAGTCGGTTTTTTTTTTGTTAAAAAGTTTTTATTTCTTCCTTTTTAGAGAATATGAAATATTTTATGTAATAGTATTTTTGAGGAATATTTCAAACACGAAAGTTTGTTCTTATAAAATTTATTTTATTAATTCCTGAAAGTTTGTTGGGAATTTTCCATTTCTGTTTCTTTACAATTTTTAGTGCCACGTCCTTTCTATAATCCCGCCCACTTTATATACCGTACCTTATAATGATTCTAGCTAGCCCTGTGCCAAATTTCAGTTTCCAAGTATCAATATTAACCGTAATATAGTACTTTCCTGTGTACAATCCCGCTCACTTTTTTAATGATTCTACCTGCCTATCTACCTGCATACCAAATATTAATACGCTAGTGTCAATTTTAACTAAGATATAGTATTTTTATAATATTGACACGCCCCTTTGTTGAATAACGCCCACTTTTTTGGCCGTAATTTGCAGTAACTGTACCTACTCATTTACTAACTTTCAGCACCCTTGTGTCAATATTATTCGATATATAGTGTGTTTCTAATATTGCCACACCCATTTGTTGAATAACGCCCACTTCATTTACAGTGATTTTTAAAAATTGTGCCTACCCCTGTACTAAATTTCAGTACCCTTGTGTCAATACTATTCGAGATACAGTGTTTTTCCAATATTGCCACACCCCTTTGTCAAATGACGCCCACTTTATTAACTGTAATTTGTAATAGCTATGCCTACCCATGTGCTAAATTTCAGCACCCTAGTGTCAATATTATTCGATTTATAGTGTGTTTCTAATATTGCCACACCCCTTTGTCGAATAACGCCCACTTTCTTTACAGTAATTTTAAAAAATTGTGTCTACCCCTGTACTAAATTTCAGTACCCTAGTGTCAATACTATTCGAGATACAGTGTTTTTCCAATATTGCCACACCCCTTTGTCAAACAACGCCCACTTTATTGGCTGTAATTTTGTAATAGCTATGCCTACCCACGCACTGAATTTCAGCACCCTAGTGTCAATATTATTCGATATATAGTGTGTTTCTAATATTGCCACACCCCTTTGTCGAATAACGCCCACTTTATTTACAGTAGTTTTTTAAAATTGTGTCTACCCCTGTACTAAATTTCAGTACCCTAGTGTCAATACTATTTGAGATACAGTGTTTTTTTAATATGACCACACCCCTTTGTCATATAACGCCCACTTTATTGATCGTAGTTTTTAATAATTGTGTCTACCTCAGTGTTTTTACTGTAAATTTCAGTACCCTAGTGTCAATATTAACTGAAATACAGTGTTTTTCTTATATTGACACGCCCCTTTGTCGAATATCGCCCACTTTTTTAAAAAAGGACCTCCGCGTTCATGGTATCTATCTGTTGACAAAAAATTACGGAAATCGGGCAAGTGCTTTAGGAGTTATCGATGTACATACATTTAAAAAAAAAAAAAAAAAAAAAAAAAAAGCGGACAAACCAACCAAATTGAGAACCTCCTCCTTTTTGAAGTCGGTTAAAAAGAAAAAAAACGCAAAACAATCTTCTGCAAAGGAAATACGTTTTCTATGTGATGCCTAAAACTATGCGATTTTTTTTTCAGAAATTTTCCAAAATCATACTATTGTATAGTTAAAGCAGTTGAGCATAGCTAAAAACGTACAAATATATTTTAACTTGATGTATCAGCCGCAAATTATTAATATCATGCAAAATCTGTATTCCAATAGTCTTTACTGGCATCGCCGCCAGCTCGGTTGAAGGAGGGCGTACTTTGCACAACCAATTCAAAGTTCCTAAACCAGGCGTTAAGAAAAAATGTTGCCTACAGAAGGTACTTTGATTGTGCTCATCTTATCATTATTGATGAAGAAAGTATGATTTCTGCAGTACCACTGGCAGTTTTATGCACTGGCAATCGTATGTTTCGTGATATTACCAGATATATCGTAAACTGTTTTTTTTTGGCAGAAAATTTTTATTATTTTCTAGTTATTTCAAGTAAACAGTTTCAGTTATCCCTAATTCCGAACGAGCTGTGACAATAGAACATTGCATTGAAAGTCATGAATTTTGGTCCTACGTAAAAACAATAAAACTTGACTAAAACATGCAAATAGTCAAAGGCGAAAACGAATTTGAAATTTATTTGCTACAAGTTGGCAGTGACACGCTACCTAAAGATAGTACTAGACAATTAATTTTTGATCAGCGCATTTTAGGTCATGGACTGCCGATTGACTTTATTTATGATAATCTACAAAACGACATAAACAGTGGTAACATACAAGAAAAGGCTATTCTTGCACCAACAGACGAAGTATGTTTCCAAAATTAATTTGGTGGTAACTGAACGATTATTTTATCTAGTGGACGCACAAATAAACTTCTCAACGGAGTTCCTTAATAGCATTGAAGTTGGAGGTCTTTTGCGACACCACTTAACGCTCAAAACAGATGCAATTGTCATGCGGATTAGAAATCTAAATACAGCGAAAGGACTAATCGCTGGAACCGGCTGCAGACTATTAATTTTTAGAATAATACTGTCCATTGCATTGTACTAACCGGTGCAAACACTGGTGAGCGAAATATTATACCAAAATTTAAGCTCAGCCCATCGCGTACTTTTTTCTTTAAAAAAATGCAATGCTTTGTCATTGATGTTAATACTTTTAATTTATTTTATGTTAATACATTTATTTCTTTATTCACAAAAAATATTTCGTAAACATTTTAGTTCAAGAACTTGAAAATTCACTATCAGGAGTAGACTGTTGTTATCTATCGAACTGTGCACTTTTTTTAGATTTCCAAAAATAACTCCCAAATGTCCGCGTTTTAGGCTCGAGTACTCCACAGTGGTTTGTCAGGTCGGGACGATAGGAGCTTATGGAACAGAAATATAGTATCGTTGCATGCAAATATTACTCGCTCAGGATGTGATACGGTGAATTTTATTTTACGACAGTACCTATATACATATGTGCTATTAAGCCTCACAACCAAAACATTAAAAAAAGTGTATCGTCATGACTTCAGGGTGGCAACCATTTAATGCAGCGAAAATGTTACAATAATACAAAAATGTTGCATGAAATTAATCTCTGTGGCCACTGGTGCATCGGTAAATTATATGGAACAAAAATGAATGAACGAAAATAAAGGTGAGGTCTTCGGGCACATGAAAAAATAAAAAAAAAATTGACGGCGTCATGAGGCCATTCAAGGAACCGCTTTATGTAACGTAAATGCATCATTGTTACATGGATTAATTGTATGCCGTTAAAGCAACCAATTTATGTATAAGCAAAACGCAAAATCAAAAGCAAAAGCAAAAGCAAAAACAAAAGCAAAAGCAAATGCAAAAGCAAAGCAAAAGCAAAAACAAAAGCATGGTGACGAATTGAGGTACTTGGGCCGTTTTCAACACTACTTCACTGTGTCGATATTTTCGGTCAAGCATCCTGTGCCAAGTCGTTTTGATGTCTTTTCATCTTGCACTGAGCCAGTTTTTTGTAATTTTCTGATTTTGTTGCCTACTAATGTCTCAGAAGCACATGAGTACAAGGAAAATTTGTTCGAATTTTGTGCATTGTAACTGAAATTGAATGCAAATTTTAGTAATACAATGCAACAAATTCTGGTCTTTATTTCATTATGTAGCGTTGTATGGTAATGTTTAATTTTTTCAAATGACAAATAACAACACTTGACAACTAACAAGCAACTACCTGTTAAATAATACGCTCTTGAATTCGTACACCTTTTGTTGGTACACCCTTTATGATATTGGAATTAAGTATATATGTACCTAGATAATTGTAAACAAGGAGGCAAGAGAACATTTATAAGCTCCAATGACTACACTTTATTGATACATTGTCCCTTTAAAACCTTTGCCATAGAATCATAGATATTTCTCATAAGAGTCGATACACAGAAAATAAAAGAATTGATTTATTACCTAAACTAGTTTAGCTAATGTGAAAGTTTCTATTTCACCTAATCTTTTCAACAACTTTTCTACTTACACAGTTAATTTAACAATCATGCATTAGGTAATTCACCTAATTCAAATTAGTTAATTCAACTAAAATTTTGCTTATTAAATCATCTAATTCTTCTAGTTATTTTACCTAATGCAAGTTGTCGATTTGTTCGTACACTAGGGAAATAACGCATATTAGCATTATCCACGCCTCAGTATAAATTTTATATAAATATTTACGTGGATAAATCAAATGCTTTCCTTACAACTTGTTTTTTTCCCGTATTTATATTTTATAGGAGCACAGCGCTCTCCTATAAAAAACATAAATAAAAACAAAGTGAGAAAATTTTATAAAAAGTAAAGTCCGATGCGAGAATTGAACTCGGGCCGCTGGCGTTATAGTCAAACGCCTTACCACTGTGCTGTTACGCCGTTTAATAAGTTGTGAACAAAATGTATATAAAAATATGAGGTCCACAACTCTGAAATTATTTTTCCACTGGGTATCTACAGCAATTTGATTAATTGGTATGTAGAGTAAATTCCTCAATTGGAAATTTAGCTCAATAGATAAGGCGTTGGTTGTTGAAATCTTGAGATCACAGGTTCGATTCTCAGCGGTGGCAAAGAAATTTTTTCAGTCATTTATACAATGTCATGAACCAAGAAATAAAGATCATGCAAAGAAAAGAGCCGCCATATTGTAAACAAAACAAAGCTTTTAGGTCTGACGTCATCGGTCACAAATTGTTTTGTTTACGTGTAGCGATTATATGTGAAAAATTATTTCTTGAAGTTTTAAAGAATTATTAGTGTTTATAATTCAGTAATTTTTTGTGTTTTTTATAAAAATGAAGTGTGCTGTACCGACGTGCAATAATTTCAACAGCAAAAAAAAAATTCTTTAAATTTCGTTAATGCATTAAAATATAAACAAACAAGGTATTCAAACACTCTTTCGCAAATTAAACTTGTTAATTTTATTATTTTCCACTTTTATTTAAATTTTCACATGTTTTGCATGAAAAACGTATGCAATATAGCTTTTTGTGTGACCGATGACGTGGCACGAAAAATATACTTTTTTCTCGCACTGCTGATTGCTTGATCTTGTCTTGTTGGTTCATGATACAATGTATATATCTCTCTCATTCTATCTACTATAAAACAAATCTTTCTTCTCTATCATGTGACGAAATGAAGTAAAGTCACCTAAGGAAGTTTCACTTCAAAATAGAAATAGCAAAACAAAAAACATATTTTTTGCATATTTTTTGCACGGCATTCCCACTAAGTGGGAATGCTATCTAAATAATTAGATGATTTTTCTACACTTAGTAGGTGGCTTGCCTAATCTGAAGTGGTCATAGTTTAAAAAAAATTAGCTTATTCTTCTAATAAATTATGTGTCTTATCTATTTTATGGTTGAAGGTACACCTAAATATTTAGGTTTTTTTAGCTACTCTCGCAGTTAAACTACCCAATATAATTGCATATAATTAACATTTAGAAATTGGTAGCGCACCTAATCAAATTCGTTGACTGAAAATCACCGGATTACTTTAGTTGAATTCACTACATTTTTAGGTAAAAGTTTTACTCTTTTTTATCTGTGTACACTAAGGGAAATAATGCGTATTAACATTATCCACGCCTGAGTATCAATTTTATTTAAATATTTACGTGGATAAATCAAATATTTTCCCTACAACTCGTTTTTTTCCCGTATTTGAATTTTATTTATACCACAAACGTACACATATTCCATACAAGCAAGCAGCAACAGCATCGCACACTTACACACATACTCCGACAAGCAGCAACAGCATCGCACTCTGTTTCTGCAGTTTATTTTTTGCATTTGCAGTTCTTATAGTTCTCATAGTTCTCATTTAGTTATTGTTTCAGGAGTAATATATTTGCATGTTTGGCAAAGAAATTAAATTATGTAGGGTGGAGTGACAACTCGGTATTTTCAGGAATATCTTGGACCGGTTGTCATTTACCTGCATAATTTGCTTCTGCCTAAACAATTTTGTACATTACTTTTTCGTTCTGTAATTTATACTATGTTTGACAGTTGGTGCAATATTAGTGCACCAACTGTCAAAAATAGTATAAATTAGAGAACGAAAAAAGTGAAGCGATAATAAATTATACAGGCAATGGCATTTGATGAACGCAATATGAAGAAAATAATACCATAAAACCATTAATAACATATTCAATTTAAATATATTTTTTTAATTTCAATATTTTTATTCAAATTTTCTTTAAATGCGATAGTTTATTTTCAAATAGTAAATATTTGAAAGATATTTTAAAAAAATTCGTGCATAATTTTAATATATTTTTTATTAATTCTGTTTAAATATTTAAATATTTAATTTAATTAAAAAAGTATTCAAATAAATTTTAAATATTTACGTAGTCGATTTATTCAAATGCGTTATTGGTGCAAAAATGACTCGCTTTTTGGATAAATTAAAAAAGTTTTTGGATAAATTTAATATTTTTTTCCCTTAGTGTAGAATCTATAAACTTATACTCACCTAGGAGTTAAATTTTCCTCTACTCTACCTTGTTGTTCATAAGTGAAAAGTTTTCCATCTTTCTCCTAATTTTTATGCGCGGCTTACGAACTGTCGCATGAACGTCAAAAGTTTCATCTGTGGTCTCGTCCATGAGCGCGTACGGTTTGGTAAGTACACGGATTGAGATCTTACTCGTATAATCTCCGAACTCGTGAACAAGAGCGGTAAAATTTGTATAAGGGTACGCTTCCTCGAGCATGTGCGATAACTATTGTACCTTTTCAAAAAGTACGCGCCCAAAGGCATGAAAACGGACGACTCCGTACTCTAGGCTTAAGTATAAGAATACAATTAAAACTTAAAACGACAATCTATGAATTTTTTTATGTGTACGACTCTGGCTAGTTTTGTAATAAAAGCTGAATTATTTTCACTTGAACATTTCTCTGACGAATAGTTTCTGTTACATTGTTTTTCCGAAAATAACCCATTGTGTGACGTTTCAATGCTTTACATTAAGCCTTTATATTCATCGAGATTAGATGCACCCAAACTATATTATATGTACCTACATGTGTATCTAACATTCCTGGGAATACGTAGAGGATCTTTTGCGACTTAAATTCCACAGGTTGAATAGAGATAATACTCATTCATATTAAGAAGGTGGTTTTTATTTTGACATGCGTTTGCTGTAAATATAGCGTGTCTGAATCTAAATAGAGTTTTCATTCCGACATTTTTTTTATGTATTCTTTTTTTTTTTTGTTTTTTTTTTTTGTT